>JAUTXW010001336.1:165000-487500 GCA_030620095.1 Kuschelorhynchus macadamiae | reverse complement strand
GCAAATGATTTTCCATGACCAGCATACATCGAGTTTTAAAAGAAAACAAAATATCCCCATATAAGTTTCTTCCAGTTCAATTTTTAAGTGCAACTTATTATCAGACCAGACTGGATTTTAATAAGCAAATGATAAACGTGCATTTTGAGAGAGGGATTTTAAATAAAATCCTATGGACAGATGAGGCGTTATATGCTGCATAACCAAAAAAATACTCACTACTATTCTGAGACAAATAAACATTTGGTAAAGTAAATTCAAATTATGGAAAAACTCAATGATTTTCCGGAATATATTCGTGCGGACTTGGTACATCAACAAGGATGAGATGTTTTGTCTGATTTGGAAAAAGATGACTCTGAAGAACAAGTAATCTACATTTCTAGTAATTATAATACCGACAAACTTGCAGATCAAGAAAATTCTTGACGAATTTTGGAACATAGGCTCATTTGTAGGTCGTTGTATTTTGCTTAGCAAATGCGTTCAAGAAACTGAAAAAAAGAGATGCTACACAAAAACAAAGTATCAAGAAGAAGCTAGTCTAAGAAATATTTCATAAATGGAAAAACTGTATGTAAAGACACGTTTCTAAGTACTCTTCAAATCAACCATAACCGAGTACGAGTGGCTCCGAATGAGATTAATAATAATATTATACTTGATAAAAGAGGACGTAGTAGTGGGGGGCGGAATGCCATCGACGAACAAGGAATTGAAAAAAATTAAACAGCATATAGCATCATTTTCAGGTTATGTATCGCACTACTGTCGTAACCAGACAGATTCAATGTTTTTACATCCTGACTTAAATTTGACTAAAATGTACACTTTCTATAAGGAAATCACAGATCAGCCAGTGAGTCTCACTAAATACAAAAATGTATTTTATTCAAATTTCAATTTGAGATTTAAAATACCTCATAAGGATACATGTCGATTGTGTGATATATACCAAGCACAAGCAACGACTGCTGACTGAGAAACAAATCACAAAAAACATCTTCAAATTGCGGAAGAGCGTATTTTTGAAAGCAATGGAATATATTATGCTAATTTTCTCAGAACTATAGGTAAGTGGCTTAGACCATTGTTGCAGAACACCGTCCAAATATCAAACTTATTTACTGTTTTCTTTTTCAGTGTGTATCAAATGATGTCACCAATTGTGTATCAAAATGAATACCTAAATTTTAAGTTTTTTTGTTGTTTGGTTTTTATTTTAAATGTTTACAAAACGAAGGTATATTGTGGAAAAAATTCAGATTACGGCTAAATTTTTGTTCACGGTTTCGATCTAATTCGGAACTTCGGTTTAATTCTTAAACTGCAAGAATTATTATCCACTTTCTGCATTCTCCCAACATTACGAAATAATTCCCCTTTCCCATAGCAACAAACCAAAAATTACTCAATTGTTTAACTTGACCACACTACTGATGGACAGCTCTGTAATGTTGATTATAATCAAAACCCCTTTTGAATTTTTTGCCGCACTTGCATGCGAACCTTGGTTCCAAGCCACACTCGTAGTGTAGATGTCGAATCAGGTTGGTTTTTTGCTTATAGGATTTGCCGCATTTGTCACAGGGATATCTGTTATCTTCGTTCGTTTTATATTTGCTGGGACCTAAAAAAAAACACTTTTATAACATTATGTAAGTAAAACGGGTGTTCAAGAAGTCTCAGTTTTTAGTGATTTTGAATTTAAATGGCATATGGCTATTCTTACTTCTTAAACATTCCTACTTACCTAATTGATGTTAAACATTGGTTTCGGAGATATATATTTTTTAATAACAACAATCTTTTTCTACATTTACAAAATATATCACCTAACAGTTAGTTAATTGAAAAAAATGATTATTCTATTAAAGATAATCTATATCTCACCAACCAGTTAAACTATCAGTTAGATATAACTAATAAAACGGTCTTAGAAATAGACATGGATTTAAAATTCAGACTTTGAAAGTTTCTACAATTGCTTTGTTGTTTTTTTAATGCCGTAAGTCAATAGTCGACGCTTTATTTTAGCTCTTACCTCTTTTTCATACCTACACCTGTTAATTCCCGAGAAATCGATGTTTAAAAATTAAGTAAAACACACTGTATATTTTAGTAATGAACATAGTAATCGAGTTGATACGTATAACAACAAATAACTAAGAAGCAGATCTATTTTTAAAATCTGAGGCTTTAAAAAGTAAAGGGAATATTGGCATCGACTCCCTCTATCCCCGGGGGAGCTTTTTATCTCGATATCTCTGATGTCAGACATTTTTCGTCCACGTGGGCTATGGCATTATTTAGGTTTGCGCAAGCACTAGACGTCCATGTGACATATCCCAAGTAGCACATTTAATCATAAGTACGTCATGTTACCACAAGTATTTTCGTTGCAGTAACCGTAACTTGGTGTCGCCCCGTTCTGTTTAAGCTGAGACTACGCAGTCATTACCAAAATGGGGAACAATTTTAGGGTAACTATTTCGTGAATAACATGTAACTGTGACTTTGACTACCTCAAAACTAAGTACTGAATGAAGTAAAACATACAATAAGGCATGAAACAATATTACCTTTTACCGGAAAATAAAACCAAAATATAATAACGTGCAATATTTAATAACTTTTCTTCTAATAAATTTAAACTTAATACATTTACGGTCATTGTCATTTACAAATTCATCACAAACACTTTATAATTACAAACACATTTCTCCATATGGCCATTGGTTCACAACTTATTGTTTTAATCAATATTCACTTCAATAATCACAAAAACTAATACAAAAATACACCCAAACAACAAACCTCATAAGAAACCCACGTAGCCAAAAAGTAAACAAAACGACTTTAGCAGCAATATGGCCGAACCAACCAAAAATTGGTTACCCTATTGTCGCTACTGTCCTTATAAATCTCGTACCAGCGCCACCTATCGCCGGAACCTCAAGTACAAGAGGTAATAGTTTACTTGTAGTAAATAATCACTGTAATTCTTGCTTCATAGTTGCAACAGAGAGGAATAACGACTGATAATAGCCAGTTTAAAGTAACATTAGACGATAACCTTTTCTACTCTGCAACGACTCGTTTTACTTGCTAGTAATACGTTATAGGAGTACATTTGAACGCAATGGAGCAGTATCTGCAAGGTTCAGGAAGCTACTGATACTTTAAGTTGTAATTTAGGGAACAGATAAGAAACAGTAAGTTTAAATAATTACTATTATGTCACGGAAAAGAAATGACGATCTTGCAGTCAATTCCGTAAGTAGTTGTTTTGCAGTAGTTATTGTAAAATTACTTTACATGGAAAATTACTATAAAGTATTACCCGCAGTAACAAATACATACATTATACTTAAAAACGTGTAACCCAAAGTGTTTATTGATAAATAGTAAGATTATTAGTAATAAATACGTAAAAACGGGAAGTAGTGGAAACAGTAATAGCTACTTTAGTGCTAGCTGGAATGTCATTTGTCATTTCTTAGGTTAATCCAATGTAGAGTGACATCATAAGTATTTAAAAAAAAGTTTTATAGTTTTTCGCCGTTAGAGCCTTAACGAAATAACGCAGCAGGTTGTGCTTAAGGTAAGAGGTAGTAAGAGGTAGATCTTAGTGCCGTCTATCGGCCTACCAAAAAAATATTTGCGAAAACGTGTAAGATGACGAGACAAAATTCGGAGATATCAATGCTCGAGTAGAAAACATACCCAATAGTTTTCAGTCTGATTTAACAAAAAGACATATGCCATTATAATTAAAATAAAATAATCAGTTAGTTAATGAAAGGGGGGCCAAGAAAGGCGAGTTTCTTCGACTTGATAAATTTATTTGTTTATAAAATAATCCAGGAAACACGATTCAGTAATAAAAGTATGTAATTTTAAAAGAAATAAAACATTATCAATTCATTTGTAAATAGGGTTAGCAAAAGTGAGCTTCCCATTTATTGATACGTTTATTTAATTTCATATACTACTAGCCGTTATTTTTTATCCTCGTTATTCTTTGGGAAAACATCGTTTGGAGCTTTAAGCATAATCGTAAAACTGAAAGGCAAGGGAATCCCAAACAAAACATACTAATTAGGATATTTATTTGGTAAACTTTTTTGGACTAATTTGGACAAATTATAAAATTATTATATTCACCTAATGATAAAAATGTCTATTCAGACCGAACGAATTACACTATATTTTTACACAAAATACAATTTATTCAAAAAAACTAATCTACTCTGGTAACTAGAAATCAAAGCGCCTGAAAATTTCTTACACTCATCTTAGTGGCGTCAAACTGGACAAGTTTTTGCTCCCGCTTCAAGGATTTTATGGAGGTTCTTGGCTAAATAAACAGTCATTACTCTACGCCTATTACTAGTTTCAGTCTTGGAAACATGTTTGGGAAATTTTATATTGGAGTGTGCTACCGTCAGAATAGCTTTGGTAAACAGGATTGCTGGTAGAAGAAAGTAGATTGATGCGCAGGACGAATAGGGTAGATGGTAACATTAATCCCAGTGGAACATCTGCTTTGATTGTGTGTCAGATGAATGACCATCGACCACTACAGACTTCTTTGGAAAGAAAACTGGCAATCCAAGTACACAGTTTTGAGGAAGACCATAGTCAGGAAGTTTGTTAAGAAGTATGCTCGAATTGATCGAATACTTTGGTTATGTCAAGGGCAATAATTTAGGCTGCTCCGTTCAATTCGATGAACTTATTCCAGTTGTGAATTGTGAAGGTAATAAGATGGCTTAGATCTTTGATGGTGGAAGCCCTACCGCCTGTCATGGAGGAGTAGAGAATAAGACTCTTCCACGTGCGGTTTTGGGAAAAATGTCCTAGCCATAAGACTCTTGGAATAACCTAGTAAGGATAAAGGCCAGTTCAAAGGCAAATATTTTTAGAGCTATGGCCAGAATACCATCCAAATCAGAGGAGTTTTTGGTGTTAAGGGTTTTGAAAATACATGAAATCTTGGTCAATTTTGAAATCATGGTTCCTGGGATTAAATCGTGTCAAATTGGAATTACTTGACGTTTCGTCTTCGATTGCACGAAGCATCTTCAGTGATCTTTACTCCACGAGATCTGAGCACTAAATGAGCTCGGAGAGTCTGTGAAATTAGAGTGCCAGAAACTCAGGAAAGCGGAAACAAAATATTGATAAGGATAGGTTTTGGCTATGGAAAGTGAGGTTGATGAAATAAATAAGAGACTGCTGATTGCTGCTCTACTTTCGGGATAGGTTATAGTAGACCCTACTATCCATTATGAACATTAAAACCTCCATAAAACTCACCTAATATTCCTTCAAGTTATCAATATCGCTATATAAAAATTTATAAATATTTTTGGAAAAATTATCAAATTCGTCCTTGTGAGATCCCCTGACGTGTTCCAGCAATATATATTTCCGCTTCGCAGCGTAGTTGCAGTAAATGCAGGCGAACGCCGGCTTCTTGTTGCATTCATAACGCACATGTCGAGTTAGAGTGTGCCTGTGTTTGTAGACCCTGTTGCACTGATGACATGACAAAGGTGTGACCTCCATAGCTGTAACTTCTAGAAGGGGAAAAGCTTCTTCTAAAGCATACAGAAAACTACGTCATTAACATGTTGCAAGAAACAAATACGTACAGGTTTACATACCGTGCAAAAAACAAACGCATAACACAAAAAAATTGCACATAAAAAAATTGCAGGACTGATAAAAAAGAAACACAGGACGAATATTTTATTGTTTATTGTTAACACATATATCTATTTTCTCTCTAAAATATGTTTATTTTTTTTATACTTAAAATTACCATTTCTAACATAGTGACTTTGGCTTCGTAGTGGCAAATATGAAAAAGGAACCTGTAATAAAACAAAACATATCCATATGTCTCAACGTTGTGGAAAATACATTAAATTATTCACAATGTTTCATTTATGATTTTCCTCAGGTTCAAATTAAGATTATAATAAACAACGATTTGAAATATGGATACAAGGATGGCTTTTTTACTCAAACAAACAAGGTCTTCTATTCAAAAAAAATTAAAGTTGGTTGAGCCAATTTTATTAACACTCTGTATCACATGAAAATATTTTTAAAATATGCAAAGTATAAGCTGTAAGAACAGCTATACAAAAGGCGTATTAGTGGTTCTGTGCTCTGTTAGCTGTATGAGATAATTTGTAGGGATCATAAAATATTTTTTCTTTAAATATATATTATTATTATTATAATTATTATTAATATTGATGCAATATGATATAGCTAGAACAACCGCGACGGTCAGTCTAAATATTTTTAGACCTAGCCTTCAAAATGTTCATAACTTATCTGACTTTGTTTAAAAAAGAAAATTGAGCTCCTTGAACTATTTTAATATCTATTTTGCCCATGCAATAAAAAACATCGCAAAATTTAATAGCATACAGTGTAGATCAAAAAGTTATTATTTTTTAAATAGAAAATCCTGAATAGTATTTTTTCTTAAATAAACTGCCGGTCACTTGAAACAGTTGCATTTTTGGTAAAATTTAAATTCAGATATTTTTAAAACGAGACAAGATACTGAGGTGTGGTTTTAAGTTGTTATTTTGCAAAATTTATTACATATCACCGATGTTAGGTGTAAAACTTATCTAAGCTAAAAAGTTTTTTATACAGGGAGTTATACAAGACTCTGCAAATTTTTCAATTTTTTATTTTTTCCGAATATCTACAAAAACAATTTCTTAGTTTTAATAGTTAGATTAGCGTAATTCTTAGTGAAATTGTAAAAAACAATTTCAAACTTTTTTTAAATTTTTAATATTTTTTGGAATATAATTTTTTTTGTCAAAAAATTTAATTTTTCTACATAATAAGCTGTAACTTTTTATTAGCCATTTGAGGTAAAGTTTTCTTGCTAGAGTCATATTTTTTTTATAATGTGCACGGTCTGCACTACGCAAAACATATACAGGGTGTGAACAAAATTTGCCAAGGTTAGTTAAAAACCCAGCAATACTAAAGATCATGTACGTATATTTCAGCACCATATAGCATAAAGAAGACTTCAAATTTAAAAGTTTTTACTTAAGTGTTACATTTCTCCAAACGGTTTTTTAATTTTCTTTCTAATTTTCTATTATTTTAAAAAATACAAGTGTTGATTTAACAGCCAAATTTACCAACATCGGGTAACACAAGAGACATGTAACAGACTGCCACCTTTTTAGTTTTAAAAATCTTGAAATTTCAAATGTCTCTATAACTCCAAAAAAGAAAAATTTTATATAAAAAGTAATTAAATTACTTCCGCTTTAACCGGAAGTAACCCCCTAATTTTTTATTTTAAATAGGACCCTGTATATTTAACGGACTATCGTAGTATTAGATTTTTAACGATATATTAAAAGTTAAGTTTTGTTTTCAAAGTTTTTTGCGAAGAAAATGAAATAAATGTGAAAAATTATACAAGGTGTCAATAAAAAATATGACAGTAAATTGCTCATTCGGTAATTAAAACAAAAAGTGAAAAAAATTAAAATATACTATTATTTCCCAACACGATGTTTAAGTTGAAATGTCTAAAAAATTAAAAACTAAGATTATTTTAGAATGTTTGAAAGAAGTATTTTGTAAAAAGTGACTTCATTTTTATCATGAAACGTCAAAGATGCATTTTCAAAAAAAGACTGTCCAGCCGGCATTTTCAAAACAAAACTTACCTTATATATCGTTAATAAGCTAATCTTAAGCTGAATACGATAACTAATAAAAATGTACAGGGTTCTATTTAAAATAAAAAAAAATGAATTACTTTTTTATAGAAAACTTACCTCTTCTCGCGTTATAGAAACGTGTTAACTTTAATTTTTTTGATATTTTTAAAACTAAAAGTGGCAGACTGTTAGATGTCTATTGTGTTACCCAATGTTGGTAATTGGCTGTAAAATCAACACCTATATTTGTTAAAATAATAAAGTTAGAGAAAACTAAAAAACCGTTTGGAGAAAATACTCGGTACTGCTTAAAAATTAAGTAAAAACTTTTAAATTTAAATTCTTGTTTATGCTACAGGTTGTTGAAATATACGTTAGGATTGTTAGGTTTTGAGCTAACCTTGTCACATTTTGTTCACACCCTGTATATTTTCTGGTGTACATTATAAACAAATATGACTTAAGGCCCCTCTAGCAAAAATTTTTTACATCAAATGGCTAATAAAAAGTTACAGCTTAATATGTAGAAAAATTAAATTTTTTGACAAAAACATTCATATCTCAAAAAATAATGAAAAATTTAAAAAAAGTTTGAAATCGTTTTTTATTTCACCAAGGATTACACTAATCTAACAATTAGCACTAAAAAAATTGTTTTTGTAGATTTTCAGAACAAATAAAAAATTGAAAGTCTTGTTTAACACCCTGTATAAATAACTTTTTAGCTTAGGTAAGTTTTACGCCTAACATCGGTTTTATGTAATACAATTTGCAACATACGTGTGATAAGCAAAGCATAGCAGGGAAAATTGGTATAACTGGAACTTTTTATTTCTTCATATTACTATTTCGCAATTAAACAAACATTAAATTACTTTTTATTAATTTTTCATTACATATTCTTAGGATTTTGTTTAGCACCTATTTCTTGCGCTTTCTTAAATAATTTTTTTATCTAAAATTTAGCACTAGGTACCCCCTCATATCCGAACGCAGTTCATATTAAGAATTAAACAACCTCAAATCTAGTGAACATTAATAACCTTGTTATCTATTATATATTTTTTGTTCGTGAACATTTAGATATTGTTTTCCCTGGTAGGTGGACTGGTAGAAGGGGTCCGATAGAATGGCCTGCCAGATCCCCTGATTTGACCCCGTTAGATTATTATCTGTAGGGTTACCTAAAATCTTTACTGCATATTTACAAACTCAACTATATTAATGACCTTAAAGACCGAATAAGACACGAAATTAGTTTGATAGAAGTGTGAATTAGTGCACAATGTTTTGTAAGAATTTAAAGATCGCCTAGGATATTGTCAGGATGTTGCTGGTGATCAATTTCAACAATTTTTAAATTAGTATTACATAATTTTGTCATTTAGACATTTATTACTTAAGCCTTTTTTAAATAAAATTGATTTTTTTTATACAACTATGATACACCAAATGTGATAAAAAATTTCCGTAGAATCCGAAAATAAAATCATTCCGTTTAAAAAAATTAAGTAACTGCCCTAACTTGTTTTTGGGTCCCGGCGGGCCCAGAAAAAAATACCTGATTGTTAAATCAATTTATTCCAACATTTTCATATTTTATATGTAAATATAAATATATACCTATCAAGAGATTTCAAAAAATCAGAAATATATAGGGTGTCCTATTTAAAAAAACGGAGATTTGTATTTTTTACAGCTTTGCGATACTCATCGGTTTGATTATAGACTAAATTCTGGCGATTCAGGAAAAATCTTACGACTTTTGTATTTCAAGTTTTTTTCTATTTTCAAAAATAAATCTAGGTGGGGCGCAAAATATAGGGAAATACCCGGTACATTACTTCGTTATTTTATAGATATGATATTTTTTTGTGATTTCATACGCTGACGCAACAAGAGGCAATTAAATTGGAACTCAAACCTTCAAACTTTGTACAATGTTAACTTCTGATCAAGATGTCTTACTCAAACTTTAGCCACAGTAAACCATAAAAATTGTGAGGGATTTGAAAGAGAGAGAGTTTAAAGAGCCAGTTAAAAATTTTTCGATGGAAACTTTGCAAAATTCCTTTCTAATTCGTTGACATCCATTTTGTCCTTGTGCATCGCTTGTATATGTTGCTGTAAGTGATGTTTCCTCTTGGACTTGTGTTGGCAGAATGGACACTCGAAACTCTTCACAATACCACAGTCAAATCGGATGTGAGACCTCAGAGACTGTTGGTGTCTGTAAGATTTACCGCATGATTCACATTTGTATCCTTAAACATCATATTTAGTACACAATTAACTACAATTTTATAATTAGTAAAGGACACGAATACAAAGGCAAAACATTTCTTACCCATACAACACAGAGCACATATAGCACCCATAAAAATGCGGTCAATATTCACGAGCGCAACATTTAAAACACTGGAGAAATTATATTTCTCGAAAATAATTTTCTTTAATTGAAACTGGAGATTAAAGAATTAAGTATGAGTATAATTATGTTTTAATATTCAAGTATATTTAGCAAAAATGAAAACGAAATCGCATTTATTTAAGGAACAACGGTTTTATAACACATTTGTAACATATTTATTGACAAACAAAAATCTTTTTTGGCTTTTTCGCAACTGAATAAAAATATTTAACTATAAATTAATTGAAGCAAATATTTAATATAATTACATACCTCAACATGTAGACTAGTCTGTCTACGGAATGTTTCGATACATAATATAAACAATATTATTTAAGCAAGTATAAGAAATTATGTAATTTATCTTAAGTTTTATAAATATTTGCTTCAATTAATTTAAATTTAAATATTTTTATTCAATCGCCAAAAAGCCAAAAAAGATTTTTGTTTGTTAATCTAAACTCTTTCTGATTCTGATAACGGGAACTGTTTTCTATATTCTACGCATCCTGTATAAGACATTTATGATTGAACACCATAATATTGTATTGTCATGGGGTTTATGTATGCATACAAAATCTCAGTCAATTCTAATAACAGAAACTGCTTCAAAAGTAAGTTGGAAGATTTGATCCAAACATATTAAACTAATAACTAATTAACATAAATGAAGTTAAATAAAAGCTTTTAAAAATGTGCAAACGTTTCAAACCCTTACATAAACGATTTCAAAAGTTATTAACAAATTGAAATAAAAAAAGCAGTTAATTTTTTTTTTCAACAGAAGCCACTAAAATCATTTCGTTTCCTGGCGGCTTTATAACAACTATACATACTAAGTCCTAACACTGGAACCTGTGGTGGAAGATAGATCAAAATACAAGAGTTCTAACCACACTACACCACAACTTGTTACGTTCTGGACGCGCGTTTCTGCTGATGATGCTAACTTGGTTAGCGAAACGCGCGTCCAGAACGTAACAAGTTGTGGTGTAGTGTGGTTAGAACTCTTGTGTTTTGAACTATACATACTTCAAAAGTCAAAAATTCAAATTCAAAAATATTTATTTGGTCAATACACATGTGTGTTTGCCTTTGTCAATATAGTTTTACTCTAATTTCCACTTATTTGTTATTAACATATTTTAAGTATTTAAAACTTTTGATAAAAAAAATTAACAGTAAATGTACGGGGTGTTCGGTTATATTTTGAACGGGGTCTATACGCTTTATTTCTTAAGATATCAAAAAATTTTACACACAAAAGTTTTAGGATTTAGTCTGAATCGTCAGAATTTGTTATCAAAAAACATATGAACATCGGAAATTGGGAAATGAGCATCAGCTTTGTTATTTTAAATGGAACACCCTGTATATTTTTAGTTTATTGAGAAGAGCTTTTTCTGCTGATTCCAAAAATATATCGTTTGTCTATGCTCACTGTAACCATTTCGAAAAAACGTTGAAAAATTATATGCTCTGGCTTAAGTATAGTAGAAATAATAGAAAGCTTTGATTTCAATTGTTTTTACTTCAAAATGGCCGTTCTGTCACTCACTTATCAACTTGTTTTAAAACGTTATGCGCTTTGCCTTGGAAAAGTAATGGGCATCTTTTAATTCAACTGTTTTGCTTTTCATATATGGTCGTTCTGTCATTAACTCATATACCTACCTACTTGTCGAAAATAATAATACCTAATAATTACCATAATTATTACTTGAAATGATAAGAGAGATGTTAGCATAAGAAAATGAAGAAACAAGCTTTTTGGTATTATTTTTATATTAAATAGGTTACAATAACGATATCTGTAGAAAACAAACAAGAAACTAACAAATAAAAAAGTCAAATTATTAAGAATATTTACTATTAAACTTAGTCTACCTAGCCGCCTTGATTCAATATACATTTCTGTAATGACTCTGAAAATTTGCGAGTTATGGCTTTAAAAGTGAATTCGTAATTATTTGATTTAAATTGTTAATTTCAGCTTGTATTAAATTTTTTCGGCTAATTCGCAAATAGTAGTTTGTCTATTGTAATATACTGTATCCTCATAAAAAAAAATCGGGAGGCGAAAGATCGGGGCTATTCGCTGGCCAATTTATGGGTCCCTGTCTTCCTTTCCCAGATCATATTTGTTGTCTAGATATTCGGTAACTTCGATGCAATTGTGTGGAGGAGCACCGTCCTGGTGCCAAACATCGGCGGCTCGTGGTGTCTAAAACTGGTGAGACGAGAAAAGGTTTGTTACTTATAATAGGTAGATGGAGCCGCAGGCGAAAAATTTTTGGGCTGCCACGCTCAAATTGACTCATTTTTATGATTTGTTTTTGTCTTTTACATACCAATACCAAGATATATGCCCAATTTTTCATTAATTAATTTTTAAAATGAAAATTATTACATAGATATAAAAATAAAATAATAATCTTTAAGATATTCACTCAATTTTCATGTAGTTCGTTTTATCCTCAGATATATGTACGCGGTGATCATTTATAATGTCCCCCCCCTCTAACTTTTTTATTTGACGTTTGGTAGAAAAACGTCAAATATAAAAGTTTCACAAAAAACAATAAGCTATTTGCAGCATACATTTTTATATATACAGGGTGTTGCCGAAATCACCCACAGATTAAAGTTTTATTTTTTTAAATGAAACACCCTGTATATTATACGCTAGATTAAATCCTATGAAAATTCTGCATATTTTTTGTATAACATGTCCTATACCCAAATACAATAGATTTCGAAATATCTGCAATTTATTCTAAAGCTTATAATTTAGCTTAGGTGGCTGTGAAGTAGATCGATACCAACAAACAAAATGTTTGTTTATAACTGACAGTGACAGTTACACATTTAGCAACATTATACGTTCTTTTTATTGTAAAATGCCCTATTCGGAAAGAGAAAAACGATTAATTTTGGAAACTTTTATCAAAGCAAATAAGAGTGCTAAATTGGCTCAAAGAGAATTACGTGTAATTAACCCCCGGATGCACATTCCGGACAAAAAAACCTTTCATCGAATTTATGAAAAATTTCAACAAACATCCAGCCTAACGAGAAAGAAGATAACAATGGAAATTGATGAAGGTAGTGATTTAAACATTTTACTAAAAGTGGAAGAAAATCCCAATATTTCCATAAGAAAATTATCGGGAAGCCTGAGAGAAGAGCTTATTGATCCAAAAAATACATCTTATGGGAGGATTCAAACCCCTCTCAAAAATGCAGGATACAAGGCATTCAAAATTAGGCCTACCACAAAATTAACGCCCAGGCATCGAGAAAAAAGGGTTGAATTTTGCCATGCAATGTTGGAAAAAGTTAATGAAAATGAAGATTATTTAAAAAATGTTTTTTGGACCGACGAGTCATCGTTTTCTACTAGTGGAATGATAAATCGAAAAAATAGCAGACAGTGGGCCACAGTAAATCCCCATTGCTACAGGGAATTTCAATTTCAAGGACGTCAAACTGTTAATGTGTGGTGTGCTATTTTAAACAATCAAATAATAGGTCCTCATTTTTTCGAAGATACTTTAAACGGTAATGGTTATATGAATTTTCTCCGGAACGAATTAGAAAACTACATGGATGAGCTCCCATTGGAGCAACTGAGAAACCTCGTCTTCCAACAAGATGGTGCTCCTCCTCATTGTGTCGTATTGGTTAAAGACTATTTAAACCAACAGTTCACGGAATGGATTGGAAAAAATGGTACGATAAACTGGCCACCTAACAGTCCTGACTTGACGCCGATGGATGCATTTTTATGGGGAACTCTAAAAGATCGTGTGAACGCAAATAACATCGAAAATAGAGAACACCTAAAAGTCTTGATTAGAACGGAAATTCAAATTCTAAATCAAGAATATTCCCAGTCTATCACTGCCGCTTTGGATCGATTACGAAGAACATACATCAAATGTATTGAAGAAAACGGGGGACCAGCTGAACAATTCCATTTGTAAGAATAAATGTATTATATTATTATCTAAATTATTAATTAAGTTTTAGAAGTTTTTTTTGTTTTTGAAGCTTTCAGGCTTCCCGATATTTTTCTCATGGAAATATTGGGCTTTTCTTCCACTTTTAGTAAAATGTTTAAATCACTGCCTTCATCAATTTCCAATGTTTTCTTTTTTCTCGCTAGTCTGGATGTTTGTTGTAATAAAAATTTCCAAAATTAATTGTTTTTCTCTTTCCGAATAAGGCATTTTACAATAAAAAGAACGTATAATGTTGCTAAATGTGTAACTGTCACTGTCACTTATAAACAAATATTTTGTTTGTTGGTATCGATCACACTTCACAGCCACCTAAGCTAAATTATAAGCTTTAGAATAATGTTTTTATTTCTGAATGATAAAATCGCAGATATTTCGAAAACTATTGTATTTGGGTATAGGACATGTTATACAAAAAATATGCAGAATTTTCATAGGATTTAATTTAGCGTATAATATACAGGGTGTTCCATTTAAAAAAATATAACTTTTATCTGTGGGTGATTTCGGCAACACCCTGTATATATAAAAATGTATGCTGCAAATAGCTTATTGTTTTTTTGTGAAACTTTTATATTAGACGTTTTTCTACCAAACGTCAAATAAAAAAGTTAGAGGGGGGGGGACATTATAAATGATCACCCTGTACATATATACTCTTCTCAAAGATATATAATATACACATTTTTCATCATTGGATTTTTTTATAAAAAATATTTAAAATACATAATCAAAATAGTCAGAATCGAGTTTAAAGTGTAATAAACCTGTAATAATCTAATATGGTGTGGACAGTAATTTTTTTATTAAAAACCAAAACTGTTTAGGCAAATAGGTATGTGGATGGTGCAGTTAAGTCACTTTTTGTAAATTAAATTAATGCGCCTGTCTTTTAAAGAAGCAAATTTCTCAATGATTTTGTCATAAAAGTCACCATTACATTCAGAAAGTTTAACTAATAACTCTTTTTCTATTGCCATGATCTACAGGGCTGAGAGCCTATCTTGAGATATACTATTTCGTAAGTAGGTCTTTATTCGCTTTAAGCACGAAAAATCTCTTTCGGCCTGTACACTTTTTAAGGGGATTGCCAAAATTAATGTCGCAAGTCGATATACTTCACAAAATACTGAAATTAATTCTAAACTATTAATTTGTTTAAGTAGTTCTTGAATATTGATTTTATAAAATTGTTCATCTCGGTAAATTATGCTTAGCTCATTTTTGAGGCGGTCTTTGTCAAACATTTTTGGATACGTTTTTTCTAATTTAATAGACTAATAGGGAATTCTGTGGTAAAGTCTTTGTATTTTGATGTATTAAGAAGTTTCACAAATTCCAATTTGTGTAAATCTTCAAACCTGATGTTAATTTGAAAAATTATACAGTCTAAAATTTCATAAAACAGATTTTTATATTTTTCCGTTAAATCTGATTCGCTCATGCTACGGGTTTGTCTACTACATGGCAAGTGATTTTTGCTTTTTCAAAAATGGATTTAAGGAAATTTTCTGCGCGCAGTTCATTTAATCGTGTGACAGCAATGTTCAATTGTGAAATGCAGAAATCAATTTCTAGGTTACTTAACTGAAAAACTTGAAACAGGATATCAGTAACAAAAAAAACTTCTTTAAATGCAAAAGTTAAAAAAGCAAATTCAAAATCGGAAAGGTCTTTTAGATACCCCTTGGCCATGTGTTTAGTATCTGAGTCTAATTCTTGATTTTCAATCATTTCCTGAAAAACTAAGGTTAGTCCTTCCCAATTATTTGCCAAACGAATTAGAATTTTTGATCGAGAATACCACCTTGTATCACTTGCTTGCGGAACTCGTTTTTTTTATTATTTTGTCCAATATAGATGTGCGTTTGTACGATTTATGGAAAAAACTTTTCAAAGTTGCGAAAAAGATTCTACCTTCTGCCGTCGTATCATCTACAATTAATGAGAAAAATGTAGCCTCCGATATTTTTTGTTTAGTAAAGTCTCTCATATGTTCGTCAACACAAAATATTAATTCATTTTGAATAGTTTTCGATTGTTCCGTAAATACACTTTTCTCTTCTAAATGCTGCGGTGTTACGTTTAATTAAACAACTAAAAACTTCCTTAAAATTCCCTCTGTTAAAAGAAGATTCGGATTCGTCATGCCCCCTAAAAGCCAGTTCTTGTTTTCCCAGTAATATAGTCGTATCTATAAGGTATGTCAAAAGCAATCGGTTTTTCCTAACATCTTCATTGTACAATAATTTAGATAAACGAGCATTTTCGATTAGTGCATCTTTAATTGTAGTCATATTTTGAGACAAACGTACAAAACTTAAGGTATTTTGAATATGATCTTTAGACCCCTCATGCATTTTAACCGCTCTAGAAAAATTTTTAGAATCAACGTATCCATCAGAAGTCCATACTGTTTTTGTTTTTCCCAGTATTAAGCAAGGCCAACAATATAAACGCTGCTTAAAAACACTTCCACAAATCCAAGTGTGTGTTTGATACTATGTCGTTTAAAATGATCGTTTATATTGTCGACCGTCTTTTTTATCACTACTTAAGGTACTTATCTTCGGCATGGGTCTATCTCCGCGAAGAATTTCTTTTTTCTCATTCTCGTGACGCCTGGAAAATGCCGTTGTCAACAGTGACATAACGATATCGTGGACTGGATGCATAGTTCACACGTTTCGTTTATTTTAAATTTTAATCACTAATTCATATAAACTACTCTATCAGTCTATCTACTCAATAATTAAACTAACGCAACGTCAAAAATACTTTAGATAGAGTAACACTCGACACAGACTAAACGCGCGACATTCACGAAATAATACTATAAAACAAACACCAAATTATTGCCGAATAATCTCAATATCCACCCACTTCCCGTTCAATCTCAAACCGTTACCGGTAACAGTCAAATACGAATACCCCACACGCCCACGCAAATATCAACAAAAACAAAAACGGCTTGCATTTGGCAGCCGGATGCGCGATTGTCATTTACCGATAAATAATAATTATTTCCATTTATATTCAATCTGTGCTAACATTAAATGGCAACGTCTCAATCATTAAGCGAAGTTTTCATCGCTTCAAATGCAATAAAAAGAGATGGAATGAATCTACATATGCAACACGACCCTTTTCCCTCTTTCTCAGACTTATTAAAAATCCAAATACCATTCAAGTGTCCGAGGCGCAATTCGCATCGCCGCGTATAGGTAAAGTCGAATAAAAAAGAAATAATATTGCTGTTATTGGACATTGTACTGGCGGTTAGTAAAGTAAAGTGTTTATTTATGATTTACGCATATTTGATGAAATTTTCATAGTGTTTGAGACGATTTTCAGAGAATGTATCAACTTGGAAAGAATTAATTTTGAAAATAAATATGTATATTTATAGGAAAGCGAATGAGGCGGCGCCTCAGTTGCCTCATCTGACGAGCCGCCGCTGATGCCAAATAAGGTTGTTCAAAACTTGGAGAGGTAGCTTTTCTAAAACCTCATCGATCTGATTTCGTAGAAGATCTAAATATCTTTGGCCATTCGAAGTATTCTCTATTACTACAGGCCTCAAAACTCTGTTATCTATCATACCGCACAAAATGTTAATAGACTTCCGACCCTGAAAACGCACAATTTGTTTTTTATAGGGATTTGGGGTTGTCCAAAAATGTTTGTTTTTTCTATTAAACATAACTGCGGTGGCAAACCGCAGGCTCGTCGGTGAATAAAATTCTCCTACAAATATTAGGATCATTCTGTATTCTTGTCAACATCTCTTGAGAAAATGCGACTCTTTGTATTACATACAATGGAGTTAAATTTTGTACTGATTTAAACCTATAAGGTTTAAACTTGTAGTGCTTCAAGGTTTCGTAAATTTTCCACCTTTTTTTTATTTAAGTTTATCACTGCGTCTTCGATAGATTGTTCTAGGTCTTCTACAAAAAAAACATCAATTATATTTTACTGAAAACAATAATAATAGGTTTAATTTCCTTACCTTCAAAATATAACAATACTTCCAAATCGTTATCTTCATTTCTAGTGGTTATTCTCTTTTTTCTAATCAAAGTTTTTCGGTTCTCAAAATTCTTCACAATGTAATAAATCGTAGATATCGAGGGAGCAACTAAATTAGGATACTTTCTCCAGTATTGATTTCGTGTTTCACGATAATTATTTACACGAAAGTATATTTTTAAAATATTAGCTTTTTGTTTATCAGTAAATCCCATAGTTTTGAAAATAAAGGCAAAAAAGTGGCTAAGTAAGTGATGACAGAACGGCCATATTGAAGGAAAAACATAAGAACAATAATTATTGATTTCATTATTTTTCCAATACGCCAAAGCGTCTCATATTTTAAAACAAGTTGATAAGTGAGTGACACAACGGCCATTTTAAAGTAAAAGCAATTGAAACCAAAGCTTTCTATTATTTCTACTATATTTAAACCAGAGCGGATAATCTTTCCACGTTTTTTCAAAATTATGGGTTAATGGCTACAGTGAGTATAGACAAACCATTTATTTTTGGAATCAGGAGAAAAAGCTCTTCTCAATAAACTAAAAATATACAGGGTGTTCCACTTAAAATAACAAAGCTGATTCTCATTTTCCCAATTTCCGATGTTTATATGTTTTTTTTATAATAAATTCTGAGGATTCAAACTAAATCCTAAAACTTTTGTGTGTAAAATTTTTTGATATCTTGAGAAATAAAGCGTATAGACCCCGTTCAAAATATAACCGAACACCCTGTACATTTAAAACAAATCTGACATAAATATGATTTTTTTATGGCATCACTATTTAAAACATTCACAAGACAATACAGGTTATATTATTAGCAATTATCACAGCTCTTAAATAATTTATATTATTACATGTACATATATACAAAAATATCTCGGTAAACACGATATAACCGTATGCCACAAATCTAACAATACCCTTAAATCTTTATATACACCACTAAAAAGTCAGACACCAATTAAAAAACAATCAAACGTAGTTTACAGCATTCCCTGCCTAAACTGCCTCAAAAAATATATAGGCATGACCACTTAATACCTATCAAATAGACCAAATGGACATAAATATACAAAAAATGCTTCCAAAGCACTACATAAACACGAAAGACATATGGAACATGAATTTGATTTTTCGGGTACAACGGTCTTATCAAAAGAACAACATGACCATACACTCACATTCAAAGAAATAGTCGAGATAAAAAAAGAAAAAAATACAATAAACGATCGGAAAGACATTGACAATCTCAGCCAAATATATCAGTCTAATTTAATTCAATTGTTATAAACTATTTCCATCAATCATAAATATATACTGTATACTGTCAGACTCACACAGATACTTTTAAAACAACCCGTATCCACCAATAGTGTCTACAATGTCAATATAATCAAAAAAATTAAATGTAATATATATAAAAAAAACAATAGAATTCCTTAACCAATGTATCACTTACCTCGCCGCCAAGCAAGGCAAAATAACATCTTTCTCAAGTTATGTACCGTACTATTTTAACTAAATGTTTTAATAATTTTAATGCGTGCCGTTATACCTAATTGTTTTTATTTTTTAACTTGCATATATACACTTTCTGTATTTAATTTTTAGATGTGCAGAAATAAATATTTTGAAAAAGCCTGAAATGGACAGGCGAAACGTCAATTAAAGTTTTTTTTGTTTCAATCCACGAACCTAATCCCAAGAAAGTACTTGATATTTATAAATTGTAAGTTTCAAGAAGAGAAATATAAATATATGTATATATACAAAAATATATACGTAGGGGAGAACCGCTATGAAACGGACGGGTCTTGAAACGGACAGTTGTTATAGTTCCTATGTGGTCGTATGGCCGAAAATTTTACATTTAAATTTGGCAACCCTGTTCCCAAATCCCATTGCCACCGAAGTTGCGCGTCGAACCACTTGTCTATGTGCGAACCGCAAGCATTTTAATATTATTCGATAAAAAAGTAAATTATTTGTGAAAACATCGAACCATGTTACAGGTAAGCTATTGAAATATAGTCAGTTTTAGCAGATCTTGTAAAATATTTCTCTATTTACCTTTTGTATTGTCATTTTGAGGTTAAGTGGGTGTTGTTTTGAAAAGGACACAAGACGCTGTAATGAAACGGACGTGTCAAGGCTTTATTAATTTATAGTTATTTTTAAATTTTAAATTCTTAGGTACTATTTAAATTTGTTTACTTTTCAGATCAATAAACCTACACCAAAAAAAAGGTTACGACCATCCAGTGAGGTAATCGAAATCGCCGTAAGAGAAGTTTTCGAAAGAAATCAATCAATTCGGTCAGTGGCGGCGGCCCATAACATGTCCAAGTCTTATTTAGCTTCTATTTGTAAGAAAGCTAAAACTCAGGAGGAAGATTATCATCATCGACCTAACATAGGGAATAAACGTATTTTTTTCCTTGATCAGGAAAAAATATTGGCGGACTATCTGAAAACATCATCTAAGATGTGTTACGGCCTTACAACCGTGCAAGTTAGGGAACTGGCTTATCAGTATGCTAAGGCGAATAGCATTTTACCAAAACCTTGGACCAAAAACGAGATGACATCAAAAGATTGGTTGCGAGGTTTTATAAAGAGAGTGTACGAAAACCAGAAAACACATCGCTATCTAGAGCAATCTCTTTCAATCAAACAAATGTCAATAATTTTTATGACAACTTGCAGCGAGTTCTTTAGAAACACAAATTTGAGCCTCATATGATGTGGAACTTAGATGAAACCGGCTGTCTCACAGTTAAAAATCCCCCAAAAGTTTTAGCGGTCAGAGGTTCAAAGCAAGTAGGGCAAGTGACCTCAGCAGAAAGAGGTAATTTGGTTACGATGCTTGGATTTATTAATGCATCTGGTGGAACAATCCCTCCATTTTTAATTTTTCCACGAGTGCATTTTAAAGAAGTTATGTTGAAAGAAGGACCCATTGGCGCAAAGGGAGTGGCAAATCCTAGTGGGTGGATGACGGAGGAAGGATTTTTAGACGCAATGAAGCACTTCATAAAATTTGTAAAGCCTACTGCAGAGGACCCATGCCTGATTTTGATGGATAACCATAAAACGCATATTACACTCGAAGTTGTCAAGTTAGCAAGGGAAAATTATATAACCATTCTTACATTTCCCCCGCACTGTAGTCACCGACTACAGCCATTAGATGTCTGTGTATATGGACCCTTTAAAACCAGATATAGAACAGCAATGAATTCTTGGATGTTATCAAACCCAGAAAAAACGGTAACTATTTATGAAGTGGCTTCATTTACTAACGAGGCTTTTCTTCATGCATTTTCACCGCCAAATATAACAAAGGCATTTTTGGCAACCGGAATACACCCATTTAATAGAAATATTTTTTCTGAGGACGATTTTTTGTCTTCATTTGTGTCAGATCGGCCAGATCCAAGCACTTCACAAGGCATCAAAGATGTTGCTCAGCCATCAACTTCCACCACTACAGATACAACCCCACAATCTTTAGAAGGTGATGTTTCACAGCCTTCCACTTCGAAAATTACTATAACTCCAGAACAACTAAGGCCATATCCTAAGGCACCTCCAAAAAAAGGCTGTCAGCGAGGACCTAGGAAAGGGAAAACAACGGTAATCACTGAGACACCAGAAAAAGACAAACTTTTAGAAAAAAAATGAGCGGCAACAAAGAAGAAGTCAAATCTAAAAATATCAGCGGCTACAACAAAACGAATAAAAACCCTTATTCAAGAGTCCTCAAGTTCAGAAGATTTGGACAATTTTTCTATACACGATTCAAGTGATGACGATTTGCCATTACACGACTACTGCCATAGGAAGAATCCTGATGATAGTGAGCAGTCTGATGAACTTCCGCTAAGTCATTATTTCCAAATTTCAGAAATAAAACCCAACAATGAACAAAACCAACTAACACTAAAAGAGAACAATGAACTGAACACTCAAACCAAAGACAAAAATAATGCAGTAAATCAAAATAATTGTGTTTGTTGCATGAAGGCATACCAGCATAGCAAGACAGACTGGTTACAGTGCTTCATATGCAATTTATGGGCACATGAAACTTGTGGTCTTAAGGGAATTCGTCATTTTTATTGTAATAACTGTTCCTAATATAGCTTATGTTTAAATAAAAGTTATTTTTGAAGCAATTAATGTCTTTTAATGCGTATATAATTTTTAAAATCGCTACTGTCCTTTTCAAAACCACCACCGTCCGTTTCAATACATCGATGTTTTGAAATGGACAAAAGCATGTTTTTCCAAATTTAAATATTACTCAGATCATAAGCTTGCCTAATTTTTTTTAATAGTTCATTTTACAAAGATATTAATAGAGCTTTTCGCCTATATGGTTTTAATGGATTTCATTGTCCATAACATTTTAATTTAATCATTTTTATTAAAGTGTCCACTTCATACCGGTTCTCCCCTATATATGTATATATATATATATATATATATATATATATATATATATATATATATATATATATATATATATATATATATATATATATATATATATATATATATATATATATATATATATATATATATATATATATATATATATATATATATAATATATATATATATATATATATATATATATATATATATATCTAATCCAACTACACGGATAGTGAGCCGTGAGTTCAACCAGCGCTACCCAGACTTATTTAATCTTATATTGTAGAATTCAGAAATTTTTCAATGGAATAGAATGCATTTTTTATAAGAATTTCTTCAAATGTATTTTTAAATGCATTTAGGCTCTATCTTAACAAAAAATGTGGTAAGTGATTAAGAAATACAGGACCATAATAATTTAGGCTGTAACGACTTGCTCCTAGTCTAAAGAAGTCAATTCTTAAGGCGCCGCTCCCTCTAGTATTATAATTATGAATACCATTTTGTTGAGTATATTTAGATTGACTTCTAAAGGCGAGAATGACAGAACTGTTAGTATGTCGTATATAATTTTTTTTTTATAGTTGTTCAATACGTTGTAACCAGTTCAATCCGCTGTCTATTTTGACACCCAAAAACTGTGTGCACCCAGCATCTACATTTTCAGGAAGTTTTCTTTTAGTAAATAAGATATTAATTGTCTTGTGTGGATTAAGACACTTGTTAATCAGTGATATAGTAAGACAGTCTTTATTATTTTTAAGTTTGTGAAAATTAACTGTGATTAATAAAATTACATTATTATTAAACTAAATTATTGCACATCAAAGGTCCTTCGAAGAAAACATCCCATAATTATTGACTCATAATAATATTGGGTCAAGCGATAATGGAAAACATTTTACCAAAAGGCTCAACCAAATTATGTAAGGAAATGGAAAACCAGATAGGGACTTTTTTATGCAAATTTCTTCATCTTTAGGAATCCCTTTTCAAAATTTCTTAAATGTTAATAGTTTCCGAGTTATTCGCAAAAAACTAAACTCCATTTTTTAATTCATAATTTGTTAATACTATGGCAGCAAAAATTTTCACTTACCGGATATTTATTTAATGATCAATAAAGTATACTGAATTTCGAATTCATCAAGGCGTTGGAGACCCTAAGAGTTGGAACAAGCTGGGGAGAATAATAGTAGAGGCCGACAGCAACAGTGGAGAAGGGCTGGGTTAAGATCTAAATATTTTGCGCCACGTAATTAATTATTACTCTACTTTATCAAATAAATTAATGAAGTACTAGGCCGATAATAATTACGAATTATCGCCCAGTGTTGCACAATTCTAGCGATTCCAAGCAACGAAAAACCAAAATATTATCTTATACCAATGAGCTTACCTTCACAGAATACCAAATAATTAATTAAGATATGAGGGTCTCACTTGTAGGTAGGTAGCAGCAGTAAAACGCAAAATTTTGTTTGAAATCATATACTAATATCAAATAAGTTGTTCTTTTTGTTTTTTTTTTCAAAAGTTATTTCGAGTACAATAATAGTATATGTAGGTATGGTCCAAACGCGGGCCAACAGCGATACAGCTATAATATGTACTAAGCTTCTAATCTTAATTATTAAAATTACCTGCAGCTTAAGAGAAATCGATATTGTACACAAGAAAATGAATAATAAAAAAAATATAAATATGACAATGGTCAACAGTATGCAGGAATATATAAAAATATAGTACCACGGTCGATATTATGACGCCATAAATCGTGAGTGCAAAATCAAATACAAGTCAGTGAAATACATCAAAAATTATAAATAGAATCAAAACAAGTTATTAAAGGCCACTCGATAAGCCAGTCAGCTCAATAATAAGGTAAAAAGTTTAGTTTAAAATTAGTAAATAGATTTTGATTTTTAGTGAGAAAAATTAATTTAAATTTGAATTTGTAAATATGAAGAACAAATTAATAAATTGGCTAATTGACTGTATCGAGGAATTTAGCTTGCAAAAGATATAATAGTTGAAATTTTAATTATTTGCTACGGTTACTTATCTGGACGTCCTCCAATAGCTGTGGCCGTTAGCTGTTCAGACCTTCAGGCGAAGAAATGTCACCTGGACTCAGGCGTATACAGGTGGGAGCAGCACCAGCTCCGATGCTGAAAGTGAGTCTCTTGCCTGGTCAGGCAAGTTGGCAATCCCAATAACTGATCCAAAGAAAAATCCAAATTCCAGGACTTGATCGTCGTCGTGACGGAAATCCCTTGGAATAATATCCAAACCAAAAAAAAAAATCCGTAAAGAGAAAACATCCCTTAGCAAACATTAAACCATATCCAAATATAGCCCAAAATGTAAACAAAAATTAAATAAAATATGCAAATAAAATAATATTACCTCCTTCTGAGGGTTTTCTAACCAAAATGGAGTCTGGGTCTAGCAGTTGCCTAATGCTAAAAACGGAATCAACGAGTGGTTGTCGATGGTCTGGACAAGTGCAGTGGGCTTCTTACGAAGTCTTGACTCTAAATTTAAAGAAATAAAATGTCAACCCAGACCGAAGATGTTCAACAAAATGGCGTATGGTCATGGAAATGGCCACTAAGAACCATACACGGGCATTATCATATTATTAAATAATCGAATATACAAAAACTCACCGGAATCTGCTATTCCAGGTGCCAATATGGCAAGTCAGCAGGAGGATATCCTCTAAAGATGGTGGAACGAGGATTTTAGAGTGTGGCGGCCATTTTCACAATTCTCCCTCGTGGGTGCGAACTTCCTCTGTCCAAAAAAAACCCCAAAGTGCCCGAATAACAACTTTAGAACTTTCAAATCCAAACAGGAACTATTTCGCAAAAGATGCTCATCAATAAATCTCGTAAATACGATCAAGCCAGGCTCTACTTGAAAATTATGATGAAGGCATCAGAAAATGGACCGCGCACCACACTGCTGACTTGAGACTCACCAAGCAGGAACAAATTTTTGGAGCAACAGGTCCAAAATGTCTCGCCATGTTGCCACGATTCCACTCATAAAATCCTAGTTAAGACTTCAATTCTTTATCAATAAGCAACCAGTCATACTTAACACCAAAGGCACAGCAAATATCCGTCAATTAAATATCCAAAGGTCAAATCCGAGAAATAGAAACAATATATAAAATTCATTGTTTCAGAGCCACAGTCAGGTAAAATGTCACATCCGATATAAAAATTCTGCAGTCACGGGATCGGAAACTTATTCATGATCCGGCAACTACGGTCACAGATTGCTGTTGTAACCACAGGAACCGGTCGATAAAACTAGAAATGACTAGAAATACGTCGGCATCACGGAGGGCAATATTACCGGAAAACTTATCATAAAAAATCACTCACAAAACTATACTTGGGCATTCCAAAAGAACCCCAAATTACACCATTGTAAGCCCTCGAAAATAATAACAAAATCTAGACCTGCCATAATGCATCCGACTCATCTGAATAATTCTTTCCCAAAATTGACAATGTAGCGCCCTCTTTTGTAGGAACCTACGATACGACCAAATGCGCCTGATAGAATACTGCGATGTGTGCAGGAGACCGAGGAAACTGCCCCGACCGTCCACTTCCACCGCGGTACCTTTCCAAAATTAACGACAGAAAAATCGATAATCGAACCGTAAGCCAGGCTATTGATAAACGAGACCTGGAGATGTCGTGACACATCGATCAGTTGCGCGGACCTATACAGTGTAATTCTAATATACTTGTTTTATTTCAGTTCGCACTAACTGAATCCAAAATTCTGTTCTCTAAAAATCGAAACGGCAGAATCGCACAAGAATAATCATTAACATATTAAATCCATAGTGCATTAAAAGAAGTTTTCGTAGTTTTAAAAGACAAACGTGATAGGAAAGCAAAATTGTAAATTCAAAAATGATTAATATTTAGTAGTATTATTATCTAAAAATTTGTTTATTATATAATTATTTAAATAGTTTAATATTATTATTAGCATGCTATAATTCCGAAATTATCACGTTACAATTCCCCCCCCTTGCCACAAAACGATTGGCCCGCTAGGGACAATCGTAGTCAGGAGAGCGTTTCAGGTCTTTAGCGTGCCAAGTGCCTGTCAGAACCTTCCCGTCTCTGTCCTGTAACTCGTATGTCCAAGGCGATATCTGACGGCGAATGATATACGGTCCGACAAATTTCGGTGCTAACTTATGTGTAAAGTACTTGGCAGCATCAGACAAAACAAAATTCTTCTTCCACACTCTCTGACCTGGAGAAAAGACTTCACTACGCTTTCTAAGATTATACTTCGCAATATTCTTTTGACCAGCCGCTTCCAATCTGCTCCTAACTTCCGCAAACAACTTCCGAAATCCCTCATTTCTACTCTCTCCTGCGCTTTGGTTTCCATCTTCTGTTTCTACAAGATCTTTATTACTATAGTCCTTGCCTGAAAGGCACATGTTTCTTCCAAAATTTAAGAAAAACGGTGACACTTTAGTGGTCTCTTGGACCGCAGTGCGAATAGCACAGGCCAACTTCTGCAATTGTTCGTCCCACTTACGGTGATTGTCACTCACATACATTGACAACATGATCTTTAAAGTTCTATTTTGACGTTCGGTGGGATTAGCCCTAGGGTGGTAATTTGCATTGAACTGAATTCTGCAATGATAGCTATCTGCAAATTTCTTAAACTCACTACTACGGAATTGTGGACCATTATCGCATAAAATCACCCGACTTACGCCGAATAAAAGGAACACTTGTTCTTCTATACGGTTGATAATCACTTTAGAAGAAGTAGAGCGTAGTGGAAATATTAAAGAGAATTTACTCAAATAATCGGTAACTACCAAGATAGCTGTATTTCCTTTATACGAACGTGGCAAAGGTCCAACCAAATCCATTGAAATCATTTCCCATGGACGAGTGGGCTTACTATGAGATACCATCTGGTCGTTTGCACCCTTTGGATCACACTTATGGGCTGCGCAAATCTGACAATTCCTCACATATCTGGCAACATCCTGCCGCATCTTCGGCCAATATAACTTTTCTGCCAATCTATTAAAGGTCTTAAATACCCCCATGTGACCCGCAGTTGGTAAATCATGAGCTGAACTTATGGCTTCCAACCGTTCCTCTTTAGGCAATACCAACTTCCAATGGTCTTCCGATGACAAGAGCCCAAAATAGTCGTTCTTGATGTATTTGAACAACTTACTTCTAGAGCATCGCCAATTCAAGAATTTCAGTGGGGTAGCAATCACTCTTTCTACCATTTTGTTGTACCAATTATCTTTTACTGGTGCAGGTCTAGCCTGTTCACCATCATCGATAAGATTTAAAACTGGCACCGCCCTTGACAACATATCAGGAACCACCAAATCCTTCCCAGGCCGATGAATAACCTTGAAGTCAAACTGCTGTAATTTCACAGACCATCTGGCCAATCTACCACTAGGATCTTTCAAATTATGCAACCATTTTAAACTATAATGATCCGTGATGACACTGAAAGGGATTCCTTCGATATAAGGTCGGAGTTTTTCAACCGCCCATACTAAAGCCAAACATTCCCGTTCAGTGGTGGTATAGTTTTTCTCTTGTCGAGATAGTGAACGACTGAGGTACGAGATAACCCCCTCACCCTTTGGATCTGGTTGCGTTAGAACTGCTCCAATACCAAAGCCAGAAGCATCTGTTTGGATAATAAATTCCCTGCTGTAATCTGGACAGCTTAAAATCGGTGCACTGATTAACTTGTTCTTGATCGTCCTAAAAGCATTCTCACACTTTTCCGTCCATTCAAACTTATGGTTCTTCTTAGTAAGCTGAGTAAGTGGACTTATGATAGTGGAAAAGTCTTGTACAAATCTGCGATACCAAGAGAAGCTTCCTACTATTCTACGCACTTCCGAAACATTAGTTGGTCTAGGCAATTCTAACATGGACTTAACCTTATCAGGATCTACACGTAGTCCGCGTCTATCAACCACATAACCAAGATATTTCATCTCGGGTCTGCAAAAGTTACATTTCTCCCAACTCACAGTGATATTGGCCTCTCTAAGACGTCGAAATACTTCATCAAGGATCCGTAGATGTTCGTCAAAATCTTGCGTTAGGACCACTACGTCGTCTAAATAAACGAAAACATTTGATTCCAGGTCAGGACCCAAAATAGTATCAATCAACCTCTGCCAAGTTGCAGGGGCATTGTGAAGTCCAAAAGGCATTCTGCGGAACTGAAACAGACCTCTCCTGCAAATAAATGCCGTCAGTGGTCGAGAATTCTCCTCAATAGGTACTTGCCAATATGCACTTTTGATGTCTAAAGTGGATAAATATTTAGCGTCTTTTAGCTTGTCCAGCGTTTCTGAAACTAGAGGAAGTGGGTAACTATCACGAGCAGTCACACCATTAAGTCTGCGATAATCTACACAGAACCTGTACACCCCTGTATTTTTCTTCTGAACCATAACAACAGGTGATGCCCAAGCACTTGAACTTGGTTCTATAATACCTTGATTTAACATGGAGTCAATTTCTTCATCCATAATTTTCTGAATGACTGGAGACACGCGATATGGACGCTGACGAATTGGTGGAGAGTCCGTTCTTATTTTATGTTCTACCATAGTTGCACAGCCTAACTGCGATCCCATCAGCTGTTTACTTCTCTCTACTAGTGCAGCAAGCTTTAAGTCTTCAAGTGATGTTAACACAGTAAGTTGATCATGGATACTGTCGAGTTTCACTGGAGTATCAGAAAAGTACCAATCATTGTGTCTCAGATCTGGGACTATTCCCATGGCAATCCAAAAATCCATACCCAGAATGAGCACATGTGGCAACTCCGGCACAACTAAAACTTCCAAAATTCTGACCCTATCACGAACTCTTATCGGCAGTTCTACTGATCCAATAGTCATTGCTTGCTGACCGTTAGCAACCGTACAGCCAATCCTTCTTAATGCATTTAAATGCATGCTCATACCTTCGACAATGTCCCAACCAGGACCTCCTAAAAAGGTGCGCGAAGCTCCCGAGTCCAAAAGTCCAAGAAGCCTATGTCCGAGGATGTCAACTTCCAAATAAGGGCGTTCATCGTTCTGCGCATGCTCCAAGATAAAATTCAAAACTGGAGTGATCGTCGGATTTATTGTCTTCCCCTTAGGCCGACTACCTAAGAGTGACGCTTCCCGTTTCCCTGGTTGCATGATGGACAGTTTCTCTTTGTAAATCCCTCTCTTCGACATCCATAGCATCTTAATCTTCTAGCTTCAGTACAACCAGCCGCACGATGACCTGGCTTATTGCAGTTGTAACAAATAATTTCTCTAGCCCTTGGCTTGGCAACATCACGGGTACAAACTTCAACAGCATCAACCCTATGATCAGAAGATCTGCTAACTTCATCCACTTCAATATAAGCCAAATCAGGTTCCAACGACTGTGCTTTGCGAGGGGGTGGTGCATACTCTGACTGCATCCGTGTCTCTATGCGTCTGCACAAGGCTTTAAGCTCTGAGATACTAGATATCTCCATAGCACCCAGTTGGTTCCTATATGTTGGAGAAATATTCCTAAGAAGGATTGTCAGTTTTGCATCCTCAGATATTGGACATTCAAGTCTTTGAAAATATTTTGACATGACTGCCATGTATGTCCCAATGGTCTCATCCGGTCCTTGAGTCCTTCTTTTAATTTCCTCCAATAACTTTTCACTATAAAATGCTGGCTGATACTCCTCTTTGAATTTCTGAACCAACTCCTCCCAAGTGTGCACTTCTGAACGACAGTCTTGATAGAATTCATATGCTCTTCCCTCGAAAAGATCTATACCTGAATTTAGAAGTATCGGTAGGCTGACATTCCTCGCTGTTCTCAACTGGTCAACACGCTCGAAGAAAGCAGTTACTGACATCCCTCTCTTGTCTCCCGTAAATTTTAGATTCCACTTGTGTGGTAGTATGGGTTTTATACCCTGTCCAAAGGTATTTGGATTAGTGGGTGATGTGTTATTTACTGGTGTAGAACAAGAAGCTGGAGCTTGCGCTAAGGATGTGTTCACCGTTCCCTCAAGGACACACAAATTGGGTGGTGGTTGAGATTTGAGAGTCGCCGCCGAATCGGAAGTCTTTTTATTCAGTCCATCGATGAGTGTAAGCGTCTGTGCCATTAATTCACCTCTTAATTTTATACGATCATCAGTGTCACATGCCATGTTGTCAATGCGACCTAATACATGATTAAGTTTGGATTGCAGCTTCATAAAGGTACCACTTTTAGATGATTCCGAGAAGTTTTCAATCAGCAGTACAAGCTCATCAAGTTTCTTAGTCACTGTTGTGACATCTTCCTGAAAACTAAATGGATAGGCAGGGTAGTGTAAACTATCACCAGCCTTTTCCATTTGCTTAGCCAACGCAAGGCGACTTCGCATCTCTTCCACATTGCCTACAGCAATCCCCCTCCATGTTAACTCATAAGCCAGTTCGTCTTTGTCCAAACGGTTGATCTCAACTTTCCGCGACATCTTCAAAATATTCACTTAAAACTAGTTAAATCCCGTTCTTGTATAGCTCTCTAACCTACGTTTATATCCCTCGCTTATACAAGTGATAACCCTACCTATATCTATAATATTCCTAATAAAACCCAAAAAAAAAAAAATCTTTAAAAAAAAATTAAACACTATTGTAAAACAACTTATGTTCTCTTAAACCACTAACATGTATTAGTGCTTCACTTCAGCACAATACTTCACTACCAATGTGCTAAGTCACTAATCACTAGTACAATACTTAGATGCAAATTCGCAAAGTCACGAATCACTAGCACAACACTTCACTTCAAATGCAATAAGTCATTAATCACTAAATATCCCCAACCAAAATAAATGTAAATAAAATAATTTAAAAAAAATTAAGTCAGTTATTTGCAGTAAGTACGCCTTACTTCAACCTCAAAAGTCAACTTCAATGCTATATTCTGCTACTACCAACCACAAATCCAACTATCACCAAAAGTGAGACCTCTCAGTTCCGCAAAAAAAATATTCCCATTCAATCCCCCAAAAATAGTTTGGTGAAACTCTGTCACTATTTGACAATTGTACTTTTATTCTAAAAAAAATTCTAATGAAAGCAAAAAACTATCTGAAAAAAAAAATTATAAGTCTTTAACACTAACCAGTTCCCAAAAAAAAACAAAGTCAATTTGGGACACCCTGTATAATTACCAAGACAAAAAAAAATTCAGAGTACTTTTGCTACAGAAAAGAACTACAGTCATCGACTCAATAGTACTCAATACTAGTTAATAAAGCAATCTCAGACTCTAGATATAGAATAGAATCAGATGGGATGTAACGAAACACCATCTACTTCCAAACACTAAGCTTAAAATTGTTTTAATTAAAAAACAATCAAAGACAAAAGGCATGAAAGAGAATTAATCCCAAAAAAAAAATACCGGAAGTTGTAACTCTAATAACCAATCAAGTGAAATATTTTCAAAGACCTGTATCGGAGACAAAAAATTAAAAAAAAAAAATCAATACTTAAATATGTCTAATAGTTATTATGTTCTGTAATTGTATGTTGAATTTATTATAGTTAATAAGATTAGTTCTTTATATAAATATTCTAAAAATACTGCAAGTACAATTGTCAAAAGAAAGCAAAATCAAAAAAAAAAAAAAAAAAAAAAACTGCAGCTTTAGAAAACTTATAAGACAGTTAGCTCAAAACACCCTTAAGTAGACACACTAGAAGAGTCAAATCTGTAAATCACCTTTTCACAAAATTTACTCTTGATTAACTTCAATCAATTTAAAAAAATTAACCAGGGATAATCAGATATTTCAAGTATATAGCAAGATTTAGAAGTATTTATTTACTTAAGTGTAAAATTGTAATTTCTCTCAATTAAAAGTAATTAATAAAATATTATTGTTCTATTTGTTTAAAACTAATTTATTTATTTATAAGTTTTTATTATTAATTAACAAAGGTGGTCAACACAGATTCTGAGTTACCTTGCCTTATGAAAAAAAATATAGTGAAATATTTTTGCTATTATGCAATACAATGCAAAATGCGAACTGGGTGCTTTATTTATTTTGATAATAAAATCTAAATGCTAAACTGTCACTACCAGTTAAGCAGCAAAACTATGAAAAGCTTTCACCAAAAGTACTCAAAAGAAAAAAAAGGAAATCTATATGCTATACCCATTATGTAATAATGACTTTTATTAACTATATATAACAGTGTTATATACCCCAAAACCTCAAATAAAAGTCACTCAATAATCAGCCAAAAACTGTGATTTTCTCTCAATTAAACGTGGGCACCAAAACTGTTTACTTTTATTACAAAAACTATGTACTTTATTTAAAAAAATTACAATAACTGTGAAGTTTTATTTTAAAAAATGTTGGGCATCAAAAATATGGCACAATGCCCTTTTGTTTAAAAAATTACGTTGGGCGCCAAATCTATGGCACAATGCCCTTTTGTTTAAAAAAAACCACGTTGGGCGCCAAATCTATGGCACAATGCCCTTTTGTTTAAAAAAAAACCACGTTGGGCGCCAAAATCTATGGCACAAAAATTTTCACTTACCGGATATTTATTTAATGATCAATAAAGTATACTGAATTTCGAATTCATCAAGGCGTTGGAGACCCTAAGAGTTGGAACAAGCTGGGGAGAATAATAGTAGAGGCCGACAGCAACAGTGGAGAAGGGCTGGGTTAAGATCTAAATATTTTGCGCCACGTAATTAATTATTACTCTACTTTATCAAATAAATTAATGAAGTACTAGGCCGATAATAATTACGAATTATCGCCCAGTGTTGCACAACTCTAGCGATTCCGAGCAACGAAAAACCAAAATATTATCTTATACCAATGAGCTTACCTTCACAGAATACCAAATAATTAATTAAGATATGAGGGTCTCACTTGTAGGTAGGTAGCAGCAGTAAAACGCAAAATTTTGTTTGAAATCATATACTAATATCAAATAAGTTGTTCTTTTTGTTTTTTTTTTCAAAAGTTATTTCGAGTACAATAATAGTATATGTAGGTATGGTCCAAACGCGGGCCAACAGCGATACAGCTATAATATGTACTAAGCTTCTAATCTTAATTATTAAAATTACCTGCAGCTTAAGAGAAATCGATATTGTACACAAGAAAATGAATAATAAAAAAAATATAAATATGACAATGGTCAACAGTATGCAGGAATATATAAAAATATAGTACCACGGTCGATATTATGACGCCATAAATCGTGAGTGCAAAATCAAATACAAGTCAGTGAAATACATCAAAAATTATAAATAGAATCAAAATAAGTTATTAAAGGCCACTCGATAAGCCAGTCAGCTCAATAATAAGGTAAAAAGTTTAGTTTAAAATTAGTAAATAGATTTTGATTTTTAGTGAGAAAAATTAATTTAAATTTGAATTTGTAAATATGAAGAACAAATTAATAAATTGGCTAATTGACTGTATCGAGGAATTTAGCTTGCAAAAGATATAATAGTTGAAATTTTAATTATTTGCTACGGTTACTTATCTGGACGTCCTCCAATAGCTGTGGCCGTTAGCTGTTCAGACCTTCAGGCGAAGAAATGTCACCTGGACTCAGGCGTATACAGGTGGGAGCAGCACCAGCTCCGATGCTGAAAGTGAGTCTCTTGCCTGGTCAGGCAAGTTGGCAATCCCAATAACTGATCCAAAGAAAAATCCAAATTCCAGGACTTGATCGTCGTCGTGACGGAAATCCCTTGGAATAATATCCAAACCAAAAAAAAAAAAAAACCCTAAAGAGAAAACATCCCTTAGCAAACATTAAACCATATCCAAATATAGCCCAAAATGTAAACAAAAATTAAATAAAATATGCAAATAAAATAATATTACCTCCTTCTGAGGGTTTTCTAACCAAAATGGAGTCTGGGTCTAGCAGTTGCCTAATGCTAAAAACGGAATCAACGAGTGGTTGTCGATGGTCTGGACAAGTGCAGTGGGCTTCTTACGAAGTCTTGACTCTAAATTTAAAGAAATAAAATGTCAACCCAGACCGAAGATGTTCAACAAAATGGCGTATGGTCATGGAAATGGCCACTAAGAACCATACACGGGCATTATCATATTATTAAATAATCAAATATACAAAAACTCACCGGAATCTGCTATTCCAGGTGCCAATATGGCAAGTCAGCAGGAGGATATCCTCTAAAGATGGTGGAACGAGGATTTTAGAGTGTGGCGGCCATTTTCACAATTCTCCCTCGTGGGTGCGAACTTCCTCTGTCCAAAAAAAACCCCAAAGTGCCCGAATAACAACTTTAGAACTTTCAAATCCAAACAGGAACTATTTCGCAAAAGATGCTCATCAATAAATCTCGTAAATACGATCAAGCCAGGCTCTACTTGAAAATTATGATGAAGGCATCAGAAAATGGACCGCGCACCACACTGCTGACTTGAGACTCACCAAGCAGGAACAAATTTTTGGAGCAACAGGTCCAAAATGTCTCGCCATGTTGCCACGATTCCACTCATAAAATCCTAGTTAAGACTTCAATTCTTTATCAATAAGCAACCAGTCATACTTAACACCAAAGGCACAGCAAATATCCGTCAATTAAATATCCAAAGGTCAAATCCGAGAAATAGAAACAATATATAAAATTCATTGTTTCAGAGCCACAGTCAGGTAAAATGTCACATCCGATATAAAAATTCTGCAGTCACGGGATCGGAAACTTATTCATGATCCGGCAACTACGGTCACAGATTGCTGTTGTAACCACAGGAACCGGTCGATAAAACTAGAAATGACTAGAAATACGTCGGCATCACGGAGGGCAATATTACCGGAAAACTTATCATAAAAAATCACTCACAAAACTATACTTGGGCATTCCAAAAGAACCCCAAATTACACCATTGTAAGCCCTCGAAAATAATAACAAAATCTAGACCTGCCATAATGCATCCGACTCATCTGAATAATTCTTTCCCAAAATTGACAATGTAGCGCCCTCTTTTGTAGGAACCTACGATACGACCAAATGCGCCTGATAGAATACTGCGATGTGTGCAGGAGACCGAGGAAACTGCCCCGACCGTCCACTTCCACCGCGGTACCTTTCCAAAATTAACGACAGAAAAATCGATAATCGAACCGTAAGCCAGGCTATTGATAAACGAGACCTGGAGATGTCGTGACACATCGATCAGTTGCGCGGACCTATACAGTGTAATTCTAATATACTTGTTTTATTTCAGTTCGCACTAACTGAATCCAAAATTCTGTTCTCTAAAAATCGAAACGGCAGAATCGCACAAGAATAATCATTAACATATTAAATCCATAGTGCATTAAAAGAAGTTTTCGTAGTTTTAAAAGACAAACGTGATAGGAAAGCAAAATTGTAAATTCAAAAATGATTAATATTTAGTAGTATTATTATCTAAAAATTTGTTTATTATATAATTATTTAAATAGTTTAATATTATTATTAGCATGCTATAATTCCGAAATTATCACGTATTTTTACTAGACTACTACTTACATACTACTAGCTCGCTCATAGCCGCCTACGCGTCCACAGAATTAGACCCCGTGTGCATATCTTTGTAACCTTCGCGCACGAGAATTGCAAATGTAAATCTACTCGCAAATAAAAAAAATAAATTAGATTTATATTTTGAATTTGATTTAAAACTCAGTTACTAAACTTTATTGTTATTTAAGTATATATACAGTGTGTCCCTGATTCGCTTCCCTATATAGGGACTTCGGCTCCTATTATACCTACAGCAAAGGTTAAATAAAAACAATTTTATAGGAAATTTAGGGCATTCGACATCCGGCTTCAGATTTACGATAGGTCAATTTGTTTTGGAAATATCGGCGAGAGACCGAAAATAGCGAATTTCGTTTTTTGCCAGTAAATTCAAAACAGTAAATTTGACAGCTGTCAAAATGTGACATTATTCGAACACTTGTTTAAGACTAATAATATGGCACGTACGTCAAGTTTTTATCGTCATTATCCCGCAATTCGCCACAGCTTTCGTTTTTCTTACGTTCGCCACATTGGATTTTTCGATTTCTGGAAAGAGCGTAAAATTTCCAGTCTATAGTGATGTCTCACAAGTGCATAAAAGATTTGAATATCATCGAAATATCAGACTTTCTAAAGTTAGGTCTCATTTTTTCTAAGGAGGCCATGATTTATTCGTAACAAAAGTGAGCTTTGACTTTGACGTTAAATAATTCAAAGTTGTGTTTTAATAAGCTTTTCTCTCAATAAAATCATAAATCTGACACACAAGTTGTAGAGACCTATTAAAATGGTCGGTATTCCCTATTCAAATTAAGAAAAATTTGACATGTTAGCGTTGTAGTTACATACGCCGACATTACATCAGCAAGGTATTTGGCAGTGGCGTAGCGTAAAGAAACGAAATAGGGATGCTATAAAACTGAAGAATGTCCAAGAAATAAATATAGTGGTAATATAAAGTAAATAAAATAGATTCCCGAGCGGAACGTGTCTGCCGAGCGGGCGGCTTGATGTAACATCGACAGTCGCATCACTTTGCAGGACGTACTGCTGCATACTTATGTGGAAGTTCAACGACATCGGAGAGTTAGAGTGCGTGTTTATCCAAGTGTATCCGATGTAAAATATAAAAAAAACATGTTTGTAAGTAAACATGTTTGATGGGGATAAAAAAATACCCTCTGTGTTTCTTAAAGGGATGGTGGCAGCCTCATAAAACCGTAGTTAATTGAATTAACCTAGAAGCGAATACAATATTGACAATGAAAATTGCGACAGAAACATTTTACAAGCTTTCAACAAAAACCCTAATGCATCGGTAAGAACCGTAGAAAAGGAAATTTATGTGCCAAAATCAACAGTTCAGATAGTGTTAAGAAAGAATAAGTACCATCCATACAAACCCATAATAGTTCAAGGACTTAAGGAAACTGATTTTCAAGGCGACTACGCTTCTATGAGTGGTATACTAGGATGTATAATGAACATCCCGATTGTGTAAATCATGGCTTGTGGTCCTATGAGAGTAGCTTTATGAATTGTGGAGTTTTTAATAGGCACAACAGTCATAATTGGGCTGTGGAAAACCCTCACGAAATGGCAGAGAGACGTCTACAGACCATATTTGGAAGTAAAGTTTGGTGTGAGGTCATTGGTAATTTAGAACCATTTTTTGTTTGACTACAACCTAAACGGATAGAGATGCCTAGAGCTTTTGCGAAACCAGGTTGTATCGGCTCTACAAGCAAGTCTAACGGAAGATGAGTTTAGACGAACCTGGTTTCACCAGGATGGATGTCCGGCTCACAACACTATTCTTAAGAGAGCAGTTTGACGAAAGATCGCCTGACCTCTCGCCCTTGGATTTCTACCTCTGGGGTCACACGAAAAATGAATTTGACCCCCTTTGGAAGTAGGGGAGACAAAGACTATTGGAGAAATATTAACGAAAATACACTTACCAGGGTTGCACAAAAAATAGTCACCAATTGTCAAAAGTCTCTAGATGCAAAAAGACGTCATTATGCAAATCTGTAAATTAATGACCTAGGTACGAAGTGGTTAAGACTTATTTAGATTTTTTTTAGTCGTTATTTAAGTTCATGTTGTATTGAAAATTCAATGCGTTTAATACATTACTTATTAACGTAATCTTGTGACAAATAATCATGGCCTCCTTAGAAAAAAATGAGACATAACTTTAAGAAGTGTGATATTTCGATACTATTCAAATTTTTATGAAATTGTGAGACTTGAGAGTTTCCAAAAATCGAAAAATCCAATATGGCGACCATAAGAAAAACGAAAGTTGAGGAGGTGGCGGGATAACAAAACACCATGGAGACATTTCGTATACGCTATCTTATTCGTGTTAAAATAGTGTCACAATAATGTTACATTTTGACAGCTGTCAAATTTACCGTTTTGGATTTACTGGCGAAAAACAAAATCCACCTTTTTCGGTTTTTCGCCGATATTTTCAAAACCAATTGACTGATCGTAAATCTGAAGTCGGATATCAAATGCGCTAAGTTTGTTCTAAAACTTTTCCCATTTAACCTTTGCTGTAAGTATAATAGGAGCCGAGATCCCTATATAGAGAAGAGAATCTGGGACACACTATATATATATATATATATATATATATATATATATATATATATATATATAAACTGTGTAATGATAAGCTACATCTTTCATAAATGACATCACAATATACTAAAGAGACAGGATTTCCTCTTTCCACCCATCATCACTCTAACAAGCTAGTTTTTTCCTCTCTAATTGGCTAACATCCATTCTGTTCTTGTGAATCGCCTGGATATGTTTTTGTAAATGATGATTCCTCTTTGCTTTGTATTGACAAAATGGACACTTGAAACTCTTTACCATACCACAGTCGAATCGACTGTGACCCCAGAGCGACCGTTGGTGTTTGTATGATTTTCCACACATGTCACATTTATATCCTTAAACAGCATATTTAATACATATTAACCTACAATTACTAGATAATCATTTTTTTTAATCCAGTCAATATTAGTTTGGCGGATGCAACAATACAAACCTTACTTATAACCATAATATTTTTTGTTAAAATTAACAGCCAGATATAAAAAGTATCTGTATTGTAATAATAGAAGACATTTAACAAAAATAAATCAATATAAATTAAAAATAAATCATATAACAAAACAATAATTTGTAATACTTTTACTACATAATTACTGATAATTAATTTGAAAGGGAAAATCTGTGGCCAAAATATATGACAATTAGTTTTTACCTGAAAACAAAGCAAAAAATACAATGCAACAGCTGCTGAAGCTTTCTCCGGGTGATCCATTTTTGTTCAATTTAGAAGTGGACCATTTAAAATTTTGCAGTTACGTAGACAAAGGATCAATGTAAAGCGGTAAAGAGCCATTTTGTGGAAAAAAAAATTATATGCGAAGGCATGTGCGTGAAAAAGTGGTCAAAAAATGGTTGAAAATGAACAAATCTACTTTTATTTTATAACTCTAGATTTGATTTTTTCATAAAAATTCGCATTTAGCGCCCAACTATACATATTTCCCTATTAAAATCACATTGAAGCTAATACATATCTCTTATAGTTTTAACATAATATAGCAGCGGCGGAAGGCTTGCAAATGATCCATATTACTGCGTGCAGTTCCCCTCAATAGTCAGATATTAAAAAAAAATTATCGGTGTAACTGTGTTGTAATAATCAAGGATACCTTTGCAAAAATAAAAAAATAGATTGTATTTCTATAATAAACAATAGTTTAATTACACTAATGTTACATAATTACTACTACCTTTAATATTATTACTTATTTAATAATTCCCAAGACATTCGGAATCTAAAATCGATCTGGCAACATTGGATGCCGGTACTGTCGATAATAACGCACGCGGCTATGTCGAGACGACGAAAAATTTCGTATTTTTAAATTTATTTTGCATCCTTAATGTTATGCCTCGCTAACATATGGAGAGTGAGTTTTTGTTTATAATAAAACGCCGCTCCACAATAACATATTATGTTTTTGGATTTGCCGCATTCTACCCTCAGGTGCCTTGTGAGGTTCTCGCGACGACTGTACGCTTTGTTGCATTCAGGGCACTGGAATTTTGAAGCACCTAAAATATAAAGTTTGTGATATTTGCTAAAGCTGTTTATTAATTAATTGCTGGAATTTTACAGAAACTCGGTTAATAGACAATTGATTGTATCAGGACCGGATTAGAGTATATGCAATATACAAGAAGAAATCGTTGCTAGATCTATATTCTAATATTCCACTAAATAAAAGGACTTCTCACAGGGAAAATGGTTTTAGATTTTTTTTTTTAATTCTAACAGTTCAATTTAAGTAAATAATTATTAAAAAATATTGGCTAGCAACTATAATTGTTATTATTAAATTGTACGATATTGTATTTAGTTTTAAGACATCACGCTAAACAAAAAGGAAATAGGGATTTGCTTTTATAAAACGCCCCCACGTTGGGAGCCAAATTACTACGGTCAGCACGGGAAGTTCAAGCACGTGATCAGTAGACCGCACAAACTAGGCCCTTAGCTCATTTATTCAGAAAGAGGGCGTGCGAAAAAAACAAGAATAATAAAAAAAATATGAAAATGAGCGTCCAGCTTGATGACTTCATAAGCTGGAAGGTCCCTATATCTCATACGTACTTGTTCCTGATCCTTTCATTTAGTTTGACCAAATGGTTTAAAAAAAAAGATAGCTGTGAGGTACATAAAACGAATGATATTTTAAAACGTTATTATAACAAAAATGATCCAAAAGGCCCCGTGGCATTTTGCAAAAATCTAGCAAGCATTCTTATTTGTCGAAACCTCCCAGCTGATAGAAACTTTGCCATGCCGAATAGAAAAACTCAAGGATAGGGAGATGACTAAGCAACATCACAACAAAACAATCATGCATCTATAAAATGGCAGATGTCCACAAAACCCACCGACTACGGCAAATGACAGCCTCGGGTTTGTCCTACGGGAATACCATTTCAGGTTCTGTCAGCAAAGCTTTCTGATTGTGGTCCTCCTCGCTAGGGGTATTTTGCGTAGGCCTTGGACATACGACCTGGATCAACTTTATGTATTTCTCGGAACATTCAGTAACCCTTTATGATGCCTTATATTGAAGGCTTAACTAACTAATCTCTCCGAAGGGCTTCGTTCCCTGATGAAGGCAAACATAGATAAATCTTCCTTCTTCATTTTTCCATTCTGGGAATTTCTTGCTACCAAATCTGACCGCTTCCTACCGTCTAAACGCTAGACCAACGTCCCTTGTCTAAAGCTCTAGAATACCATAGCATAACGCGTACCGATTTTGATTAAAAAAAAACGCTCAAAATGTACGTGGAGTAACGAAACGAAATAATTATTCCCCCGCTTATGTGCATTTTGGTTTTGAACATCGCTTAATCCACACCTTATGTCGTCATTCTCATTATGTACAAACGATGGTGTCATTTATTTCAGTTGAACGAGATCATATGTAAAATATTATATATATTCATTCTAACAACTCTAAACAATTTGAAAAATTTGGACGTGTTAAAGAAAATACTATAACTTACAATTAAAAGTATAAGATTTATATAAAAATATATCATTAAACACAACTTGTTATAACTCGTTCCCTATTATATCCCTTTACCATCACCATCTTATGCTAGTACATTTTGTAAAAATAAATCTCTCTGCTACATATTTACGGCTAATTTTCTTAGTAACTAAATGACGTGCCTACATACAACATTTTATTCAACACATTATATAATCGCTTTTAATTATTAATGATGATATATAAATATTTTTAAGTTGTCCTTATCTTGCTATTATTACTTTCCGAAGTTGCCAGACCAACAAAAATTTTCATAAAGAAAGAATTTTTCTCTTAAAAAGTAAAATAATAAGCTTTACAGATATAATTGCGTTCCAATAAGAATACACTATTTAACAAAGTACTGAAAGAATTTTGAAGACTGTTGATTTAAAAGAGGTGAAAAAAGACGTAAACAAAGATGTTGTGATAGCACATATTTTAATTCAAATCAGGAACAAGACTATGCGTCGAATACTCAATACTAAAAGAAAATTTTGAGAATTTACAAAAACTTTAAAATTCCTAACTCCTGAAGATTAGTTGCAATTCTGAATTTAAAGCAAAAAACTTCCAAACCCAAATAACCCAAGGTCCTAGAAATGTAATGGAAATGTTAATAATTACATTTTGGTTCTAGTTTGTAGCTTCAAATTACTTTATAAATAAAAACTAAAACACATATTAAAGATGGTACAAAGGACAGTAAAAATGTGTTTTATTTTCGTTATAAAAAATCAACTGCGATTTTAGTTTCAGAGATCTATACGCCATTGTATCTAAAATGATTTTTTTCCTAATTAACTGAGTGTCTTCACAGGAAATTAGTCATATTATTAATCTTGACAAGGCAAATAATTTTAAGAGCGATCAAGTTCATGCGGTGGAATATGTGTGCTACTAAAAAGTAAAATCTAAACTTCTCACAATCAAGGGAAGTATGATGCACAATTGTTTTAAAAGTGTATTACTTTTCATTTTTATACGAACGTCCTTAATTTTAGAATTATCATTATGCATATTGTCTAAGATTTATTAAATATTATTAAAACTATTCAATATTTTGCACAGAATACTATGAAACAGAGAAAGTGACATAATAAATTGGACGGAAGATTATCTTTTAGATATACAAAGTACAGAGTTGCGATCTATATTTTGAACTATTTTGATCTTAAATATTTGGGGAATGGAGAAAGGTATGAAGGTGACGCTTTCTCCGATAAGTTTGGATGTTCTAAAATTATTTTAGCTTTGTCATCATGTTTTGTCGGAAACCAATTTTTTAATAAGGCAAGTTTGATATTTTAAATAGTCAATACCACACCAAGCATACTTTTAAAATGTCGGTTATAATTATCCAATTAGTACAGGCTAAGTAAGATTTAATGGTTAGTAGTTCAAATTAATTTATAATTAGAACATAATGAAGTCTCTAGGTAAATGTACCCAAGGTAAGTCGAAACTCTAGAGAGGCGTACCACGGTGCCAATAGAGGGATTTATGGATCTATTGAACTATTGTCACATATCAGTTGAAAAGTATCTCAAAAGAATGCAAAACCGTAGCTTTTTTCAGTTAGCGAGCGCTAATCGGCAGAGTATATTCCTTATGACTGTTCTGCTGCAGTTGCGGCTTCAAGACCACTAAATATTTTTTAATACTTTCACATCGGTTAGATGTAATCCGTGGTGTCGTTTTAAAGTGTGTTACTTTCAGTGGAAAAAAAGTTCTACGTCCAAGACATTAATCTGCTGATCTCATCGTTTAGATACGTTGACGAAAATTTAGGTAAATAAGATAAAGACTGCAGACAACTTGAAGAGTTCCCAGGCCACTTAAATAATATTTGCGGAAATATAAAGTTGATGATGTACTTGTCAGAAGTATTGTGTGCGATATTAGGATTCTTACCTACTTACACATGGGTTTAGTCATTCTACCGCAACACAGCGACATCGTGAAGTAGCCAAATGAATTGTTCAAATTTCTGTAGGCGCGAAGATCAGCAACATTAAAAAGTTTCTCATAGTGAATGATTGTACCGAAAATGAAATTATTAAATGTCAAGAAAAGACAGGGTACGTACAATTACTGTTAGAAATGATAAGGAAATTTGGCAAAATAGCTGGATTAAAATGACTAAAGGAGCTATTTCGAATAAAACCAAACACAAAAAATTGAGTATACCGTGTGAGTGTGATAAAAATTCTATATAGGTAATACCCCTCAATGTAAGAATTACAGGACACATTGCCAAGCAGGCTGAGTTTAAGCACAGTGATCCGATAGTAAAATTATTCAGAGATTGGCACTTGACAAAACAAAAATTCAAAGAGGCAGCATTTATAAATTGGTTTGGAAACTGGTATTGGGTTAATAAAAGCCTAAAAGAGTGTTAATAAAATGTGTATGCTTCTTATACGGGGATGGAAGATTTTTAACTTAACATGCTTGACAACCATAAAATAATGCACATTTTACAAACTACACAAATAAAAATCTCCGAAAATCTCAGTGTTTGGTTATGTTTGTTTATTTACGTTGTTTGTAAAATGTGAATTGTTTATGGTCTTATGCTACCCATTAGAACGAAACATGTTGCCAATTTTTAATGTATACCTTTATGTTTTGACTAAGACCTAGACTTTGTGTATTGGCCCAAATATAGATTGCCACTCTGTACTGTAACTACAATATTCAAGCATCTAAAACATAAATTACAACAAAATAGGCTGCAAATTAGCGTCAGCATGTTTCTTGGAACTCAAGTGAAACTTCAAGTAATCAAACCTCTTGCACTTGAAGTCGCACAGAGGACAATTGAAGTTTGCGATCTTGCCACATTCATACTTTAGATGGCGCCGTATGTTTCCTTTAAATTTGTACGTCTTCGAGCATTTCCCACAGTTGTAAACTCCATGTTTATAAATATAATCTCCTAGTAAATCGGAGTCTAAAAACAAGCAGAGAAAGAGTAGAATTTAACCAACCAAAAAAAATCTGACCCTTCTCCTAAACCCAGGTTATCTAGTATATACTCCTGCAACAGTTAATTCTGTTTACAAGTTCGATCTAAGTGCCCATCACCAGTAGAATTTACATAAAGCAGTATAATATTTAAACTGAGTACACTAGTATCATTCCTGCATATTTTGACTACCTAAAAAAAGTAAAGTAATATATCAATTTAGAGGGATGACATCCTCCAGTCCTCAGTTTAGCGGATTCTGCAATAAAAAAGATTTTTATAAACAATTTAATATAATAAATGAATATACAGGGAGTTCCTGAATTACCTCCGCTAATTTAGATTAGACTTAACGATCTGAGAGTTTTATAAAATTATTTTTTTAATATTGCAACTTTTTTGTTGCTCTCCTTTTCCTCAACATGCTTCTTTTTTTAGAAAAATAAAATTTCACTAAATATCCATAGACAACATAAAAGAAGTCGATAAAATGACTTTTCTTTCAACTTCCCTCGTTATAATTTCTTCCTTTTATTAAGGAAAATGAAGAATGATTAATTTTTTCATCTATGTTTTTCAAACATTTTAATAGGCATTCATTTTGTAATGTTTTACCGAATTCGCACCAATATTTTACCAGTTTCTGCTATGTCACACTCCATTTTGGGCCACAATTTAAAAATAATTGAATACGTACTCTTTTGTGAGTGATTTTTTCAAAAATGTATTAAGCCTCCATTTAACCGGTTGTCGCATATCACATCTTACCTTAGAGCAACATAAATCGATTAAATAGTTAGTTTTTATATTGATTTTCTTATAATTTTATTAGGCCGCCATTTTGTTTCGCCATATTGAATTCGTTACCAGTTGATCCCCATATCACACTTCATTTTTGTTTGTGGACAATTGAATAAATATTTTTTTATAATCATTTTTTATAAAAAATTTTTGTCCATCATTCATTTTGTTCTGCCATGTTAAATCTTTACATAAATGTTACGGTTTTATCACCATATGATCTTTTAATTTTTGGTCAAAATTTGAAGTTAATCGGTATAGCAGTTTTTTATTTATACCGAGACAGACCCTAAAACATAACAATTTCTAAAAGTCTGGGAGGGTGACTTTTTTACTATTGCAATACTTCCCTCTTACCAGGGAAGTAACATGTTTTCTTACCTTATAAAGAAAAAAACATGGAGGTCCCGGTTTTATGACAATAATCTAAAACGTAGAAAACCCCAAAAAACGCAACATGCAAACCTAAATAATAACTAGAGATATAATTACAATTATATTGAAACTGAACTACAATATTTGTTGAAACAGACTTTCTATATGAATAAAGCTTTTCACTGATTATTTTACTTCTTATACCATATGCAGTATTCTTTGATGTTGTCTATATTAGATATGTTAGATGCTCGTATAGAAAAATCTAGGCTATTAAAGTCAGGTGATCAGAGCCCCTTATGTAATGGTTAATTAGTAATTAGCAAAATGTAAGTCATTGTAATGATATCTTTATTTATCGTTTAAGTTTACATATTGTGTTTTTGGGGTTTCCTACCGATTAAATTCTTGGTACAAAAATAGGGACACACAAGTGTTTTCTACTTTAGCTTTTAATATAACAAACATTCTAATATTTTAATTACTTTTTTATAATGTTCAAGGACACGTACTGAAACAGTTTTCTCTTTTTTTCGAAAACGAAGCAAGAACAAATTTTATACTGTAAACAAAGAGCATGAGAAATATATATTGCTTTCTCTGATATTGAGAATTGTGTTTTTTTTGCAATAAAGCCATTTGATGCGAAACTCGTGAAATAATTTTTGTTGGAGTCAATATTAAGCATCATAATATATATATATATATATATATATATATATATATATATATATATATATATATATATATATATATATATATATATATATATATATATATATATATATACAGACGAAAGAAGTAAAGATGAGAAAATTACTACTTTCATCACTGCCTGATGAGCCTTGCTAGCCCAGATACCGCGATAGCAGAATGGCTTCTTGGTCCTGAAACAAACATAGCATCATGTATTGGTCGTTTCTTGGCACAATGGTGAGGAAAGGAGTAATTTCCCTATGTTTAGTATTTTCGTATATAACTTTTTACGACCAAGAACCACACAGAAATTGATATTTCTGTTTTTTTCTATTTTTGCACAGATGTGTCGTGTTGTGCTCACAAGTAGGTCGCATCTGAAGCGATTTAATACACTATAGTACCTACAGATGGCGCCACTGATTGCCTATTTCCCTCATCGACTTTCAAAGTCGAACGACATGACACTTTGTTTCTTTGAAGGTTCGGGTATTTCAATTTTAACACTGATACCCCAAGGAAACTGCCTGATGAGCCTTGCCGGGGTAGATACCACCACGGTAGCAGAATGGCTCCTTGGTCCCAGGGCTGCCGAAGTTGCTACTTTAGTAGAAGATCTACTACTTTAATACATTTTCTGCTACCTTACTACTATCTACTATAAATCTACTACTTATCTCCTTAATGTCGTTATTGCCGTAATTTTTATTTAAGCATTGCAATCGCCAACGACTTCGAAATTATTATATATAATTTGGCAACCTCATTGGTATTTTATTTTTTTTAAGATTTTTGGATAAAAATTTATTTATTTCGTGCTACAATAGTTCACTCAAGTGTGCAGAAATCGTTTCATTTTTTCCAAAGAGATAATGCTAGCGACGCGCCATCACGTTTTCAGATGATCACCATTACTTTTCGACTTTCAGTGCTTTTAAGAAATATAGCATTTTTTTTACAGTGTTGATAATGGTAATTCAGTTTGCCTATATTTTGCCTCTAAATGGCTGACTCACGTGGTTTTGGCTTACAAATTCTAGTGGGTATAAAAACATGTGAAATCTGCCATTTCGAAACAAATTATGCTTTATTGTGGCCACTGTTGAATAACTACTAAGTAACTAACTTCTGTCTACCAAAATTTTCTCGAAATTGCTAAAATAAAGCTCTAAAATCTACTAAAGGTGGTCAAATCGCACTAACTACTACTCTTCGGCTTTGATTTACTACTCTTTTTCTGTGGATGTACTACTATTTTAAAGGATACAATGGCAGCACTGCTTGGTCCTGAAACAAACATAGCGTCATTTATTGGTCGTTTCTTGACACAATGGTGAAAGAAGCAGTAATTTCCTCATCTTTAGTTCTTTCTTTTTATGACCAAGTACTACACAGAAATTGATATATATACATATATATATATATATATATATATATATGTATATATGTATATATGTATATATATATATATATATATATATATATATATATATAACTACGAGAGTATTTATAAAATCGCTTTTAATATACAAAAAAAATGTATTAGCTATTCAAAATCTATAACAATATCGTTATTATATACAAATATACGTGTCTTTTCTGTCATAGTCAGCATTTCAATCAAATCCATCTTCACTTAATGTCCTGTAAAATATAATGCTCAAGTATTTCTGTCAGTATTTCAATCAAGTCCATCCTTATGAATGTCCTGTAATGTTCAAGTGTCCCTTCTGTACTGATGCACCTCCTTTGTACCCACGTCTAACTGATGTATATTTTTTAAATGTATTCGAAACTTATGAACATATTTTCCGGCATATTTGCAATATGGACAGAAAAAAATTGGACACTTCCCACAGGTGTATTTTTGGTGATTGTATAACGTCGCATAGTGCCCGTATCTTTTGTGGCATAGATGACATTCATAGGGGTAATCTAAAAATAACGAGACAAAACATAACATCATGAAAAACTAATTGTGGGTAATTATTATATATAGTTTTAATAAAAGCCGCCTTGATATCTTACCTGATCGCGTATATAACACTTTAGTTTATGTCGTAAAAAATACTAAGCTGAACAAATAATAAATAATCAAAAACCTACTTTTGGAACATGTGATCAAATAAATATGTACTTCATGGATTTTCATGCTTACGGAGTCATGTCGATCAATCACACTTGAAATCCATTACTTACGCACCTAATAAAATGGCTTATAGTTGTAGCAATAAAGTCTAAAAACCTCAAAACATACCGGAAAGAAACAATATTTTAAAAAAAAAACAAATTCATTTGATTCTATGGTGACATTTGTCACCATATATATATATATATATATATATATATATATATATATATATATATATATATATATATATATATATATATATATATATATATATATATATATATATATATATATATATATATATATATATATATATATATATATATATATATATATATATATATATATATATATATCTATATATATTGTTTATTATTTTAATAAAAACGTTGAAATTTGTTTCTTTTCCTTTTGTTTTAATAATATTTTTATTTCCAGTAGCACCAATCTATGTAAAAATATATTACTTAAATTGTGTTAAGCATGACAACAGCGCATTTAAATAACCATTTTTGTGCATCGTCGCGTCAAGGCGATAACATTTTGCTGATTGTGTATTTTTACTGTAAAAACGTTTGCCTTTTGTATGTAGTAGTAAGTTAGTTGAGAAGATGAATATAGTTAAGATGTTTTAAAATTTGAGCGTGTTTAATTTTGGCATTGACATGCCCCTTCTCATTTAATTTTATTTCATAATTACAATAAGTAATTAACATGGTCCTTCGAACCGGATTTTTTTTTAAAAAGTTATAATTTTACCTGTAGTAGCCAAGGCGGCCGAAAGTATTAAGTTGTGGGTGTTTGAAAATACAAGTGCCCAAAGTTCCAGTTTTGTTTGGTCAGCAACGGCTTTGCAGAGGTCAAGTTTGTACGAAGAGGACAAGTTTTTGAGGATAAGTGAGTAATTTGTGAATTTCATTATTGCCATTGAATAGTTTAAATATTTGTTTAATTTGAGGCGAATTGCTAATTAATTAAAAAAAAATGGACATACTTAAAAGGCAAAGAGGTGCTGTAAGCCACTTTAACTAATTTTTCAAAATATATTGGCGATAATTTTCAAGATAGCACAAATATATCTCATCGATTAATTTTAGAATTAGAAACTCGTCTTAATAATATTGAGGTTAATTTGTTGCAAAAATGTCGAAATTCAAGATAAAATTGATTCATTATGCGAGTAACCGAGGAATATTCAGATAGAGGTGAATTTGAAAATAGATATTATTCAGTAATTTCTTTGGCAAAAAGTATGATAACAAAAATGATGATGATTCAAGTAGTAATAGTAGTAAAGGCACTCAAAAATCCGTTATTAACCCGATACAATCGGTAAAGCTTCCTGACATAAATTTGCCTATATTTGACGGATCTGTGCAAAATTGGCTTGAATTTAGGGACATTTTTGAATCTCTAATTCATAAAAATGAATCATTATCAGATATTCAACGCTTTCATTATTTAAGAGCTTCTATACGTAAAGAACCTGTTCAGTTATTGTCAAGTATAGAGTTTTCCGCTATCAACTATAATATTGCTTGGGAGTTGTTGGGAAAACGCTATAATAATGATAAAATGCTAATCCATAATCATATTAAAAATATTTATAATATAGAAGCCTTAAGCAAAGAGTCTGCTAAAGGAATACGCGCAATTATGAATATTTTAACAAAAAATATGCGTGCGTTAAGTCAAGTAGGTTTGCCCACAGCATCCTGGGATGTACCCATTGTCTATCTATTAAGCACCAAATTGGATAGGGCCACTGCTAGGGAATGGGAATCATATAAATCGAAAGCAAAAAAAAATCCTTCTTTAGAAAAATTTAAATTATTCCTGAGTTCTAAGGCGGAGCTTTTAGAAAATTTGGAGCAAAGTCGTACCGAAAAACAACATGGTAGTAATTTTAGAGGTTTGGTTGTTGTGGATGAAAATTTGGGAAGTTTAACCTTAACTGATGTTAAATTGCCAAAGTGTGTATTTTGTAAAAGTGAGCATTATATTCAGTCATGTCCTTCCTTTTTGAAAATTCCTGTGGAAAAACGAGGTCAGGAGATTATTGCTTTAAAAATGTGTTTGAACTGTTTGAAACCAGGCCATTTTAATAGAAGTTGTCGAAAACCACCCTGTAGAAAATGTCACAAGCAGCATAATATTTTATTGCATTCTGACAATGTCAATTCACAAGAACTTTGCGATAAAAATCAACAATCTAATATTTATATCGGAAGTTCGTCTTCTTCATTGGTCAATGCAAACAAAGTAATTAATAATTCTGCCAACTGTGAAATAACTGATGTTTTGTTATCGACAGCTCATGTTTATATTTTGGACCGTTTCAATAATAAACACACCATTCGTGTAATCCTAGACAGTGGCTCTCAGTCGAGTTTTATTACTGAAAGTGCCTGCGACAAACTTCAATTATTTAAAGAAAAAATAAATGTTTCTCTGAAAGGAATAAACAATTCTATTTCAATGATAAATTATAAATGTAACACGCAAATATTTTCAAAGTTAAATAATTTCTCACTAAACGTTTCTTGTTTTATTATCCCAAACATAACGGGTCCTTTCCCGGCATCGCCGATAAAAATAAGTCATTTAAAAATTCCCAGTAACTGCAAGTTAGCTGATCCTACATTTTTTCAACCTCAGGAAGTCGATATGTTAATCGGCTCGGATTTATTATGGGATTTATTATGCGAGGAGAAAATATGTTTAGGTTCCAAACTGCCGATTTTACAAAACACAAGACTTGGATGGATTGTAACTGGTCCTGTTAGTAAGTTAAACAACGCACAAGAGGTTTTAAATTGTTGTTTTGTTAAAACCATTGATCAGCAAATTCACGATAACCTAAAATTATTTTGGGAATTAGAGATTGTTAGTTTTACTGATAAACAATTATCGGACGAAGAACTTGCTTGTGAAAAACATTTTATAAAAAACACGAAACGAAATAAGTGTTAGAAATACTAAAATACGGCGTACAAGCCGTGTATCAGTGAAGCCTGTGGTGCCGATATTTCAGGAACGCAGACCCATAAATTAGGTCTTAAGTGTGTTAACGTAAACACGGATATCGATATGGACGTATATAAAAAATCTGTCAAGGCAATATTAGTTTTCGTAAAAGAGTTAGTCTTTTAAAGAACGCTCAATTGTAAAGGCATATTATTATTCCTAATAATATAGTTTTAATTAATCGTATGTAGGCTTTTATTTGGTTATCCTGATAAAGTCAGAAGTAGGAAAAAAAAAACATTTCTAAATTACGTCGCGCATATAAGAAAAATTGTGATTTTGGGCATAGCGACCTACAGGGTGTCACAGACATTTGGATTAATATATTTAGTTTAGTGCGTACCAGGCTTACTGGGTGTGGCTGTGGCCTATTATAATTTGTGTGGTTTGTGTTTTTGTTGCTGCACAACATGTCTGAAAGGAGCTATACCCCACCACTTTTGGGCGAGAGGCATTCTACTGCTTCAGAGAAAGCTGTGAGCGTAGAGGAGCAGGTGAAATTTTTAATATCAGAAATTAAGGAAATAAAAAATTTGCAGTTCAAGGCAAGCCAGCCAAATAATTCTTATTCTTGGGATACAATACCAGACTTTGATCCGTCGTTAAAAAACATTTCGGCAAATAAGTGGATTCAGTTATTTTAACAAAAAGCATATTTTTTACGATGGGACGAAGTGACTGTAATGAGAAATGCGGTGGATAAATTGGCGGGACGGGCACGCGAGTGGTTTTTAACTTCAGGTTTCTCGGGACTTGGATGGAATGATTTCAAAAAACGGTTTCGGGAGATTTATGACATTGATCCGCAAGCTATTGGTACACTTTTTAAGAGTGCTTCATTATTTTCGAGTTCGGAAGAAAAAACTTTTGTGAACTATTACTATAAAAAATTAACCCTTCTTCATAAACTGTCCTGGGATATTCCCGAAAGTGACAAAATCAATATCGTTATTTCTGGTATTGTTGAGCCAAGTATCCGCCAAATGGCTTTTAGCAATTGTTACCATACTTTAGACGATTTGTTGACATTTTTGCGTAGTAGCGATTATTCAAAAACTGAGCAAATAGCAGTTAAAAACTTTACAAAATCTAGTAACTTTAAGTCTATGTGCTATAATTGTAACGAACCCGGACATAAAAAAGTCAATTGTCCTAAATTGCGTTTTCAACAATATAGCCACAACAAAAACAAAAGTGTAAATAGGTTTAAGCAGAATAGTGCTTCTGCTAGTTCTAGTAATAAATGCAACTTTTGCAAGAAACGCGGGCACGTCGAAAAAGACTGTTGGTCTAAAAAACATGTCAATTTTGTTGAAAAACATTCTAATAATTTATTTTATTAACAAATGTTTCTTTTTAATTATAAACTATGTGGTTTGATCGATACCGGAAGTGAATGCTCTTTAATTAAAGACTCTGTAGTTAAAAAATACGGACTTGTGGTTCGCGATGGTAAAGAGCATCATATAAAAACTCTTTCTGGGCAGGTGATATGTATAAATAAAAGTGTAAAGGGTAGATTATTGTTTGACGAAATTGATGAAGAGGAAGAGCTACTAATAGTACCTGACACATATTGTCCAGCCGATGTTTTAATTGGAAATACGCTCATACGCAGAAAAAATGTTGGTTTTACTAAAGTTGGATGTGACATAAAGTTTTATTCAACAACCACCGAATTACGAATTAATAATGTAGGCCAGTGTAATGAAATCGCAAATGAGATAGTGCATTGCAATGGATATAAAGAACCCCTTCTTATGCTTTTGCAACAATTTAGGGATTGTATAGCCCTAAATCTTTCCGAAATAGGCAAGACCAACTGCACGGAAATGCATATTAAGTTAAAGACCGATGAGCCGGTAGTATATAATCCTTACAGATTGTCGGAAGATAGAAAGCAAAAGCTAAAAATTTTGTTAACGGAATTGTTAGATAACAATATTATAAGAGAATCGAATTCCCCGTATGCAAGTCCGGTAGTGTTAGTGCCAAAACCTGATGGCTCACTGCGCATGTGCGTAGACTACCGCAAAATTAATAGCCTCAGTTTAAAAACTACCTGGCCTTTACCGTTGATTGATGACCAAATTGATAAGCTACAAGGTTCCCTGGTGTTTACCTCATTGGACCTATTTTCAGGATACTATCAAATACCGATGGCTGAAGATTCAATAGAAAAAACAGCTTTTATTACCCCAGATGGGAAGTATGAATTTTTAAGAATGAGTTTTGGTTTGTGTAATGCGCCGTACGTATTCCAGCAAATGATAAATAAAGTTTTAAGTGAACTTCCTCAGGGTACAGCATTTGCATATTTAGATGACGTCATAATTCCAGCTTTGTCCCTAGAAGATAGCTTGCAAAAACTCATGAGTGTTCTGTCCATATTTAGAAAATATAATTTAACCTTACAATTAAAGAAGTGCAAATTCTTTATGGAAAAAATTAATTATTTAGGCAGAGAAATTTCTAAAGAAGGTGTTCGCCCTGATCCAGTTAAAATCGAAGCTCTAAAGAATTTATGTCAACCGCAAAATAGAAAGGAATTACAACGATTCCTTGGATTAGCCGGATATTTTCGGAAATTTGTTAAGGACTATGCCAAATTAGCAAGTCCCTTAACGAAATTATTACGGAAAAATGCAAAGTGGTCGTGGGGTGTAGCTCAAACTAACGCAGTAACCCAGATAAAAACAATATTATCTACTAGGCCTGTATTAAAAATATATGACCCGAAATTAGAAATACAAGTTCATACAGATGCCAGCAATATAGCCCTAGCAGGTATTTTATTGCAAATTCATGCAGACGGCCCGCACCCAATTGCCTATTTTAGCAAGCAGTGTACCTACGAGCAATCGAAGTACCATTCATATGAATTAGAGACAATGGCTGTTGTATTTACCCTTAGACATTTTCGGGTGTACTTATTGGGTAAGGAATTTCAAGTTTTTACGGATTGCTCTGCGATAAGAGCTTGTTCAACGAAACGAGATCTCGTCCCTCGCATCGCCAGATGGTGGCTTGAACTTCAAGAGTATAATTTTCAAGTGAATTATCGCCCTGGTTATAAAATGAAACATGTGGATTGTTTAAGCAGGGATATCGGCGAAGAAAATTATAATGTAAATTGTGTCATTAATTTGACGGAAGCAGAATGGGTTAGAGCAGTTCAAAGCCAGGATGATGAAATAAATAAAATAATTGAAATTCTGCATTCCAATAAAATCCCGGAAAACAAAAATTATTTCGAAAATTATGCTTTAAAAAAACGAAGTTTTATATAGAAAAATAAATGATGACCTTAAGTGGGTAGTCCCCAGAGCATCACGATGGCTAATATGCAGGTTAAATCACGATGACTGCGGACATTTGGGTTTTGAAAAAACACTTGAACGAATTAAAAGAAATTACTGGTTTGCTTGTATGAATCGTTTTGTTAAAAAATACATACAAAGCTGTTTAAATTGTATTTATATGAAAGGCTCTAAAGGTCGACAAGCTGGTTACCTGCATCCAATACCAAAAAATAATATTCCCTTTGATACCCTTCATATCGATCATTTGGGACCCTTTGTTAAAACTAAAAAAGGGAACACGTATCTTTTAGTCATTGTGGATGGCTTCTCCAAGTTTGTATTTTTGGAGGCTGTAAAGTCAACAAAAGTAAAATATGTGGTAAAAGCGGTGGAAAATTTTATATATGTATTTGGGACGCCGAGGAGGATCATTTCAGACAGAGGAGCCTGTTTTACATCAAAAACAATGCACAATTTTTGTCGTGAAATGGGCATTAAACATGTAATGAATGCCGTAGCTACACCTAGAGCAAATGGGCAGTGTGAACGATTTAATAGCACTATTTTAGATGCGTTAAAGTGTTTAAGTGTAAATGACACTAATGAGAGCTCTTGGGACCAACATGTAAAAACCATACAAATAGGTTTAAATACATCTATAAATAAAACCACCGGTGAAACACCGTATCAGCTGATTATGGGTTTTACGCCAAAACAGCCGTCCGATGCAAAGATTCTCAACGAAATAAGTCAAGGACTAGAGCGAGCAGATTTGAAAAAATTGCGAAAAAAAGCGGAAGAGAGAATAGGCGAGGCTCAGAGAAAAGAGAAACAGCGTTTTGACGCTAAGAGGGCTGCTCCCAAGACTTATAGAGCTGGAGATTTGGTGATGGTTAAAATAACTAGTGAACCAGCCACTGGTGCAAGTCGCAAATTAAATCCGAAATTTAAAGGGCCTTTTAAAATTAAGGCAGTGTTGCCGAACGACCGATATGTAGTTGAGGACTTAAGAGAAAAGAGTTATAAGAGAATTTTAATTATAGCTGTCGATAAAGTAAAGCCTTGGGTGATCCTCAATGAAGTTGAGGATTTGCCGTTTGATTTAGATACTGAGTAAATTTTATATTATTTATATGGGGCCACATAAAATGTTTGTTAGCACGTAACAGTAAGAAGTGGCATACGTTATATGATAAAAAAAAAATTAGGTGGTTATTTCATGATTATATGAAATATACAGTATTTTTATTTACTTTTTGTATGTTTTGGCCTTGGCCAGAGAGAAAAAAAAATCAAATAAATGTTGTATTGAAACCTATATAGAGTGGTTATTGTGTTGCATGCATGCGTTGACGTCATTAAGAAAATTGGTACACAGAAATTGATATCAATAATATAAAAGAGAATAAGCAAGCAGGTTTTTTTTGGTGGTTATTATGAAATATAAGTGTGTTGATGTTATTGATAATAATATACATTTGATGTACATAAATGTAAAAATGTATGTTTCCTCGCAAAATAATTTAAAGATAATGTTTGACCATTTTAGGTATTGAGTGGACTGACAGTATAAGATGATTTTATTATGTTTGTTTAAAGTGAAAGGTCAGTCGAACAAGTAAATTGTCCTAGGGGGTACTTTAGGTACCGAGAGGACAAGGAAACTTTTTAGTTTCGATACGAATTACTTATATTGTTAGGGTACTTTGGGTACCAAGTAAAAAATGGTGGTTCCCAGGGGAACAATTTGGTAATGGATATAGATATCATTAGATATGGCATGTTGATTGGCATGCAGGCAGGACACTGTAGGTGTCAAAGGTGCACTAATGGCTATATGAATGTGAAAAGTATTACTGTATTCTGTTCATATCTGAGACATTGTAGGTGTCTAATTTTGAAGTTTTTTTTGTAATAGTACATGGTAGCCACAGTTAAATTTTTTTTTTTTTTTTTTTTATTTATTATTCGGTTTTGGTGATCTAAATGATGGACGGTTAGGTCCATGTAGGACGTTTAGGTCCATGTAGACATGATTGTATTTTGTTTATGCACAAAAAGGGACACTATTTGTGTCACAATTAAAAACATGGCTGTATTCTGCTCATGTGAATGTTAAGGGCACGTTCGTGTCAAGAAAATTAGCAGTACTGTTTGTGCCAAGAAGGTAAAGGACACTGTTCGTGTCAAAGGCAGGCAGTGATCCTGTAGTTGCAAGATACTATAGATGTGAAATTTTGAACATGACTGTATTCTGATCATGGTTCATGGCTTAGTTGAGACTAAGTAAAGTGCTATTGTTGTATTGAATTCTGACTGCCTAATAAATTAAAATAAAATTATCAAGTGTACATTCTTATTAAAAATAAGAATGCCAAAAGGTGGGGGGGGGGTCTAGTGACTCCAAATTTTTATTTTATTGTGGTTTTTCACAGGTAACCAAACTCACAGATGTTAGGTTAATGGTCTGCTTAGGGGTCTACTGTCCTGACAACGTAGGATGTTTCGGGGGCGAAACAATAGCAGGATGGCCGAATGTTAGAAATACTAAAATACGGCGTACAAGCCGTGTATCAGTGAAGCCTGTGGTGCCGATATTTCAGGAACGCAGACCCATAAATTAGGTCTTAAGTGTGTTAACGTAAACACGGATATCGATATGGACGTATATAAAAAATCTGTCAAGGCAGTATTAGTTTTCGTAAAAGAGTTAGTCTTTTAAAGAACGCTCAATTGTAAAGGCATATTATTATTCCTAATAATATAGTTTTAATTAATCGTATGTAGGCTTTTATTTGGTTATCCTGATTTAAGGATGGTTCATTTATGGTTAAATTATTTCAAGAAGCCAAAAAACGATTTTTGAACCTTGAACGTAAATTTTGTTCTAATAATAATTATAAAAAATTATACCATGACTTTATAAAGGAATATATTGATTTAGGACATATGACAAAGGTTTCAGATTTCAATGCCACGTCTTCAGGCGATTATTTCATGTGTCATCATGGTGTGTACCGAGAAGATGCTATCACTACTAATCTTCGTGTGGTCTTTGACGCGTCATTGCCTAGTAGCACAGGTTTTTCCTTAAATAATATTCAAATGGCTGGACCTACAATACAGCAAGATTTATTTTCAATTTTAGTTCGATTTAGACAGCATAAAATTGTCATTTCTGCCGATTGTACAAAAATGTATAGGTCCGTGTGGGTTTCCTTAGATGATAGGCCGCTACAACGAATTTTATGGCGTTTTAATCCCGAAGACCCTTTAGATTGTTATGAATTAAATACAGTGACGTATGGCACTACATCGGCATCTTTTCTCGCGATTCGCTGTTTATTTCAGCTGGCTATTGATATAGAAACTATTAATCCAGATATTGCCGAGATTATTAAAATGGATTTTTATGTGGATGACTTGTTGACGGGAACGGATAATTTTGAAAATGCGAAACGCATTAGTGAGCTAGTTTATGAGACCCTCAAAAAAGGTTGTTTTGTTTTGCGCAAATTTTATTCTAATGATCCTACGTTTTTTGACGGCATTCCTAATAATGATTCTTTGTCAAAAATTGTTGAATTCGGAGAGAATGATGCAAAAAAAACACTTAGTTTAATCTGGAGCCCTACTAATGACAAATTAATGTTTAAGGTGAATGACATAATTCATTCTAAGATAATTACAAAGCGTTCAATATTATCCGAAAGTTCTAAAATTTTTGATCCCTTAGGACTTATTAGTCCATGTGTAATTGTTGTCAAAATTCTTCTCCAAAGTCTCTGGTTAGAAAAGCTCTCATGGGATGATCCAGTTCCTCACAATATTTCTGTGGTTTGGAGCGCTTTTACATCGGAGTTGAATTTTTTAAATGATCTGAGGATAGAACGTCGTGTTGTTTGTGAAAATGCAAAGTCTGTTGAAATGCATTGTTTTTCTGATAGTTCTGAAAAGGCATATGGCGCATGTGTTTATCTCAGATCTATAAGCGAGAATGGTGAAATAAACATATGTCTTTTAGCATCCAAGGCAAAGGTTGCGCCTCTACAAACGGTGACTTTGCCGCGATTAGAACTTTGTGGAGCTGTAGTAGCTTCAAGACTTGCAAAAAAGATTTCTTGTGCGCTGAGGTTGAATATAGAAAAAATTGTTTTTTGGACAGATTCAACAATTGTTTTAGGTTGGGTAAAAACTGCTCCAAACAAATTAAAAACATTTGTTAGTAACAGAGTTTCCGAAATTCAGGAGGCTACTGAGCGTGACATATGGAGACATGTTCCAAGTCAATTTAACCCAGCTGACTATTTATCTCGTGGTGTAAAATGTTCTGAAATAAAAAATGTAGACATGTGGTGGCATGGGCCACAGTTTTATTTTTGCCCGAAAACGAATGGCCAAAAAGATGATTTACCTGATTTGCGTAAAGTTAAAACTTATTGTACAAATAGTTCAGTTACAAATGTTGTAGAAAGATTTTCTGATTTGGTGAAACTAAAAAGAATAACCACTCTAATGCGCAGGTTTGTACATAATTGTACTAAAATTCCAAGTGAGCATAAGTATGGTCCCTTAATGAAAAGCGAAATTGATCAATCATTTAAAATATTGCTCAAGCATGTACAAAATAATTGTTTTTCAAAAGAATTTGAAGAAATAAGGGCTAATAGGGTAAAAGGTTCTTCAAAACTTCTTAGTTTAAAACCATTTATTGATGGCTTTGGTTTCTTGAGGGTTGGTGGAAGATTGAAAAATGCAAAAATCTCACAAAATTAATTTTTCTACATGAGCACTTGAAATTATATCATTGTGGACCACAACATTTATTGGCTTCAATACGAGAGTTATATTGGCCATTGGCAGGTCGGTCCTTATCCAAACAAATTGTACATAAATGTTTGAAATGTTTCAGGTGTAATCCCAAGATGCTGAAGACTATTATGGGCAATTAACCTGAACAACGCTTAAGTCCTAATCACCCGTTTGATATTGTGGGTGTTGATTATGCAGGTCCTTTGCTGAAGAGTTACGCTGGTCGTGGTACCAAAATTTCAAAATCATATATTTGCCTTTTTATCTGTTTCCTAACAAAAGCGGTACATTTAGAGCTAGTAACCGATCTCAGTAAAGAAGCCTTTATATTGTCGTTACATAGATTTTCTGCACGTCGGGGTAAACCCTCCGTAATTTTTTCAGATAATGGCAGCAATTTCGTATCAGCATATTCAGACTTAAAAGATTTAGGTCAGTTCATCAAAAAAAATAAAGATAAACTAACCTCAAGCATATGTAAGGAAGAAATAGAGTGGCATTTTATACCACCTCAGTCACCTCATATTGGTGGCCTCTGGGAGGCAGGTATTAAAAGTATGAAAGCCCATTTAAAGCGAATAGTTAGCAATACGCCATTAACATTTGAACATTTTTATACTCTTTTGTCAGAGGTAGAGGCAATAATGAATTCACGTCCTCTCTCACCTCTATCCTCTCATCCTGATGATCTCACTCCACTAACGCCTAGACATTTAATCATCGGGCGTCAGTTAAGTTCCTGGATGAATGAAGACTTAAAGAGTTTGCCCACTAATCGATTGTCATTGTATCAACACTTGCAGCAGTTAAAGCAGCATCTGTGGACCAGATGGAGCAAGGAGTATGTTGCCGAATTCCAGCAGGGAACCAAATGGAAACACAACTATGATGGTTTGAGTGTTGGTGCATTAGTGTTAGTGAAAGATGACAATGCCCCTCCCATGAAGTGGAAAATGGGAAAGGTGGTTGAAGTGTTTTACGGGAAAGACAATGTAGCGCGAGTGGCTCTTATAAAAACTCAATGTGGGCTGATAAAGCGTTCTTTTTCAAAAATATGTCCGTTGCCGATAGAATAAAGTGATACGTACCTACTCTGTTATTATCATTTTGGTTGAAAGCCAGAGCTTTCAAGGCGAGCGGCATATTTATTATTTTAATAATAACGTTGAAATTTGTTTCTTTTCCTTTTGTTTTAATAATATTTTTATTTCCAATAGCACCAATCTATGTAAAAATATATTACTTAAATTGTGTTAAGCATGACAACAGCGCATTTAAATAACCATTTTTGTGCATCGTCGCGTCAAGGCGATAAAATTTTGCTGATTGTGTATTTTTACTGTAAAAACGTTTGCCTTTTGTATGTAGTAAGTTAGTTGGGAAGATGAATATAGTTAAGATGTTTTAAAATTTGAGCGTGTTTAATTTTGGCATTGACATGCCCCTTCTCATTTAATTTTATTTCATAATTACAATAAGTAATTAACATATATATATATATATATATATATATATATATATATATATATATATATATATATATATATATATATATATATATATATATATATATATATATATATATATATATATATATATATATATATATATATATATATATATATATATATATATATATATATATATATATATATATTTTGTTTTTGTAAGTAACTTTTATATATATTTTTTTGGTTTTTTATTTTCTTGGGATTTTCTTAGGGTCCTTGTAATGTATGATTTACCAAAACTCCATAAACAAGATATTCCTCTTAGGCCCATCGTGTCATGTATACAATCACCTTTAGACAACCCTTCAAAATTTCTTAAAAACATAATTAAAATAATTATAAATCAAAATAATTACTATATCAAAGATTCTAAAGATTTTAAAAACAAAATAAAAAATGTTGTTTTGCCAGATAATTATATACTAATACCTCTATGTAATCCTTATACAGAAACATACCTGTACAACTGGCAAAGGAAATTATTACAAAAAAATGAAATAAACTTAAAACATATACTGATATACCTTTGAATGATTTCTTAGAAGCTGTAGAATTGACTTTAAATTCAACATACTTTGTGTATAATGAGACTTTTTATAAACAAGTAGAAGGATGTGCAATGGGTGCATCAATATCTAGCGTAGTTGCTCAGCTAGTTATGGAAGACCTCGAAGAATCCGTATTAAGCAACCTAAGTTGCCAAATACCATTCTTCTACAGATACGTGGATGATTGTATATTAGCAATACCAAAAAACAACCATCTAAATATACTAGAACAATTTAATAGTTACCATAAAAAACTTAAATTCACAATCGAAATAGAAAAAGATAACAAAATAAATTTTTTAGACCTAACGTTACACCGGAAAACCAATTTTATACAAATAGAATGGTATACTAAAGAAACATGGTCCTCTAGATACCTAAATTTGAACTCCCAACATCCACTTTCACAAAAAAAGTCAGTTATTATAGGACTTGCTGATCGCGCAATTAAATTTTCCGACACAGAATTTAAACAAAATGCTATAAAAAAAGCAAAAGATGCACTCAAATTAAACAACTATCCTGATCGTCTAATTAACACCATTTTCAAAAAACGTATTCATATTTTTTACAATCAACTACAAAAAACAAATCCTTCGGATTCTACGGTCGTAGTCGTCTGCCTGGAGGCCGCGTGAGATCCCCATGCCATACGTCATGAGTATTTTAATCCATTTCTTCTGTGCCAACTTTTTGGGAGTGAAAAAAATTAGATACTTTGTGTATTGCAGATACTATGTTAAATATGCGTATTCGTAACAATAGGAATTTTAGACATATTAGGATATTTTCAAGTAGTCAAAGAAAAACATGAAAACATGATAAAATCATATCATCCTGCAGTCTCACATATTTATGACTATTGCCTCGTAGGAAAATTAAAAAATCTGCAAAATTAGAAATTAGAAAGTATGGAAAACAAAATATTCATTTTAATACATTTTTAAATTTTCCAACGAGTTAATGGAATGAAGGGTGAAAATACCTTCCAAAAGAGGTACTACATAACCCATGTTGCCATTTGAAAAAATGTAGACTTTGACAGATGTGCATATAGAAACAAATGAGTGTTACTAAAATATGGGAAATTTAATATATTTTTCTAAAAAATTGTTTCTTTCCAGTATATTTTGAGATTTCCGGAATTATTGCCACACTGTATACGTTGCACCGCCTGGATAAAATAAACATTTAATTAAAATTATTTCACATCTTTATTGATTTTTAAAAATCACAGGTCCGCTATTTTACTTTACAATTTCTAAGGTATATTAAATTGATGAAAAGCTTAGAACTTTCAAATATACCTAACAGGCGAAAGGAAGGTGACAATAAAAAATTTAGCATGTAAAAGTATGGGTAATTTTAAACAAAAAAGTCATCAAAAATCATGGTTCTTAGAATTAGGCCGTATCAAATTGGAATCGCTTTTTAAGATTTTGCCTTCGATTTCATGAAGCATATTTAGTAAAATTTACTTCATGAGATCTGAACACTTAATAAACCGGGAGAGATTCAGGTGGTCTTTTATACCCGACTTGTGCCGACTAAAACCGTGGTTCCATTTACATTTATAATATGTCCTTATTCGTCTTCTTATGTAGACTGAAGATTGTAAGTATGTTTGGTCTGTAGTGCCATGTATGTAGGGAAGAACCACACTATATAACGGTGACTCCTATTCATCCTTCTCTCGCGGAGTTGGATTACTATATCTGTTATCCCTCTGGCCGAAGTCAGTTCCTCTGCTTCCGATGCAAAGAATTTTAGTCTGAATCACTAAGTTCTAGTGAGTTTATAACCGATTTCGTTTGTGTTGGATGGTGGTTGGAATTTACATTTAAATAACATAGTGTAAATTCAAATGTGTATGCCATTGTTGTTATTTTATCCGAAAAGCAATCTGGATTTCAATAACTGCATAGTTGTGCCATCGCTCTTCCTGACATAACAGATGACGTTCTACCTGGACACGATAACAACAAAATAAGCGATTTGGTCAACTTAGACTTCACCAAAGCTTTCGATATGCTCAACCATAAGGTATTTGTTTCTCTCGGCTTTGGACATGGTGCTCGAAAATTTCTCTCGTATTCATGCGGTAAGTCACAACAAGTGGTTTTGAATGGTAAATTTTCTGAAAGGCAAGTGATAACGTCTGGTGTTGCACAGGGAAGTATACTTGCTCCTTTGTTCTATATTTTATATACCTCACAATTTCACAAAAATATCAAACACTGCCATTATTATCTTTATGCTGATGACACCCAAATTTACTTGTTTTTCTATTCAGCTCATAGTAATATGGCGAATTGCCACATAAATAGTAGTGATCTTAATGCCCTATTTAAAAGCGCAACCGATCACATGCTAAAAATTAACTCTAGTAAATTCACCGTAATTCCATCCGGCAACCGAACACATTGCAATTTGGCCAAAGACAACCTAGATATTCAAATGGACAATGCTTTTCTTCCCCGCAAAAGTCTGGGACTACAGCTTGACTGCAAATTGCGTTTTAAACAGCATGTAACTAATAAGCTGAGGGTAGCCTATTCAACACTAAAATGACTTTTTTCACATCGCCACTACCTTACACCAGAGACAAAAAAAACTCCTTTGTGATTCTCTGGTGTTATCAGTTTTCAATCATTGTGACTGCGTTTAAGGGCCTTGCCTTGACAATATCGAAGTAAGGCGTATCAAAAGTGCAAAATAGCCGTCTTCGCTATATTTACGGAATATCTGGAAGAAACCATATTTCACATAAGTTAAAATATGCCGGTTGGTATGCATAATAGGCGAAAACTGCATATTGCCATGTTATCATATAAAACAACGAAATATAAAAAACCTTAATATCTTTATAACAAGCTCAAATTTCGTAGTGACGTCCAGGATCGAAATTTAAGAAACAATCATATTGTTACAATTCCACAACATCGCAAATAGCTGTTTAAGGGGTCAATTTCTTATAATTTGTATACTACCATAAACTCGATACATTTTCTGAATACAGATCTGTCCCGGCTTTCTATTAAGCATATTATAAAGACAAAATTATTCAAGAATCAATAAATTTTCTTGGCTATTACCTATTATTCTTATGTTTTAAAAAACTACCGATGTTCTTTGAAACTCCTTTCATTCCAAATTTCACAAATATAACATCCTTTTCCTCCCACCTCTCTTCTCTTCCTCTTCTATCTAAATTATTCTCCTTTTCTGTCTTTTCTATATTCCTCTTCTTTTCTTTTTTTATGTCTTTAAAACTACATATTAAATATATTTCATCTAATTCAGTAAATTTAGTAAGTTAAGTGAAATCGCGTCATATACCTATTTGATTTTCTATGCATAAGTTTTTACAGGCTTTATCAGTACCCGAACTTATCTGGGTGGCTTTATGGCCCTTTATCTAACCGTCTAGCATAAAAACTAGAATATAATAAATTATTTGTGTAATATTGTACGGTTGAACAATAAATGTATTATTATTATTATAATTAAATATCCATCTGTATGCGTGGGCCATTTTCCTTTCCTTGAACAAATATATTTAAAAAGAGAATCGTTCCATTCGATTCACTTTCCCTTGTTAATTTAATGTTCTGGTGTTGCTTATTAAAGTGATCCAGAATTATGAAAAGATGTGCCTGTCAATAAAGACAAACAACAAGAATATCATCTACATATCTGAACCGATGGTTTGACGTATGTTACGTTCATTATTCTTAAAAGCACCTATAAAGACATTATCTGCCACATGTGATAGAACGGAACCCATAGCTGATACCGAGTTTTGTTCACAAATAGCTCCTTGAAAAATGAAACAGGTAAGATAATCTTCAACTAGCTCCAGTAAGATGCTGTCAAGATTATTATAGTTACAGTTATAGTCCAGTATGACTGATATAATCGTAATTGAGTTGTTAACAGGACCACTAGTACATCGAAACTGACCAAAATGTATTCGAGATCCAACTGGACTTTCATAAGTTTCCCCCGAAGGGTGCAAAATTTTTTAACTTAACTTAATTATTAATTATGAGGTGTCCTATCTTCTCTCTTTAAAAACCAACAATAGTCATCCATCATGGTTGGATCCCATCTTCCTTGGTACCAAACTCCATTGTTCTGATATCTTGGTGAAACCTTTCACCCTGCTCATCACTAACAGCTCACAAATTATTAGGAAAAAATGACAGATGGGAATGGAGAAAGTGAAATTTTAATGACATTCTGGCACCAAGCGCTTTATAGGCATCTAAGAGTTCATTAACTAATTGTTTTCCGTAAAACTGACAAAGAAAACAGCAATATTTTGTAAATCCCCCCTGAAGTCCCACTAAAATCGCTATAACTTTTAAGTCCCCACGTATCTGCCATTTTTATACCTATTGTAGTTTATTTTATCCAAAATCGTGAGCATATTTTCATAATTTTCTTTCATTGCAACTGAATGGGCAACTGGTATAGAGGGTTTTAAATTTCCATTATGCAATAACACAGCTTTTAAGCTATATTTAGATGAGTCTTTGAATAAGCGCCACTCACGGGGAGAATATTCAATATCAAGTTCCTGCATTAAACTGTCTATATCAGTACACGCGCACAACAAATTTTCCATACTGTAGAATTCAGAAAAGATAGCATTTCTTTTTCTGAAATTCGTAATTTTTGTTTCTTTGGCCAATAGGTTCCATTCCTTAAGACGAGAACCCAGAAGTTTTGACTGTTGCTTGGATAACCCCAAATCACGTACTAAATCATTTTATTCACGTTGAACAATCAAATGTGGCTCGCTGGAACTGGGACCTGTGGTAAAAGTGGGATCGGTGCACTGTTCTTCTGAGCTGCCTGATGATGCGTTATCTCCATTATCTCCCAAATCAATATCTTGCCAATTTAAAGGCGCAATCGGCACTGGCAAATTTGCATTATGAGGAACAGGTCGTATGGCAGATCGCCAATTTGGATATTCTATATTGTGCTTTCCGTTTTTGGAATAACCTTCAGTCTTTGACAGGCAAAAATAACAATCGTCAGAATGATTGGTGGGTTCTCGCCAGACCATTGGAACTGCAAAAGGCATACTTTTTCTCTTTCCCTTCATCCACTGCACCAATGATACACGACAACTAACACAGCACACATGGGGAGCCCACCGCTTAACTTGATCCCCAATTAACACACCAAAATATCTAAAGTAGGCTTTTTTTACATTTTCGGAAAATGGCCTGGCTTGTGATTTCACCAGAAATTCTCCGCAAATATAACAAAATTTGTCAGGAGAAATTTTGCAACTTCGGCGCGTTTGACTCGACATTCTCGTCTTCACATACACTTGCTTATCGATACACAGAGAACCACTCAATTCGAGACTCAACAGAAGAGTGATGTTTAACGTTGGTTTTATGTCTAATCTTGTAAACAACCCAGTCTAAGTAATTTTTACCTTGTAAAACGGACCCATTTTAGCCGCCCCACAATAAAATTGTTTACCTTCCAATATAAAAAGTTCTAATTAGGCTATTAAAAAATGGTAGGTATTAGGGCTTTCCGAATATTTTTTTTATTATTGGGAGGGTATTTCCATTGTGCAAATAATGAGCTGGCCTGCGTTAAAAAAATTTTGTCGGCCACTGGTATTAAACAGTAATAAAAAGTTTAAAATGTGGCAAAGTTTAAAAATTATTTTTAAATTTTATAATTGAGTGTTATATAAAAAGTCCATTCCACGAGAACTCTTACTGTGGAAGATTTCTTTTTCTCTTTGTGCAAGCAAAATAATCTAGAGCTAGGTACCCAAAAACAATTTTGAGCGGTTTTGAAATGTTTTCTTCCTTTTCGACATACAGGGTTTTTTAGAAAAAAAATGATTTCTTTAAAAATGGTCTGCTGAACAATATTCATGTCGGAAAAGGATGCCAACCTTGCTCATAATCTGATAGATACCTTTGATTACCACAAGTGGGCTTTGTTCAGCAGATTATTTAAAAAAATCAATTTTTCGAAAAAAAATTTTAAAACCGCTAGAAATCGTTTTTTCGTACCTAGCTCTAGATTATTTTCGTTGCACAAGACGAAGAGTGATGACCACTGTTACACAAAACTTTTTTGCTTTAAATTACCCGTACTATTACCTACTAAATTTCTAGGCTTATTCCTTTCAATTTCACCGTTTAAAACCTACAACTTATAATATATAAAAATTATTTATTACCTAACCTAGGCAACTTTAACAAAATCACTTAGGTTTGCGCGTCACTCATTTAGTCTCTGGAATGCTATAGTATGGAGATAATTGTGCTGCTTCAAAACGTGTTTGTGTCTAAACTGCTTAAAACATATGCTGCATTGGAACTGGGGCCTGACATTGCACTCTTGTCTAAGATGCCTTTGCAAATGGTTTTTGTTTTTGTAGCTTTTAGGGCAGTTCTTATTTGGACATTGCCATCGATGGTGATCTAAAACTGAATTGAGTGTTAACAGATGAATAATTTTATCAAATTTCCATATTTTACATTTTAGGTGAATGGAAACTAAGGTACAATAGAGTAAAAGAATTTACCTTGTAAGTGTATATTTAAAAGAAAAAGCAGTTACACGAAAACTAAAAGATTTAAATTAGTACAACATCCGAATATTCAATTTTCTTAATAAATATCATCTGTTGTATGTTGTATCGTCCTATATATCTTTATACAGGGTGGTCCAAAAAGTTGTTAATGTATGGTTGCCCTGTAGAAAATTTGCTAGCATAGGGAGAATGGTGGGATCAGTCTTAAAGGATAGTTCTGGTCAGGGAAATTTAGGCGCCATGCAGTGCTACACGGAAGAGGAGCGCTCGTTTTGTGTGCGCGAGTATTATCGCAACAATCGTACAATTCTGTCACTATTGCGCGCCGTAGATTTCGATAACGGTCAAATTTTTTCAGAGCTTTACGTTTCCGGGTTACTAGATGCCGAAAAACATATTTCAATTCCGTCGGTCTGTCTGTCTGTTCGAGGCATAGCTAAAAAACTGCTTAACTGATTGACTTCACATTTTAGACAAACATTACGGGTCAAATAGAGATGACCTGGTAATATTTTGGTAAAAATCCACTATGGCAAAATAAAATGACGGTCTAGTATAATATTAAAAAAAATATTACTAAAAAAGTACTTATCCAATTTATCTAAAATATCATGTAGGAATCAACTGGTGAAATGTTGGTACGAATCCAAGATGGAGGAACAAAATGGCGGTTTAATAAAATATTTAAAAATTCAGCCTGAAAAACTACTAAATGGACTGATTTCAAATTGTGTGCCATAACCTTAGAGTAAGAATTAAAGTAGAGATCACAACTCATTCATAAATCACGTTAGGGGTATGCGCCAACATGGTTCCCCTATTTTTCACATTCTATCGACCATTACGATAAAACAAGAAGTGGGGATGGACCATGCCCAAGCCATGGCCATTTGTTTGCGAATGCCAGTGACGGCGTGAGTTTTCACTTCCCGCATAAGAAAATATCATTAATCGTAAAAAAATTATCGTTCCGGGTTTTTACAGATTCCCATGTTTTTCAATTACTGTCGGTCGGTCGGTCTGTTCCGGTATAGCTGAAAAATCCACTTACTCGATTAACTTTAATTTTATTTAATTTAATTCTACAAAAATTACGTCTGATTTAAAAAAAAACTGGTAAAATATTGGTATGAATTCAATATGGCGAAACAAAATGACGACCTGTTAAAATATTTGATATACGAAAATGAAGAAATGGGCCATGCTTCACTATCGTTGACAAAAAGAAGGATTCTTACCTATTCCTTAATGAGGCAAATAGGTATTTTTACAAACTTCAAAGAAATAATCGTTCTCTACTTCACTATCTAAAATCAAACCATTGAGTTTAAAAGGAAATTAGTTATTTCTATATTATTAAACTTTAGTTTTTAGTTATGTTTGCCTTATGTCACTATCATGACGTAATTGTGACAAAATTATTTATTGAGTTGTTGAAAATGTCATCTTAAACCTGTAACTGTCAATATAGACCTTGTCTAAAGTTAAACCTCTTTAGTGAATACGGCTGTTAGAGTTTTAAACTAAAATCAATGCTTTTAACGCGCTTTTATTGGCTTCCTATTCATCTGATTGTATGTTTGTATGCCTGGTTCAAATCTTGGAATGGGTTTTTCAGCACTTCGATTACCGATTATTTTCAAATTTGACATGCATACACTTTCGGATATAAAAAACATGAATTTTTTTAGTCAACGTTTAGAAATCCAAAATGGCGGCGCCAATACGGCTGATGAATTTTGATACTTCTGTAGCCAAAACTGAAAATCAGTGCCTAGGAAAATTTAAAAGTGACAGCATTTAAAAATTCAAAATAGAGGTGTCAAAATGGCAATGTCAACAGGTTGGACGGATGATTTTAACATTTGTGGGGATTATTTAAGAATGCACAACAAAAATCAAAATGGTGACGCCAATATAGCGAACGAATTTTGTCATTTGAACAGATTCGGCTGAAATATCAGTATCTAGAAGTTTTTAAGAATAAAAGTTATGAAATTTTAGTCAATATTTGAGAATTAAAAATGGCGGCAACACCATAGCAGACTAATTTTAAAACTTTTGCAGATCTGATTAAAATTAGGCATTTAGGGGTATCTAGGACTGCACATCATGAATGTTTCTCAAAATTTTAAAAATTCAAGATTATAATGCCAACATGGCGGCGGAATTTTAACATTTGTGTAGATTTGGCTGAAAGAAAGTAGGAATCTGGGGGTATTTGAAAATACATAACATACATTTTTAGTAAATATTTAAAAAATGAGAGTAGGAATGCCCAGAATGCGAGCGAATTTTAATATTTATAAAGATTTGATTAAAAATCGATATTAAGTGAACAATTCATACATTTTTAGTAATAAATATTTAAAATGGGTATGTCATCAATCAATCAATCAATCCGATAAGTACTTTTTTCAGATATTTTTAAACATTTAATTAGGCCACCGTTTTGTTCCCCCATTTTGAATTTGTCTCAACATTTTTACCAGTTCATTCCTATATAATATTTGATTTTTGAGCAAAATTTGAACATAATCGATGTAGTAGTGTTCTGCATTGACACACAATATTTTATTAGTCCGCCATTTTGGATTTGTAGTAAAACTTATCAGTTGATGGTCATGTCAAACCTAATTTTCTCTAAAATTTGAATAAAATGGATACGCAGTTTCTTAGTAATATTTTTTAACATTTCAATAAACCGCCATTTTGTTCAGCCATATTGGATTTTTATCAAAATGAAACTTCGTCATCATCATATGACCTTTAATTTTTAACCAAAACTTAAAGTAAATAGGAAAAGCAGTTCTTGAGCTTTGTCGCGGACAGACATACAGACTAACCGACGGTAACTAGAATACTTTCCTCTTGCGAGGAAAGTAAAAAAAAAACGAGCGCTATTAGATACGAATGGAATAGCCAATTGTCATATTGTTTTTCCATGTTAACAGCTAAAATTTTAAAAATAAAAGCCAGTATAGAACATGTTTACGAACATATTTTTACTTTTAATACTCAAAGAATCACAATTTAAATTCCTTTACCTGACAATACTTATATAAAAAATTGGCCCAGCTCAAGTCAAAATTAAAAAAAGACGCAAAATCATCCGAAACTTTATTATTTCCCCAGATTTCATCCAAAATCTAGTGATTTTCGAAATCGCAGTACGTTTTTTTTGAGCGTGAGACGCCCTTCGACTATTTTAATATAGTATAGGTATATTTTATAATTATTTTAATTATCTGATAGGAAAAACTATTGTAATCGGCAAAAAAAATCACCTCAGAGTCTTTTTTGTATCATTTTGCTTCTGAAGATTCTCACATGACCCCCGACGAAATAAATGTTCTATTATACTGAACCGGATTGGTCAATACGTCATGTGACACAAAATAAGTGAATAAGGTATCTTCCTTTAGACATGTCTCCCGGAAAAGGAAATCTTGCTGTTTACTTAGTGATTAAAAGAAAATTCCAAACTTAAACGGCCATTTTTTTACAAACTCACATTGCCGCACCATAGTTAGGTCAACTAAAGCTCCTAGTTTCGTAATGTACAAGATAAAGTAAATAAAACTTATTTATTAAATATTTAAAAAATTAATGTTCTTCTAATGTCACCGCACCTTTAGAACGCTGCTTCTTGAAGTTAGGCAACATATAAATTAGAAGATTTGAGCCATATCAACAAATACACAATAATACATTAAAACACATGCAATAGTGACGCTAAAAAATAATTTTTAGCAAATTAATTTCTTTAGTGTTAAAATTTATCGTAGTTCCATGATCTGCTATTGGTTTTTAAGCCACGCCGGTCAAGGATCCCTTGTCAATGAAAGTGGGATGGTCTAATACGTGGTGTTGTCGATCGGGTTTGCCATAGCTAACTAAAACTCTTGTTACTGGTGAAATCTGATCTGAGACTTTGGGTATTTTAGTTTGTATTTTACTATTTTGCAATAAAAGTAATTTCTTTATACTGCTTAGAAACTAATACTGCAAATACATTACTATTCTTTGTATGAAAATTTTATTGCATCATGTTTAAACATATTCACCGTAATATAAATTGGTATAAACATTGGTGTTCCTGGCTAGGCTTGGCATCGTCGTACGATCGACCTTATACTGTGAGGTAATCTTGGCAGTGGCTAAATATGGAAATAATGAACTCTATTTTTATTCTTCCTCTACGGCCATAACTAATTGTGGTACAAAGACGAAGTAGTAAAATTGCGGTACTAATTCAACAATAGCGGCCAAATAAAATATATGTAATCGTGAATAAAATCACCCTTTCAGGTTTTACACGTTTTAGGGCCCCTAGATGTCAAAAAAATATGTTTTATCACTTCATCTGTGGGTTTGTCTGTCTATCAGTTCGCTGTATAACTTAAAAATTACTTATCAGATTACTTTCAATTTTGGTTAAAAATTAAGGGTGGATGAACTGGTAATATTTTGGTGAAGATCCAATATACCAGAACAAGATGGCCGTCTAGTGAAACACTAAAACAATTATTAAAAAAGCTAATTATCCAATTTATGCCAAATTTTGCTCAAAAATCAAGTGTTGCATAGGAATGAACTGATAACATTTTGGTATGAATATAAGACAGCAAAAAAAAAGCCCAATAAAAATGTTGAAAAAGACAATATATAGGGTGATCAGCTAAGGATGGCTTTCGGCCATATCTCAAAATGTATTAATCCTAGGATTTGGAGAAAAAAATGTATCGGTAAATCGGCCAAAAAAAAAACACTGGCAATTATTTTTAACTTTCTAAATCCACCACTAGAGGGCGTAACTTAGACCGCGAAGTTAGTATTATAGTTTAAATAAAAAACAAATGGTTATTATTTGGTAAAAATAGATTTATTGTAAATAACTGATCATAATAAAACTTTTTTGTATTAAACGATTTTTTCTAACTTGTAAAATAAGGGGTGGGGGAAGCTATGAATGTTTCATTAGAAAATAGGTCATAACTTTTCATTGGATCAACTTATTTCAAAGAACTTGGTCTCATCTTAAAGGGCCATTGTAAGGGATTTTACCAAAATATTACAATTATTAATTTAAGTCTGCTAGTTGATAGAAGGCGTTTTATGACTAAGTCTCCGATTCTCATGATTTTCTCGAAAATTTCAATTGCAATGGTGTTTTTATTTTTACCCAGGAAGAAAGAGCGTAAAAAAACGCATAAGCTGGTGAAAACCGTTAGTCGATATCTTTTCTCGTATTTGAGTTATTTCCAAATAACCTTATTTTTAAAGGAAAAATAATTTTTTATTAAATTTTCCTGAATAAAATTTTTAAACTATATAAACCTTATTTTCTAACCTTACTTTATTTACAATAGAGTTCTAACATGTTCAAAATGCCAACCATCGATTTCAATGCAAATATTAAATAACTTTTGAAGCAAGTAGTGCGACTACGTCTTAGTAGGCCATGACTACGTTAAACAAACGCAATAAGTAAGAGCGGCCATCAATTATTGTTATTTTGACAAGTATTTATCTTGTTGGGGTTATAAAAAGTAGGATTTAAATTTGTTTTTATAGATATTGTTCTTGTTATTGTTGTTTTTAGCGTTATTGTTTCTAATTACTGTGTGTTATTTCATAAAATAATGTATTCCAATCAAGACGCATATGACATTTTGGCCATTTTTTTCCATTGTTTTGAAAATGCTGTAATTGCGTCTAGGCAATATGCTTTGCGTTACCCTGAGAAGACTCACTGTTCATGGAAAGTGTTTCGATTGGCTAGGCATTTAAGAGAAACAGGCCAAGTAGAGCCTGTTGCTGGTACAAAGAAGGCAACGTCCAATAAGGAACGAAGAAAATATTATTAGTGTCTTAGCCTATATTAACGCCTATCCAAAAGCGGGTACAAAAATTTTTGAGTGATTATAAGATGTATCCCTACCACACTGTATTGCTCCAAGCCTTACTTCCAACTGATTTTGACAACAGACTCAACTATTGCTATTGGCTTCGAAATATGATCGATGAGAACCCAAATCTTTTAGCTCGGATATTATGCACTGATGAGACCACATTTACCAACACTTTAATCTAATCTGCACTGGATGCGTGAGGTGGACAACCAATACCGGTCTAGCATTAATGCGTGGTGCGGGATTGTTGATGGGAGAGTCATAGGTCCACATATTTTTGAAAATCATGTGAATGGTGAAAATTATTTAGACTTTTTAACAAACGCTTTGCCGGAGCTCTTAGAAAGATGAGCCACTTGCTGTAATTAGAGACATGTGGTTTCAGTATGATGGATGCTCCGGTCATTTTTGCCAAAATAATGGAGTGGAAGAGTCTCTCTCTTTCCATGGCCTCCAAGGTTCCCTGACCTAATCTGTTTGGACTTTTATTTGTGGGGAACACTTACAGATTTGGTGTACACCCGTCCTACCATTTGGGAAGATATGATTGATCGGATTCAAAATGCCATTAATAGCATAACAAGGGCAACATTAGAAACAGTAGTATTATGAACCCTCCATAGGTTAAACCAACGTATTCAAATGGATGGTCGGCATTTTGGACATGTTGGAACTTTAAAATAAGGTAAGTTAGAAAATAATAATTACAAAAATAATAATATAGACTGTTTAAGTCTATATTTTTCGTTAAAACAAGGTTATTTGAAAATAACTCAAATACCAAAAAAGGTATTAACTAGCGGTTTTCACCAGTTTATGCGTTTTTTACGCCCTTTCTTCCTGGCTAAAAATAAAAATACCATTGCATTTGAAATTTTCGAGAAAATCATGAGAATCGTAGACTAGGTCATCAAGCGCTAGCTGCCAAATAGCAATAGACTTAAACTGATAATTGCAATATTTTAGTAAAAGCCCTTACAAAAGCCCTTTAAGATGAGACCAAGTTCTTTGAAATCGGTTGATCCAAGAAAAAGTTATGACCTATTTCCTGATCAAACATTTGTACCTTCCCCCACCCCTTATTTGACAAGTTAGAAAAATGCGGTTAATACAAAAAAATTTTATTATGATCATTAATTTACAATAAAACTATTTTTACCAAATAATAACCATTGGTTTTTTATTTAAACAGTAATACCAACTTCGCGGTCTGTGTTACGCCCTCTAGCGGTGGACTTACAAATTTGAAAATAATTTCACGTGTTTTTTTTGGCCGATTTACCCATAAAATTTTTTCCCACAAGATTCTAGAATTAATACTATTTGAGATTTGGCCGAGAGACATCCTTAGCTGATCACCTTGTATATGTGTTAGTAAATAACTGTACTGAACTAAATTGAGTCAAAAACTGTTCTGTTTTTCACTATTCCTAATAAAAGGAAAGATTTATAACGAGGGAAGTTCTGGGTAAAAGAAATTTACCAATTTTGTAAAACAAGTTTTATACAATTATAAGGGGTAACTTTAAAAACTAACTATAGTTGTCCAATTTCAACGAGGCTCTAACTCTAAACTCTAACCATCCGGCAAAAAACTATTACTAAAGCGTTGCCTAGAAGTGCCCCAAATTTTGTGAAGTCGAATATTTTGGCAGATACAAAGGCCTCGAACTAATGACGGAAAAACATACTTGTGTTTTCATCCGTCATACACACAACCGAAAAAAAAAACAATACCTATGAAATAAAATATTATACGATCACGTCCATTAGTTGTTAATATAAAACAACGCGTACTGAAATAATTTACCTACAGGCCTAGTAACGCAAACTACTATTTGTTTACTTTAGTTATGTACACGTACAAAACGCAGGGCTATCATTAACTTAACCATCAGTTTACCAGTCGAGCTGTAATGAAAACATATTCTGGAAGGGGGTTTCAGAACTGTTATATGGTCCCCAAATTCAATTAAGCCTTAGTATCTTTTATTTTACCAAGTTTATATGAACAAAAAAGTCAGACATTTACAATTTACAACCATGTTTATTTTTTAAATGCACCTTCAGATTTTCTTTTCTGAATGTACTGAAAACACAAAATTCACAATTGAATGACCTTTCTTTGCCACATTCGTATCGTCTGTGATTATATAGTGAACCTGAATGTCTGTATTCCTTAAGACAATCTTTGCACCGATAGTATTTCGCTGGATCTGAAAACAAACAAAATTAACACATTTTTTCAAAATAATGGTTCATGGCATTCTTACCATGCATAACTCTGTACATATAGACTAGAAATTTCAATATTTATAATCAACAGCAAAAGTTATGTTACCAGTGGGGATCGAACCCACACCTCTCGATCACTAGTCCATTGCTCTAAGCAATTGCGCTATCGTACCACTGATAAGCAATTCGTTGGAAATTGTTTGTTGTTGATCCAGCCAGATATTTTAACCTTATGGCGCGACGTTCTTGACTGGACGTCAAATATTGCTATTAGATACCGTACATATTAGTAAATTAATAATTTTACGTTACGCCCGTATAAGCCAAATTTTGAATATTGGGTTTGAATATGTACAGGGTGTCCGGATTTGGTTGCAAAAGCAGGGTATCTCACTTATTTTTAAAAATAGAACCTTGCGGTTTTCACGAACCTAAGCTAATTTTTTGTGAAACTCATGAAGCCGTAAACAAAATTTTCATAGCCTGCTTCGTTTATGAGATACTGGGCAAAATAGAAAATTTTGCATTTTGGGACCCCCCTCGTATCTCGGTTATCCTTTAACTTAACGCAAAGGGAAAAATTGCTGCTTATGCAGTTTTTTACGCTGGATCCAGCGGCGTAGTCATATTTTTCATTTGAGTTGTTATTTTTTAGATAAGACCCAAAGTTGTGTTTTTTTAAACGCGGCACCCTGTATATTTGTCCAGAAATTGATTTGTCCTTTTAAAAGCTTCTCAAAAATATATAATAGTATGGGTCTATTTTAATAAACAACAACAAAAATCCTAATTTTTATAATTATCATCCCAAATTTTGCAGTAGGCCATGCAAAACAATGCTGCCTTTTATTTAAAGTCGTTAACAATATCTACATCCTAACAATAAATCAAAATAAATATGTAATTAAATCTATTTATCAAAATATGTATTAATAATTTCTACCTAGATTTATGTAACACAAGAACAAAACAGTAATAAATTATTATGTAACAAGCCTTTAAGCAAAAATCAACTGTCGTATAAGAACTACAGTAACCAAGGAAATCAAAAGAACTGTTCAAACTGATTTCCAATTTGTTCTATGCATGCTTCGCACAATTTTCGTATTCGTTTTAGGGAATTAAGCAAAATAACGGGATGATTTTGTAAATAGCGAAAATTTTCTCTTATTGCGTTTCCTAAATCTTGGACATTATCATAGTGGTCTTTGTAAATTCTATTTTCCAGATATCCCCATAGAAAGAAATCTAAAATCGATAAATATGGGGCCTAGGGAGACATCTTATAGGTCCATTTGTTCCGATCCATTGATTGGTAAAATTATTGTCCAGAAATAATCTCGTCATTCCAGAATTGTGTGCAGGAGAACCGTCTTGTTGAAAATAAATTTCGTTAATTTGCGCTAGAACAACATCGTCAAGTAATTCAGGTATAGCTGCCTTAAAATTTCTATATAGCGATTGGATGTTAGATTTTCCTCAAATATATAAAATTTTATGTGTTCCTAATATGAAGCAGGACACATTTAGACCAAACCTGCTCTGCTGTCTTCTGGGAAATATTTGGTGTTGATTTTCCTGGGAGCCGAGTCTACTATTGTGCCTATTGAGTATACCAGAATTAATGAAATGTGCTTCGTCTGACCATATAACCTTCCTTTCAAAATCTCTAACCATATCGCATCTTTCTCGAAACCAATTGCAGAAGACTACCCGACGCTCTGCATCCCCTGGCTGTAAGTGCTGCACGAGCCTAAATTTGTATGGGTGGTATTTGTGCTTTTTTAGAATTTCTTGAACTCTAGTTTTTGGAATCCCTATGCTCTTTTCACTTGCCCTACAAGAGTTTGTAGGGTAAGCTTCTGCATTAGCCAAAACCGTAATTACCTCAGCCTCCCGATTTTCTTTATTATATGTTTTCGTACGAGGTTTAATAAATGATCCGTGATTAAGTAAATTCTTTTTTATCCGATAAAAAGTGGATATATTAGGTTACCTCCTTTTTGGATATCTAAATAAAAATTAAGCAATAGTATTTCAACATACCTAAAAATTAACTATTTACCTGTTAAAATACATCTCAGAAGAAGAATGTTGAAGCAACATTTTCATTACTTAATATAAAACAAGCTAACATATCGTACTTTTCATAATGTTCGAAAGTTTGGTTTTCTTCCATAATAATACAAATATATTTTTACACAATAAATAAATACAAAAAAGTAGCGCTATATTTTATATACGCGTACAAAATTGGGAAATGTCATTTGCTTCCAAGAAAACAAAAGAAAACGGCATCGTTTTGCATGGCCTACTGCAAAATTTGGGATGACAATTATTAAAATTAGGATTTTTGTTGTTGTTTATTAAAATAGACACATACTATTATATATTTTTGAGAAGCTTTTAAAAGGGCAAATCAATTTCTGGACAAATATACAGGGTATCCCATTTAAAAAAAACACAACTTTGGGTCATATCTAAAAAATAACAATTCAAATGAAAAATATGACTACGCCACTGGACCCAGCGTAAAAAACTGCATAAGCAGCAATTTTTCCCTTTGCGTTAAGTTAAAGGATAACCGAGACACGAGGGGGGTCCCAAAATGCAAAATTTTCTATTTCGCCCTGTATCTCATAAATGAAGAAGGCTATGAAAATTTTGTTTACGGCTTCATGAGTTTCACAAAAAAGTAGCTGAGGTTCGTGAAAACCGCAAGGTTCTATCTTTAAAAATAAGCGAGATACCCTGCTTTTGCAACCAAATCCGGATACCCTGTACAAGTTCTAACGTACTGCTTATCAGTGGTACGATAGCGCAATTGGTTACACCAATGAACTAGTGATCCAGAGATGTGGGTTCGATCCCCGCTCGGACCATACATTTTGCTGTTGATTATAAATATTTCTAAAAAAAATATTTCACAGTTTAAAAACAAACTGAAAAAATACTTCTATTAGAAATTTCAAAGAAAAAATTAATTGAGTAGAATTTTCAAACTAAAAAATGTGAACATTTTAAAATCATGTACTTCGAAATCGAAGCGACTACGTGTTTATATATTCATTTACACTTTATATTCGTACAGACTTAAAGGGTTCTTTTTTAAAATGAACACCCTGTATATAAAAAATCTGAGAATTTTAAGAATAATTATCTGGAACTTTAAAGGGCACCAAGCAAATTTGTACTGGCAAATACAAAATGAAATATTTTAAATAAAGATAAAGATTTTGAGTTGAGGATTTGGGCTTTTGTTTGATCAATATTCATAGTATGCAGCCCGATAAGGGCAGCCTCAGTACGCCTTAGCAATCGTCTTATACAGGGGTTATATAAGACCCTATAATTTTTTTAAAAGTTTCTTCGACCAGAATTATTACTATAGAAGATTTCTCTTTCTCTTTGTACAACCAAAATAATCTAGAGCTAGGTGCGAAAAAAAAATTTCTAGCGATTTTGAAATTTTTTCTTTTTTTCCGATATACGGGGATTTTTCCGAAAAATTAATTTTTTAAAATAATCTGCTGAATAAATCCCACTTCTGGTAATCAAAGTTGTATCTAGCAGATTATAAACAAGGTTGGCACCCTTAAATTTTCCAACGTGAATATTATAAACAGGGTTCACCAAAAACTAAGAGGCGTACATTAAATAGTGATTTGTTGGGTTGAATTTTATCTATTAATCTTGAATTCAATTAGTAATAATGGACATTTTTTACCGAAACAGTTTTTACATTTGAAATCTGCTCTAGTTCTTTCAGATATCTTTAATTTAAAACAGATTTTTTAATAAAAATTGGAAAGTCACCTTTTTATCATTGATATAATTCTCTTTTTCCCAATAAAACACAGTTTCACATGTTATTTTTGTTAATATAGATTTACATAAACTGTTTACCCATCATTTCGAATTAACTGAGAATATGTCCTATTAATACAGCGGGTAACCAAGGTCTGGAATACTACCTACCGTGAGGAGCAGAAATTCAACATTGTTAAAGTTTTTGGTGCACCCTGTATACAATATTCTTGGTGGAATACTTAAGGATGCCAACACTGTTAATAATTTGATAGACCATACTGAATCTGATTGCCATAAGTGGCCTTTGTTCAAAAACCCTGTATGTCGGAAAAGAAGAAAAAATGTCAAAACCTCTGGAAACTGTTTTTTTTTGTACCTAGCTCTAGATTATCTTGGTTGCAAAAGATAGAAAGAAATCTTCCATAATAAACTTTTCAAATAATTACAGTGTTTTATGTAACACCCTGTATAAGGCGGTTGCGGTGGGGTGCTTTTCGGGCTGCATACTCTAGGAATTGGTCAAACAGAGGCAGTTACGGTTGTAACTCATTTGATTTTGATTCCCTTATATTAAAAAAATTAACAAGGAAAATAGGAAAAACTACATAAACATATTGCAGATTTCCTCGTTATTTCTAAAAAAGTAGGAAAAAGTGGCCTATCTATTAAAAGTCAAATTTAAAGGGTGTCTCATTTAAAAAATAGAAAAGTAATATTTATATATTTCACAATTGACATTTTCTTAGTAATTTTTTAATGTTATATAAAACTTGGTAACTAGCCCATACAAATTTATTTTTGGGGTCATTGTGATATTTTAAAAAAATAAGAAAATTAAAGCAGAATAAATTATAAACCACACCTACATATTTAAATAATTCGACATCTAAGTAGAGAATTTTGAATCATTGTAGAAACCTGTAAGTCATGGTTACTGAAGAAAAAATTGTGCTTGTTTTATACACAGAATATTTTAACAAAACAATACAAACACGTTAATAAAGTGCAAGTAATTTTTAGTTTAACCATTTGTCACGTTTAGTTGTTAAATTTTGCATTTATTTTTTTTTATGAGTCAAACATTTAACTTACTACATGTGCATTTTAGATAATACCATGGGCAATTTATTGTATTATTATTAAGTAATTTTTTCTGTTTTTGAGATACTAAGGGCGAAAAATCACGAAATTATGACCTTTTTCCATTCAGTTTTTCGAATAATTAGTAGGTTCAAATTGAATGAAAGTAGATGCTCTTATATAGCATTTATAAAACATTCTGGCAGATCTTCTGCCAGAATACGAGTATTTAATATTAAAATAAAATTATTTCTTGTTTTTCTTGGTATTTAAGTTTTATTTTCAAAACACAAAAAAAATATGAGATACATTCAACAGTTTATTGGTAAGTTATAAATAACATATTAATAAAGATATAATAACAATTTTATATTTTATTAAATCACGTTTCTTTTAGACTGGTTCAAATTGGAATTACTTTCCAATGTTTCGCCTGCAGTTACACGAGGCATCTTCAGCGATCATCACTGCACGAGATCAAAACACTGAGTAAACTCCGGTGAGCAGCAAGCAATGGCTTCCGCCATGTCTTTGAACAATGGCAGCACCGTTGGGATAACGTTATTGCATTAGAGGGGGACTATATGGAGCATGATAAAAGTATTGTTGTTTAAGATTAATAAACAAAGTTTTGGTAGTACTAGTCCTAATCTTTGTTGAAAGGCCCTCGTACATGTTAATTTTTTTGTGGATAATTTAAAATCCAACTTTTGTCGCTTATCGCGAATAGTGATCGAAATTATTAATTAATAACTTCTCAACTGCTTAAAATTTTCAGATATGGGTTTCACAGTTTTTTGTAACTTTTATGGTCGGTTGCTGAAAGCTCAGTTAAAGTTTAGAATGTTTAACCGAATGTCAAATTTGACAGCGAGTCCCTAGATTTCTGTAAGCAGCTTGTCAAATCCGAAAGTTCGGTTAAATATTCTAAACATCAATTAAGTTTTGTGAAATAGGGGGTTAATGTCGTAATTTATTTTACAGCAATATTTTTGCAGCTGTCCAAAAATAATCTAGTATTCCTAAGTTTTAAATAGCTAATTTTTTTTAATGAGATTTTACAGTATACTATAGATATCCGTAACCGGATGTTTCGCACTAGCGGACGTTTGTTAATCAAAAATAGCCGTCAAGATTATGATAATAGTAAACTAGGATCGAAAATAAGTGTGTAGGACTAGACACCTAAGGTCACGCACACGACTAATATACGCACCCAGAGTTCACAGGGCCAGCCTGACATTGTTGATTGCAAAGGAGCAACATATTTAGGTGACCTTAAATCTTGCCCCTGGTATTAAATATTGTATGAGTGTTAGATCTCCGTAGTATTCTTGTAGTACCCTAGATAAAAGATAAAATTGCACTACTGGTTGAGAATCCAATACTGGTTGAGTTGTGAGATTATTCTAATACATAATCGAACAACTAATATCCTTAGTGTAATATCCATTTGATTCTAAATTTTCAGTCAGATTGTCTGTTTCGTTCGGAATTAAATTTGCCTCACATATAGACAAAGCGCGAAAGACTAATGAATTGATGATGGGTTGTTTTGAGATGAATGTTGGTGAGAACTAATTAAAATCTGTATTTGTGGGTTTCCTGTAAACAGTGGGACCTAGAGTGCCGTTCTCTTTCTTTTGTACTGACACATCAAGGAAGAGAATGATTTGTTAGTACAAAAGAAATCATCCTAGGTTATATTATTTACAGAAATCCGACACGTACAAATAGATATAATTTTACTTTTAACCATCATCCATCTCAAAAACAATCCATCATCTGAAGCACTGAATATACTAGGCGTTCGACTAAGTATGTAATAATCCTAGTCCTCAATCAGTATTGAATACTTAACCACCTAGCAGTGCAGTTTTACGTTTTATCCAGAGTACCACAGATAAAATTGCAAATATTCTGCAGTTCTAACATACACACAAAAACATTGAGAAATGCTAAAGGTCACCAAAAGGTGTAATTTCTTTGCAATCGAAAGAAGTTTATAAAATCTCTTGCTGAAAAGTGTATAAGTGAAACTGGACGGACTGTATCTACTAGACATAAAGAACATTGTTGCTGAACACCAGCAGCCAATAAGACACATGATTAATGTCAAAAATACCAAGGTTTTTGCATCAATCTCGGGTTATTATAAACGGAAAATTAGGGAATTTGCTGAAATCATCAAACAATTCAATAGAGAGTCACGCGTCGGGGGGAACAGGTAAGGTATAAATACCCGAACTTTTCTCAGATGATTGGGTGTTTTTATCTTGTGCAGTAAAGCTCCTTGAAAATTACTAGTGCAATTGCAGGCGAAACGTCTAAAAGGAACGCCAATTTGACGCGGTCTAAACCCAAGAACCACGATATCTTTATTGACTTCAGCCACGAAAGCTTTCGTAGAATTCTATATTTTCTTTGTTGAATAATTCTACCAGAAGGTTTCCTGAAAGTTTAAACATGTTGGAAAAAAGTACCTTTCACAAGTTTTTGTCTAGTATTCATTAACACAAGCAAAATTTTGAATAAAATTTGAATATTCTTCTTGTCCAGAGGTTTTTGTTTTATTCTGTAGGTTTTGTATTGGACATCTAAATCTAAAAACAGCAAAGTTTTGACGAACAACAAAAAAATTGCTTTTTTATTCGAACTAAATAATAAAAGTCGCCTAACTATGCTTTTAAAAAAAGATATCAAGTACTCCAGTTTTTCACAAATGTCAAGGAAAAAATGGCTTCCTTTCGTTGTGGATTCCCTTCTTTTGTGATGTCATTAACATGTTCATACAGAAACAACAAAAGGGGGAAGAGCGGTTTTTTTTCACGAACATTTCGAGTCGGTTGACTTCACTATATAATGGCAATTCGCTTCTCTATATAGAGATCTCGGCTCCTATTATTCCTACAGCAAAAGTTAAATGGGAGAAGTTTTAGAGATTTATGATAGGTCAATTGGTTTTGGAAATATCGACGAAAACACGAAAATGACGGATTTCGTTTTTCGCCAGTAAATCCAAAACTGTACGCGTGATGTCTCAAGTGCATAAAAGATTTGAGTATCATCGAAATACACTTCGTAAAGTTAGGTCTCAATATTGCCTAAGGAGGCCATGATTTATTTGCAACAAAAGTGGGCACTGACTTTGACGTTAAATAATTCAAAGTATCAAAGTTGTGTTTTACAAAGTAGTACGCTTTTTTTCTCAATAAAATCTTAAATCTGACACACAAGTTATCGAGACCTATTGAAAATGGCCGGTATTGCCTATTCAATGAAAGAAAAGTTTGACATGTTAGCGCTGTACTTGCAGCCACCCAGAAACGCCGACATTACCTCAGCAAGGTATTTGGAGATATACCCCGAACGACAACAGCCTCATAAAACCCAATTCAGAAAAATCCTAGTTAATTTAATTAACCATAGGGCCTTCGAACACCCTAGAAGCAGATACAATATTAACCATGAAAATCGTGACAGAAACATTTTACACGCTATCAACGAAAACCCTAGCGTATCGGTAAGAACTGTATACGGGAAATTTATCTGCCAAAATTAACGGTACAAAGAGTGTTAAAAACGAATAAGTACCATCCATACAAACCCATAATAGTTCAAGGACTTAAGGAAACTGATTTTCCAAGACTACTACGCTTCTGTGAGTGGTATACCAGGAAGTGTAATGAATATCCCGATTTTGTAAATCATGTCTTGTGATCCGATGAGAGCTCATTTACGAATTGTGGAGTTTTTAATAGTCACAACATTTATCATTGGGCTGTGGAAAACGCTCACGAAATGGCGGAAAGACGTCTACAGACCAGATTTGGAAGTAACGTTTGGAGTGGGTCATTGGTAATTAAATCTATTATACCTTTTTTAATTGGAAACCTATAAGTTATTAACATTTTAGGAAATCGAGCATCGGAGCATTTTTCTTTGACCACAACGTAAACGGACAGAGATACCTAGACCTTTTGCGAAACCAGGTTATGCCGGTTTTATGAACTACTGTAACGGAAGAGGAGTTTAGAAGCACCTGGTTTCAACAGGATGGATGTCCCGCTCATAACACCATTCAAGTCAGGAACTCCTTAAGAGAGCAGTTTGACGAAAGAATTATTTCCTTAAATGGTCCAATATCTTGGCCTCCTAGATTCCCCGACCTCTCGCAGTAGTTATTTAAGGAGAGAAGCACCTCCTCCACCTCTTCATTGTTCATCTCTCCTCTTCCTCTTCCCTAATATTGGAAATTATTGAATCGACTTCGTTAACTTAGCCTCGCCGCAGAAGGTTATCCCCTCTATTAAAATAGCAGCCTAGCGGAAACATTAAATATAAAGAATCACCACTTAAGCTCAGTGTTAACATGGCATTTAGTACTGAAAATAACGAATTGGCAATCAACAATTCAAGAATTGCATAGTGAATTTAGCAAATTACTATATGAAGTTAATGAGCATCAAATGAGAAGTCGACCATCTTTTTCTTCATTTTATTCCAAAGTTTCAGAAGATTATTCAAAGGCAGTATCGCTGTGTGTTGACTATTTAAAAAAATTTGATTTGTTAGAATTAGTGCGTGAACTGATAAAGTTAGGCTTTTATAGTGAGGTCATAAGTGTAAAAAAATTTGTTCAAAATTCAACAGTTTTGAATGATTTTTTACTTGTCAATATCTCAAGAAGGTTTAGTCTAGAAAATTGTGTTATTGTGATGGAAAAACCAGTGACCGAACTGCTTGAAGAGTTTGTTATGTCATAAGCTTGCTCAAGATATTTAGCTTTTGCTGGTGATGATGATAATGTGAATGCTAAAGATTTAATGAAAAGTCACAAATATTTAGAACGTGCTGAATTTTAAAAAAAAATAATGCAAATGTGAAAAAACTTTTTGAAAACAAAAACAGAAAACAATTTTTTGCTGATATTGACAGTTTAGAAATACAATATAATTTTAAAGTTATGCTATAATAAGCTTAAATAAAACAAAGTACATAAAGCTAATATTATTTTTATTCATTCATAAAAAAATTATCAAACAAGTATAAAACGTTTGAAAGTGCACATATACGTAATGATTTAGAGTAATAAAAACATTTAGGTTTAGATGCCATTAAAACTGGTTGTTCATTTAACTCATCAATTGGCTTTTTTGAATACTTTTTTATACATTCAGCTTTTTCATCCTCCTCAACGCAAACAAATTCAGTATCCGTGGTCATGAAGTGGGGTATGTCCAGAATTCCAGTATATACGATGATTATTTTTCATTGTCCAAATAGCTTGCTTATGCTGTTTAGGCGAAAGAAAGGTTAAAGGAAAAGGTTGTTTAAAAATATAGTAACTTATTCTATCTCCATCGTAAGCTGCCAATCCTTTAAGTATAAATTTATTTTTTTCATCCTTAAAACCTTGAATGTTTAATACTAGCCTCATATTTTTAATTTAGAAAATCTCTTAAAAAGAAATGTTTTTTTTGAGTAATCTTCAATATCCTTTTTGAGTTTTCTTAATTTCCTGATAAAAGTTTCTATCTCTCCTACTCAAAGTGGCATTATCAGTTAGTCACGTTTTCTTGTCAAACGTCTAGTAACAACTGACTCTTTTGTTATTTGCAAGTTAAATTGTAACTAAAAACTTTATCATGCAATATTAGACAATACGCTGTTGTGTCTCTTTCTATATCTTTATTTGGTTCAAATTCTACAATAGGTCCTGCTTGCAAAGATTCTTTTTGATGAGAACAATTAATAGCTGCAATGGGGGCCTTCTCCTTGAATATGAGTGGATCAAATAATGGTTCTTCTGTTTTTCCATAATAAGTATTGCGGAAATTAGAATACATTTCATTCAAGATAGCGAATTTATCTTTACTCATATTTAATATGAGACCATTGTAAGGATACCTTTCAGAATTTAAGAATACTTTGACGTTCCTTAAGTCTATGTTATTAAATTCACTCATATTGCTCTTTTTCTTATTCCATTTTTCTTGTTGAAATGCACACTTCTGGGGTCACCCAAAGTATCTTGAACAAATTTAGAAATATTAACGGAAATACACTTGCCATGGTTGTACGAAAAACCATCACCAGTTGTCAAAAGTGTCTCAATGCAACTGGACGTCATTTTGCAAATCTATAGATCAATGTAATCTAGGTACGAAGTAGTTAAGAATTTATTTAGATTTTTTTAGTCGTTATTTACTTTCATGTTGTATTGAAAATTCAATGCGTCTTATACATTACTTATTAATTTACTCTTGTGACAAATAAATCATGGCCTCCGTAGAAAAAATTGAGACCTAACTTTAGGAAGTGTGATATTTCGATGATACTCAAATCTTTTATGCACTTGTGAGACAGACAAGTTGAGGCGGGTTGCGAGATAACAAAAGACGAGGGAAACACGTCGTACACGCGATCTTATTCGTTTTAAAAAGTGTTCCAACAATGTCATATTTTTAGAGCTGTCAAATTAACCGTTTTGGATTTACTAGCGAAGCGAAAAACGAAATCCGCCATTTTCGGTTTTTAGCCGATATTTCCGAAACCAATTGACCGATCGTAAATCTGGAACCGGATATCGAATGCGCTAACTTTTCTCTAAAACTTTTCTTATTTAACCTTTGCTGTAAGTATAATAGGAGCCGAGATCCCTATATAGAGAAACGTATCTGGAACACACTGTATGTGATATATTATATATATATATATATATATATATATATATATATATATATATATATATATATATATATATATATATATATATATATATATATTTATATATATATATATATATATATATATATACATATTTTTTTTTTTTCTAAATTCTAATCGTCGCAGTCGACATAGTTCTTTTTTCTTCCAAATCCAGGTACTTTCTCAACGCTTAGTCCATGCACCATAATCATGTGTTGTTTCAAAGCGTGTTTCCTTTTGAACGTGACCTCACATCCATCCTGCAGACATTTGACAACTTTTTGACCACAATCCAAATGTCTGTGCAAATATAAGGAACGTTTTTTGCTGTATTTTTTTCCACATTTACACTCAAACACTCGGGCTAAAACAAATATTTTTCAACAGATAAAGCAATAGAGAAAAAGCGGAGAAGCATAAAGTGTCACAAATAGGATAAGCAAACAATAAATTGCAGCAAATATAATTGAAAATATAAACAGTAGACTTTTTACACAATCCAGTTAAGATTATTTTCTTCCTGTAGAATATCTATGGAATATTCAGGGTGATCCACTTTTCATAAGTATACTCATGTATCTTAGGAATTAGTTACCTGGTTAATTGAAAATGTTGGTGCTATATGTGGATTTAAAATCTAGTTGCTTTGACACACTCAACTTTGACATCGCTCCATAGCGTGAGAACCTAGTTGGGAAAAAAAGGAGTAGATTTTTTGAAAAAAAATAAAAGCGATTTTTTTATGGAAATGGTGATCTTAAAACTATTTTTTGGATATTTCGCCACAAACAAAATTTGAATTAAAAAGATAATTACCTGATAATTATTTATTTCATCTATGAACATGATCAACATTTAAATGTTGTTTTATATCATATTAACACCAAAGAACCATTAACTAAATTTACTATTGAAAAAGAAACAGACCAAGAACTTCCATTTTTAGACACACTTATTAAAAAAGACATACACAGTTTTGAAACAAAAGTGTACACAAAACCTACACACACAAACAGATACTTAAATTTTTACTCAAATCATCCAATCATGGTTAAAAAGGTAGTTGTAAAAAGTATATGATAGAGCAAAAATAATTTGCAAAGATCAAAATTTTGTTGTAGAAACCTTTTTTATATAAGATGTTTTAATCAAAACAATTAGCCTAATAATTTCGTTGAAAAATGTTTTTATGAATTTCAGAATCCAAAGGCCAAACAAATCCAAAATAGACCCACTGCAAACCTTTTTATACCATACCCATACATATCTAACTTATCAGATAAAATAAAACGAACAGGTAAACGATTTGACATAAGAAAGATCTTTACGACACAATTATACACTTAGAAGCAAACTCACAAAAACAAAACCTAACAATGAACAAGAAAATACACAAAATATTATTTATAAAGTTATGTGTCAATGCAAGAAATTTTACATACGTGAAACCTCTAGCCAAAAGAAATAAAGAACGCCAAACATAAATAAAAAATAGGGAATTTCAAAAATCAAACATTTGCCAACATGCACTAGATAATAATCATAAAATTAATTGGAATGCTTGTAGTATTTTATCAAAAGAACCATGTTCCAGAAACGTAAAATAAAAGCCTTAATATTGTTAAATAAAGATAATTGTGTAGCAACTTGTTCTGTTAATTTAATAACACATGGTTAAATTTGCTAAATACTGAAGTAAAAAAGGACACCTCAAAATACAATAAATTAAAATGAACATACTCTAGGTACACATATTTTCTCACCTTATTCAAACAATTAAAAAGAACACATTTAAATTGACATCCATTGATATTAGATTGATATTTAGCATTATCAAGAACGTCTTTATACCAAAATTTAAAAAAATATTCCATTGCCTTTCAAAGACAACATTATCGTAAACCATTGCCTTTCTCAAAGGACACAATTCTTCATTTTTTGTTTATTTTTACCATCTTTATTGAATTTAGGAAATAAAATTGCCCCAAGGATACTTCAAAAATACGTTCGAGTACTTTAGGGTTCTGTTGTTGTGTTGGTTAATAATATCTTATCGTCAAAACTATCACTTTATATCTGAACATTTTTCTTATTCAGATTCAATAAAAATGGTAAAAAAACAAAAACATGTAAAATAGAATTTTTTTGATAAAGGCAATGGTTTACTTTAAAATGTAAAAAATGAGTTTTTTCTAAAGCTTCTGTCTCCGAAAGCCAAATAAATATTTTGTTGAAATCTGGTATAGAGGGGTTCTTGATGCAGAATAAGAATCAAGAACAATTTCATAAAAAAAATCGTTAATTTATTTTAAAACAAATCGACCCCTTTTTTCCTTCTAGGCTGGCATGCCATATGAATGATCTCAAAGTTGAGTGTGTAAAAGCAACCACAACTATGGTCATTGCATTTTAATTAAGAGACAATTTACTGAAAAGGTCATAATAATTCTCCCACCATTTTGGCTTTTATTAATGGTTTGGATATTAACACATACATCTTGAATATTAAGTCACTAATAATGACAGTGTCTTACCATACAGTAACGTATAAAAACAGTGGCGTACAACGATTTTTTCTATACTTATCAATTATGTTACCCTCACGGACGTTACTAAAAAATTATCTAAATAATTAAATATTTGACGTCGTTTAACCTAATCTGATTCTTAAGGTATTTTTTTGTCAAGAAAGGCATGGCTGAGTTAACAACTGTTTCGGATTTCAATAGTTTGAATGGGTAAAATTGATTTTATATTTCATTATTAAAAAAAAAAACATTTCTCTCTTAAGCGAAATCATCTATGCAAGTAGCGTAAGTATAACAACGTATTATAATGTAAATGAAAAGGGAAACAATCTCATTTTTCCAACTGAGGAATCTACGAATTTTAACTTATTATACTTTGAATGTTGCTTAATTTAGTACTTACAAGTAACGCTTGCCTAAAAATTTGTTTACCTCCAAATCCCGAAGAGACAACATATTTTATAAATCTATATAACTGAGAAATCAGGATTTTTGGGATTAGACCGTGTCAAACTGTAATTACGATCTGACGTTTCGCCTTCGATTACACGAGGCATCTTCAGGGATCTTAATTCCACGAGTCTTGAATATTGAATGAGTTCGGAGAATTCAGTTAGGTTTTTATAGCCGACTTGTGCTCGCCGAACCGAGACCCTGTGTTACGATCGGTTTCCACGTGTGATGTAGACCATAACCCGTATTCATTGAATTTTTTTGAGTTTCCATAGATTCTCTTATTTTTCCTGGAACTGATGCTACAATTTTGGTTTCTGTTACATTTATAATATGCTGGATTCAGCAGATTGAACAATTTGTATCCTTTGAATACATCGTTTATGTTCCTTAAGTCTAGCGGATATTGAGCGTCCTGTTTCTCCCACTTACACCTCACCACAGGAGCAAGGAATATTATATACTCCTTGTGTTTGAAAAGGTACAACATTTTTTTGGGGAGAAAGCAGGGAAAAGCAACCCTACCTAACGGTGGCTCCATATTATTCTCCTTTCGCGGAGTTGGATTACTATATCTTTTAACTGAACTTATAATATCTTCAGTGCAATAGCCAGTTCCTCTCAGAGCTTCGGTCTTGATCAGAATTCGAAATGACTCTAAATACTAGTGAGTTAATAACTGATTTCTTTTGGGCTGTTGGTGGTGGGAATCTCTACTTTAAGTATCTATTTGTGTGCAATAGTACCATTTTCCTTCCTATGAGCAAATACATCTAAAAAGGAAATCGTTTTATTAGATTCAGTTTCCATGGTGAATTTAATATTGTGGTGTTGATAATGTCATTGATTAAGGTGGACCAGAAATATGAGGAGATTTTCCTGTTCTTGACACCAAACATTAAAAGTATAATTTATATATTTAAACCAGTGTTTTGGTTTTAGTGAAGAGCATTAAGACATTGGCTGTCACAGGTGATAAAGAAGATCCCAAAGCTGCCCCTGAGGTCGGTTTATAAAAGGTTCCTTGTAAAATGAAATAAGGAGATTAAATAGGTTATTATCAAGATTATTATAGTTCTTTAACAGGAACATTTGTGTATAGTGATTCTACATCGAAACTGACCAAAATATCTTCGTGATCCAACTGGATTGCGTTAAGTTTCTCTATGGAAATTGCAGAGTTTTTTTATAAAAGAATCTATTTTTCCAGTAATCGGGTAATAATTCCAATTTTACACAATCTAATCCCAAGAACCATGATTTCTTGATTGCCCAAAGCCGTGAAAGATTCCGTTCTATCCCTTTCCGCACCTGCCTACACGATTGTGTAGGTTAGGTTCAAAAACCCTTTACAACTATTAACCGCGATTCAAACACTTCTGTACGAACGACATCGTTTGTGTGGGTATCACTGAAGATTTCCGAACGGGCGTCAAGCCACCTGTGTTTGTTTTTGTTATTCAGTATAATCGTTTTGTTTTGCAAAATGGAGCGCCGAAATTTTCGGAAGAAATGTAAGTACTATTTTTTAGCAACAAACATTAATTTGAATGAAATACTGCATGTTTATTCATTATCATAGTAGTAGTAATTAACTGTATAAATATACTGAAACAAAAGTTTTAATTTCATGTCAAAAATGTGGTTAAACATACATACATACACAGTTGTGTAGGTCCGTTCGCAGTACCTAATCTGCTCCTACACGTTTGTGTGGTTTAGTTGTTTGTTTACGTGAGTGTTTTCGTTTTCAGATTACAACCTAGACAAGCAGCAGGATGTGGATGAACTTTTGGAATTCATGGGAAATAATTCTGAGATAGAAGGTGATGACTCAGACACCGATCCAACTTGGTTTCATGACTGCCCAGTTACATCAAGAAATCTTGCAGAGAGCGACTCAGACTTGTCCGATGATGACAAAATAGAAGACCTGCAAAATACAATAGGTACCGCTACCCCGGGTCCATCTATCGCAAGTAAATCTATGCCGGGTCCATCTACCCTGAGTAAAGCTACTCCGGCTCCATCTATAGTCTCGGTAAATCATGTACCAAGTTTTGTTTCTCCTGTGAAGAAAAGTAAGGTACCAAAAAAAGAAAAGCCTAAATTTACTTGGGGGAATAAGGTATTTCAATGTGCCGAAGACAAGCCAAATAAAAAAGACTTTTTTGCTAATAGAACAAACGTTGTGGTTAAAACTCCCCTACAATACTTTGAAAAGTACTTCCCGGATAGTCATTTTGAACAGGCAGCTATGTATACAAACATGTATTGTTTATCTAAAAAAGGTACAATACTTAATACAACTCCGACAGAAATTAAAAAGCTTTACGGCGCGCATCTCATTTTGGGTTGCATCCGGTACCCGCGTTTACATTGGTACTGGAGATCAGGAATAAAACTGCAAAGTATTACTAACATTTTTACCAGAGATCGCTTTACTTTACTAAGAATGTGTCTACATTTTGTTGACACAGATAAACTTCCCGATGATCACACTACAAATCGGTTGTGGAAGGTTCAGCCTATAATTAATTGTGTAAGGGATGCATGTTTGAAAATCGAAAGATCAGTTAACAACTACAGTATTGATGAGCAAATGATCCCATTTTCAGGTCGTTGCGATTTAAGACAATTTGTTAAAGGAAAGCCTAGACCGACTGGATTAAAAAATTTTGTGCTTGCATCCTCGACAGGTATCGCTCTAGATTTTGAAATTTATCAGGGCCAGCAAACTCCACTTCCAGATATAGAATATGGGTTAGGTCCTGCAGTTGTTTTGAGGCTTTGTTCGACATTACCAGAGGGTAGTTTTGTACATTTTGATAGGTACTTTACAACACCATTGCTAATTAATCGGCTTCATGAATTAAAGATTCACGGGACAGGTACTGTAATGAACAACAGAATTAACAGTGCCACTTTCAAGCCAGACAGTCAATTTGCTAGAGGAGATAGTGAGCAACTTTGTTGTAATGAGCAAAATATGATAGCAGTAAAATGGAAAGATACAAAAACCGTTACCTTGCTTTCAAACGCATCTGGAGTTGAACCTGAACATACGGTAAAAAGATGGTGCAAGAAGGAAAAACAGTACTTGGATATTAGATGTCCTGAAATAGTTAAAACGTACAATGATAACATGGGTGGGGTTGATATTCTCGACCAGCAGCTTGAGTATTATAGAACTTTTATAAAAACCAAAAAATGGACTCTCAAAACTATTCTACATTTTCTAGACTTCGGAGTAGTTAACTCTTGGATGGAATATCGTGAAGATTGTAGAGGAACAGGTGTAGCAAAATCAAAAATTAAAGATCTTCTAAATTTTCGGATGGAAATTGGGGAAGGTTTACTAGCTACACCTAAAAGAAAGAGGTCAAATGAAGAACAAGTCGAAAGTGAAAAAGATGAAACTGACAGACCCCGGAAACCTCAAAATTATAGAGCACCCTTGCCTGGCGAAGACAAAAGACTAGATGGATACGATCATTTTCCCACCGTAGATTCTCTAACCACGGCAAGATTTTGCCGCAATGGGGGTTGCAAAAGCAGAACCCGCACAAGATGCCTTAAATGCGATGTGTATTTATGTCTGACAAAAGATCAAAACTGTTTTTGGAGTTTCACACAAATTAGTTTGTTTTTAGCTATTTACTTTTGAAATGTGTTTTTTGTAAAATTAAACCCAACATACTCAATTGTGTGGGTACTTTTTTTTTTTGTTTTGTGTAAAGTAAAACCCAGCTTACACAATCGTGTGGGTAAATTTTTTGTGAGGCCGTCATTTTTTTTGGTTATACTAGATTTTTATTAAAATGTTACAATTTTATTCTCATATGACACTTGATTCTTGATCAAAAGTTAGAGTCAATCAGATAAGTAGTTTTTGAAGTACGCTGAATGCATAGAAATAGAAAAATAAATAATTGGGTTAAAATTACACAATTTTAACTGTAAAAATAATAAATGGGTTCTGTTATCCTACCTTAGTTAAAATTTTACTTAATTGTTATTAATGTTTTACTATTAAAATATGTTTTTACCCTATTACATGTAAAAAAAAACGTTTTAATAATGTAAATGTATAAGTACTTCGCGAATTTACCAAAGATCTGTGGAAATTCATTATGCATCCAAATTTTACAGAAAGCTTAGTGTAAGATTCATGACTTGTCATAATTTTTCCCTACGTCGCACGTGACGCAGGTCAAAAGCAAGAGAAAAATGAAAGAAGAAGAAATTTTAACACCCAACCTCACAATTTTATTATACTTATTCATTAATCGTTTGTCAGTGCATGGATATTTTTAGGTTTAAAGTGTTTCAGTGCGCTTTTTAGTGTAAAAATAGATGCCTTAAAAAATAATCGGCAGTGATAGTAATATTTATTTAGATGCATCATTCACTATAATATAAGATTTCCATAAAAAACTGATTTCGATAATTTTAGTTATCATCCGTTTTTGTTTAGTTTTATACCATAAAATATTTTTTTAAAGCTAATTGTGTTTTTTTTTCGAATAAACCATACTTACCTACTTTTGTTGCTAACAACATTCGCTTTTATGTTTGTTTAAAAGCCTCATTTTCAAGCTGTATAGCATATTTGTTATTTAAATTTGTTACAAATGGAGAATTAGAACTGGAACCAAACATAAAGCAGCATATTTTAGCAATAACTTCAGCCATAGGACTAAAACGCTTACGTTACAACGCCGCCCGTTACCGATCTCTATTTGTGTCATTAAACAAATGAACGGAGAATGAGATTTTTATAACATGTTAGGTTAACGTGACTTTAACGACAGGTTTATTATTTTTAGTTTTGCAAATCTCTTCATAACATATTTAAAGTAATGTTCTTTTCCATCATTTTACCTAAGAAAGCAGGTATTTTTACATACATTCCATATAAATTTTCAGTAATATACAGAGTGCCAATTAAGTATTTGTACAAACTTTAAGGGGTGATTCTTCGACTAATTTTAAGATTAAAAGTTCATATGAACATGGGTCTGAAATGGCTTTGTTTCTGAGATACAGGGCGTCCAAAAAAACAATTTTATTTGTTTTTTTGCTTATATTTTTGTTAAGGAACATGACAATTGGACACAATTTGGGATTCTTGGTATATTGATGACGAGAAATTTAAATATTAACTTAGTTTTTTATTTAATGTTAGAGGGCGCCACATACAGTGTTGTTCCTGAATTTAATTAACTATAACTTTTTTGTGAAGCCTTTTATGTCATTTTTGACTAGGCAGACCTATTCTCCATTCAATTTTACATAAAAAAGTTACTCTTAGTATTTGTCGCTAAAAGCAGCCGTTTTGGATAAAAAAAGGTTTGAATAAATCTGCGTTGAAATTTTTTAAATTGAATCATTTCCGAGATTTTGAAAAATAGGCGAAAAAATACTTTTTCAAAATCATTAGCTATGTTACTCTATCACATTAACATATCAAAATTACCAAATTAGTGAAAATTGGATAAAAAATAATAAAATCGTAAAAATGTGCTGCATCTTTCCTCTGCAGCCGCAGTACACAAGAAAATAGTATAGGTGAATCCATAGCAGGCCTTGGAAAACAATTGAGAGGTTTCCATGGTAGCAGAATCAGTCATGGCAGTTGACTTACAATAAAACAAATAGTTTTTTTATCATTTGGCATTATAAGTAATAATTTATCGTGTGTTTTGTCCAAAATGTACCAATATACCAACGCAGAAATGGCAGACGTTCATTTTACTTATGGAATGGCTCGCGGTAATGCACAAGCTGCAAGACGAATGTATCAGGCGCGATTTCCTCAACGAATGGTGTCACACGTCCAAACTTTTATTAATATTCACGCAAGGCTTTGTGAAGCTGGCAGCTTTAAAAGAACAACAGATGTTCCAGGAAGACCTGCGACAGTTCGAACAGTTGAGATTGAAGAAGCTGTCTTAAAAAGAATTGAAGAAGACTCGAAAACTAGTACACGGAAAATAGCTCTTGCATTGAATATTACACACACACTTGTTTGGAAATTTTAAGGTCCCAACAACTTTATCCTTATCATATGCAACGTGTGTAGGCTCTATTACCTGGAGATTTTCTCCTCAGACTTTGTGTTTGGTTGCGTAATAGATTACTACGAACCCCGGATCTCTTAAGCCATGTACTTTTCACTGATAAAGCCTCGTTTTCTCGAAATTCCATATTAACTTTCATAATAACCATATCTGGGGTGACGATAATCCGAATGCTATCAGAGAAAATCATTTTCAGGTGCTATTTTCTCTCAATATTTGGGTAGGAATTATCTGATCACTGATATTGATTGACCTTATTGGACCTTGCATTCTTCCGCAAAGGCTTAATGGCGAAGAATATCGAAGGTTTTTGGAGCACGAACTTCCCAACTATTTAGAAGAAGTTGATTTAGAAACCAGAAACAGGATGTGGTTAATGCACGACGGAGCTCCACCACACTTTAGTGACACTGCGCGTCAATTTCTGGACGAGAATTACCCTAACCGTTGGATAGGAAGAGCTGGACCACAAGCCTGGCCTCCCAGATCACCAGATTTGAATCCTTTGGATTATCTGTGGGGTCACTTGAAGTATAAAAGTCCAGTCCAAAATGAACAAGATCTAAGAAATAGAATATTTGAACAAGATCTAAGAAATAGGAATCTTGAATCTAAGAAATAGGATATCTGAATAATCCATTATTAATCAGACGCCAGGTATATTTGAAAGAGTTCGGCAATCAATGTTAAGGCGACTTATTGCATGCGTTGAAGTAGGCGGTGGTCATTTTCAACAATGATTGTAAAATAATGTTATTAACTAGTTTAGTTTTAGTCTTGTAAATGATTTAAGTTTTTTACCTGATAATACAATCAATAAAAGATATTTTTTTGCATATTTTTCGAAATTTCGAAAATGATAAGCAAAAGAACAAATAAAATTATTTTTTTTGGACGCCCTGTATCTCAGAAACAAAGCCGTTTCAGACCCATGTTCATATGAACTTTTCATCCTAAAATTAGTCAAAGAATCACCCTTTAAAGTTTGTACAGGTACTTAATTGACACCCTGTATTTAGTGACTTTAATTAGTGTTTATAATACATTTGAGTGAGAATTATTATTCACTAAAAACTAATTTAATTTTATTTAAGGAAAAAGAATTTTTAAGTGACACTTTTTTCTGTAATAAGGTTTTGTTTTATGTGCAAAATTTAAAAATACCAAAAAATATTCTAAAATAGTACTCCAAAAAATATGGTTTCAATAATTGAATTTTTTACTGTAAATAAGACGGAATTTTCAACTAAGTACAGTTACCTTTACCTTTAGAAATGTATTTTTAAGTTTTAAAAGTAAAAATACGTAAAATTACGTTTGTGACATGATTTTAACGTTTTTTTACGTAAAATTACTATTTCTTTCTAACAATGTAGGAACCCTAAAACGCAAAGATCTGCAAAAATGACAATACAAAAAAAATTGGAAGTACACAGTAACATCTGCTTTATTCTCCAAATGTAATTTTGTTCAAAGCTATTTACGTTCCTTCTAAATAGCAGCATTTTTTACTCCATGTACCAAGGCCATGTGTCTTTTGGCATTTTCCCTTCTGTTGCTCTTGTACGTGCAATACTCAAACATACAGAAAAACCATTTTATTTTGCCGCATTTCATTTGGATGTGCCTTTCGAGTGATGGATAATGCACGTACTGTTTCAAGCAATTAGGACAGGAGAATTTACCTAAAAAGTTGCAATAATTTGTTATAATACCAATTTGGCTCTTCTGAAAGAACAAACTAAAACAAATACAATTGTACACCCATTAAAAACAAAACTATGCCATAGTTCCGACATGGATGGCTCCCAGTGCTAGTGAGGGAAAGTAAAAAACATTAAAAAATTAGCCAAATCTGCCTGTTTGTTTTAGCTTAATTGAACTTTTTGTAATTAGTTATTTTTATTAATACATAAAGTAACTTCTAATACCACATATTCTTAGCAAATGACTTATATGAACCCCTATTAAGTATTTAAAAACAAAAAAAATAAAAAATGAGGAACAGACAAAATTCCAACTTTGACTCTGTGCATATCGAAAACTAGCCACAGGATTGAGTTGTGCCTATAAAAGCTTTTGATCAGGATGTCGAGAACTGCAAGTTAGCGAATTTTCAGGAAAATTGACTGCGAAAGCCATTTCCCATAAGAATTGTGCGGGGTCCTTTGCAATACGAGGGCTGTTACCAAAAGGGTTAAAATTTCAAGACTATTATAAATCTAATTCCGGCACCTTATAATCGCAAAAGTACCATCATCTGAAAACGACACCCTTCTCTTAATGGTGATAAGAAAGAAACTAATAAGAAAAACACGAAGAATGGGATACCATATACCATATAGGACGAACACTAAAGTCTGGGATACATCGTCTTCAAATAAGTAAATAAAGAAGTGAAGAAATGTTAGTTTAAGTAAAAAAGTCTGAAAGAAAAATTCATAAATAATTTCCCTTATGTAGAAATTTAAAAGACAAATATGAATTGAGACATATATTACAGCAAAAATATAAAATTAATTTGAAAAAATCTCTATCAATATCAGCAATAAACTAAAAGTATTCGTTCAGATTTTGTGCAGCGGAAAAATGAGATACGTACACGATGATCATATTTCCATAATATCCACCGCCCTAACCTTATTTCTTTTTAACAATACACAAAATATGTCCATTAAAATGGCTCTTCTCTTGGTGATTATAAATATACTAAGTTTGATACCTTGTACAACTTTACCATAAGAAGCATTTTGTATTTATTAACTCCACTCTATCTCCTTATTAGATCTTTTTCCGCGTATTTCTAACACATTGCCTCTCAAATGTATCATGTGTCTTTGAAGATAAAGGTATCAAGCCTATAAATCACTACGAAGTGTCGTATTTGATGACCTTTAATATACGATGTGCTTAAAAAAATTAAAAGTAAAAATTTGTCGCCCTACTAAAAAAATGTATAAGCCCTTATTTTTTAATTTTCAAATATTTGCAAAATAACACAGTATGTTCAAAAAGTCCCGAACCTCCTAAATATTTCGAAAATGCGCCGTTTATTTAAAAAATGTTTTCAAATAAAGTTTATAGATCTCTTTTATGTCTATGTTACATTTTGAAGCATATCCGGGGACATTCTGCCCTAATTCTGACTTTCAATATATCAATATTATCTGAATTTGTTATATAAACATTATTTTTCAAACGCCCTCAGAAAAACTAATCAAGGAGAGTGAGAACAGGGCTTCTGGCTGGCGACTAAATTTAACCACCGACTTGGTAAAATGGTGTCCAAGTATATCTTCACGATTAAACCAAAATTTGCAAGGGCGCTGTCTTGCTGGAACCATTTCGACTAAATATTGACACGTCTTCTTATTGTAATGTGAGGTAATTTTTGATTTTGTAACATCAGCAGATACTTCTGTTTTTTATATATATATATATATATATATATATATATATATATATATATATATATATATATATATATATATATATATATATATATATATATATATATATATAAATATATATAAATAAAACTTACTAAACAGTGTTTATTTATTAAAAATTTTATTAATTGTCAGGTTTCTCTTAATAACACTGGCCGATAAAAATACTTTTTTTGTTGTAATACAAATCAGAATAGCATAATCTAATAGAACGAACCTATCGAAGTACGAAAATGACAAATAGAAAGTTGTAGCACGTAGGGTTTTCTTGTTAGAGTTGTAGAACCATATCGAATGTTACAATACTTAATATCTATATAAAAAATGCTTTCAGAAAATTTTTATCTAACGTACCATACATCTAAGAGAAAATCAAACGAGAAAAATATTAACTTAAAACACTAATTAAACTTTATTTTTTCCGTTTATGAGGTGTTCTATCTTCTCTCTTCAAAAACCAAGAGTAGTCACCAATCACAGCTAGATCCCATCGTCCTTGGTACCGAATTTCCATTGTTCTGATATCTTGGTGAAATCTTTCACCCTGCTCGTCACTAACAACTCCCAAATTTTTAGGAAAAAATGACAGATGGGGAATGGAGGAAGTGAATTTTTAATGACATTCTGGCACCAAGCGCTTTATAGGCATCTAAGAGTTCATTAACTAATTGTTCATAATTTCTATCCATATTGTTGCCTAAAAATCCTCTTACTACATTAACAAATGAATTCCATGCTCTGAGTTCCTGCCTGGTAAGCTTTTCCGTAAAATTGACATCGTCCAGCAATTTTCTGATTTGTGGCCCGATAATATAAAAATGCCTTCTTTTAATTTGGCGTCACTTAACTGAGGAAACACTTGTCTTAGGTATTTAAATCCATCACCATCTTTATTCAAAGCCTTCACAAAGTTTTTCATCAGCCCAAGTTTAATGTGAAGAGGAGGCAAAAGGACATTTTTGGGATCAACAAGAGGTATAAATTTAACATTTTGAGATCCCGGTTGAAATTCGCTTCATTCTGGCCAAATTTTTGTTACATAATGCTGATTTATTGCACGACTGTCCCATAAACAAAGAAAACAGCAATATTTTGTAAATGCCTCCCGAAGTCCCACTAAAATCGCTATAACTTTTAAGTCCCCACATATCTGCCATTTATACCTATTGTAGTTTATTTTATCCAAAATCGTGGGCATATTTTCATAGTTTTCTTTCATTGCAACTGAATGGGCAACTGGTATAGAGGGTTTTAAATTTCCATTATGCTATAACACAGCTTTTAAGCTATATTTAGATGAGTCTATGTATAAGCGCCTCTCACGGGGAGAATGTTCAATATCAAGTTCCTGCATTAAACTGTCTATATCAGTACACGCGCACGCAAATTCGTAATTTTTGTTTCTTTGGCCAATAGATTCCATTCCTTAAGGCGGGAACCCAGAAGTTCTGACTGTTGCTTGAATAACCCCAGATCACGTACTAAATCATTTAATTCACTTTAAACAATCACACGTGGCTCGCTGGAACTGGGACTTGTGGTAAAAGTGGGATCGGTGCACTGTTCTTCTGAGCTGCCTGATGATGCGTTATCTCCATTATCTCCCAAATCAATAACTTGCCAGTTTAAAGGCGCAATCGGCACTGGCAAATTTGCATTATGAGGAACAGGTCGTATGGCAGATTGCAAATTTGGATATTCTATATTGTGCTCTCCCTTTTTGGAATAACCTTCAGTTTTTGTCAGGCAAAAATAACAATCGTCAGAATGATTGGTCGGTTCTCGCCATACCATTGGAACTGCAAAAGGCATACTTTTTCTCTTTCCCTTCATCCACTGCACCTGTGACACACTACAGCTAACACAGCACACATGGGGAGCCCACCGCTTATCTTGATCCCCAATTAACGCACCAAAATATTTAAAGTGGGCCTTTTTTACATTTTCGGAAAATGGCCTGGCTTGTGATTTCACCAGAAATTCTCCACAAATATAACAAAATTTGTCAGGAGAAATTTTGCAACTTCGGCGCGTTTGACTCGGCATTCTCGTCTTCACATACACTTGCTTATCGATACACAGAGAACCACTCAATTCGAAACCCAACAGAAGAGTGATGTTTCACGTTTTATTTTATGTCTAATGTTGTAAACAACCCAATCTAGGTAATTTTTCCGTTGTAAAATGGACCCATTTTAGCCGCCCCATAATAAAATTGTTTACCTGCCAATATAGAAGGTTCTAATTAGACTATTAAAAAATGGTACGTATTAGGGCTTTCCGAATATTTTTTTTATTATTAGAAGTGTATTTCCATTGTGAAAATAATAAGCTGACCTGTGTTAGAAAAATCTTGTCGGCAAATGTAATTGCCGTCATATAAAAGTTCTTGCTGTGCTGCAAAAAATAAATGCTATCCTTCAGAACCTATCCTACCTATCAGAATCATTAGCAGAGGTAGAACTTCAAAATTTATTAGACCATACTGCCAACAGGATACTTGAATCACAAACGGATGCCTTGGTATTTATTGAAAATTTAAATAACCTGGTTCTAATAGGAAAATGGGGATTTGACGTAAGTACCGGTCATAGTGAATATAAGCAAAGGTTTGCAGATTCAAGTATCCTGGATGATGGTAGTTTATTGGTAACTTCTTATGTACCTCTTCAGCTAGTTTGCAACTTAGAATCAAGTAAACCAACCGAAATTATATGGAAAAATCCGCGTCCTTCTTCTACTCGGTACTGCCGACCTATCCGTTTTCAGTTTGCTAAGGAAACATCTCAACATTCAATTTAAGAAGAGTCATATTTTAAAAGCAAAATTAAAAAGTTAAATCCAGCTACTGTTGTATTTAATAATAGAGAAATTAAAATAGATCATTCCTTGCAATTAACAATGGTCGATGGTAAGATTTGTAGTGCCTTAAGTGAATCCGCGTCTAGTAGATGTTACTTATGTGGTGAATCTCCAAAAGAGATGAATCAGATTGACGCATGTCTAAATAAAACAGCTGATAACTCAAAATTTGAATTTGGCCTATCACCTCTCCACTCATGGATACGTTTTTTGGAATATTTCATTCATATTTCATACAGAATTACCATTAAAAAATGGAAAATTAGATCTCCTGACGAAAAAATTATTGTGGCCGCACGAAAAAAAATATTCAGCAAGAGTTCAGAAATAGATTGGGTCTGATTATTGACAAGCCAAGAAGTGGGGGAAGTGGTACCTCAAACGACCGACATTACGGGTGTTGAACAAATATTAATTGATGTGGGGTCATATTAAATTGTATTTCTTCAGAGTATGATATTAATAAACACAAATTTGAAGAGTATTCCTTAAATACTGCTAAACAATTTGTTCAAAAATATCCATGGTTTTATTTGCCAGCTTCTGTGCACAAAGTCTTAATTCATGGTGGTGAAATTATTGAGAATCCTTTAGTTTATATAGGCGAACTATCTGAAGAGGCTGCGGAGTCGTCAAATAAAAATATTAACTTGTTTAGACGAGATCATACTCGAAAAATGTCTCGAGTAACAACTAATACTGACCTGCTCAATAGACTTCTCCTTCACTCGGATCCGTTTATTACCAGCCTTAGAAAATTGACCTCTAAGAAGAAATCCTTGTTTTCTAGATAAGTTCTGTATTTAATAGACATTGATCAATAATATAATTTTATTTATTAATCATATAAGGTGCCTATTATTTTATAGTTGAAAGTCCATTTGAAAAATTGTATAAATATTTAAAAAAAAATATTTTTCTTGTTATTAGTCTTTTAAAAACCTTTTTATACTTTTATGCAATTAAGCTACCAATAATTAAAATTATAAGTAGTTATAGTAGTATTATGTTTATTAATTATTTATTAAACGTTTAACATAATTTTATTTAAATACAGTATATTACCATTTTACAAATGATTGTTCCAAAATTGAAAGTGCTTAAATTATTTCTATCAATTATGACCGCGAGGCCTATAATATATGGAACCACTGTGCAATGTAACAATTTTCATCCCTATAAAATTATATCGGTTCAAGAACTATTTGAAGATGATTTTAAAAACCAGATGGAATTTTGTGAAATTATGTGTGGGCTGGTATATTTCATAATAAAAGAAAAGGTAAGTTTTTTATTGTTGTAATTGTAATTTAAATTCGGAGAAATATCTACTGATATTGTAACTCCGGATATGTTTCAAAATGTAACAAATGCATTTCATTATGATATGGGACATTGTCAATCCGTTCAAGGAGGTTATTTTCAAAATTTAATAAAACAGCTTAGGTTTTGCATTCGTTGTATTAATAAAAATTATGTTATATATTTTTAAAGTGGATTTAGGTATAGTACATGTTAAATGAAGTTAGGCTACAATGTTGTGTAGAATTAGAAAACGCATCAAGAAGCATACAATCCCATTTAAAAAAAGGTAACTTTTGTCTCTAACATTTTTGTAATGCACCCTGTATATTTGAATCTGTTTTTTTAACATAGACAGAAAAGATATCTGTAAACTTTATTTGAAACATTTTTTAATTAAAAGGAGCATTTCCGAGATGTTTTGAACATACTGTATAAGTTAAGGCGGTTGGTTTACATTATGTGTGATCCCATGTACAAATAAGTAATTTTTATAGTTCTCACTTTATACCCGACCTTTTTAAGTTGTGTCTCTAATGACATTTATTCCAAAAAATATCTAAAATTATTGACATTAACTCAGTAACTCTAACATAAAAATATAAGATCTCTGAAATATATATAAAAATATATCAAAACTTTAAAACTGATATAATAAACACAGAATCAAAATAATCGGGAAGAAATCCCAACTGTTGCAAAATGCCTGGCATTGATTTTAAAATACCGATAATTATAGAGACCTATACATTAGGTTCCTGATAAAACATCAAGAGCGTCAAAACTAAAATTTTGGATAAAATGATTTGTAACTATAAAAATAGAAGAGAAACGAATGGAATGAATCGTTTTCTGTAAATTTTGACTTTTGGTTTTTACGATATTTTGCCAAGAACTCATCCATATTTCTGTAATGCCGATAAATTTCGATTTAGAAACGTTTTCTTCATTGAATTATCCATAATATTAAATTTTATCCACTGTACAAAATCTTCACCGAAAATAAACACACACATTTTGATGTTCCCTAAGAAATTTAATTCTAGCATCCCTTCATTCATTTCACCGTTTATCCAAAATCCTTATAAAACACACGTATTTTGAACTTCCTTAAAAAATTTAATTCTAGCATCTAATTAAACTCCAACACGTCCATCTGACTCATGTTGCCTCTAAGATGGACACTTATTACGTGTTTCTTTAAATGTTGTTTCAGTTTAAACTTGCCCTTGCATACGCTGCAGATATAAGGCCTCATGCTTTTGCCACAAATCATTCTGATATGTCTGCGCAAGTTGTCTATTCTCGTGAAACAGCTCAGACAGTCAGGGCACATATACCGTTTTCTTTTAGGTCCTAAAAAGATAAATCTGTTACCATTTTATTACAGGAAATTGAGGTGTTTTAGGTATGAAAATAGTACTTTTCCACATGCTATTATCAACTTATTTTACTGGTATATGGTTGAAACAATGAAAGATGTAGTAAGTTGAAACACAAACTAGTAACTTTTAATTTTTATGAAGGGCAATCTAGTTGCTTGATTTATTGTTTCAAAAAAACATTAAAAAATGTTTTAAATTTGTGAAAAAGAGAACAATTAGCCAATGCCCCGAAATATAATGTTTATTTGTTACAAACATTTTTATTTTTGTATACAATGTTCGAATACGTGCATAATGATGTACGCACACCCATAATATACACTTTATACAGCTTGTACTATAAATTTTAGTAGGCTTTGGTAATTATTGTTACTACCGCCGCCAAATTAAACCGACACAACCAAAAAACTAAAAAGTCTAGAGCGAAACATCTCCAAAGATGTTAAAGTGAGAGTGACCATGAGTCTAGACATTATTTTAGAGTATGAAAAAAAAATTATAACTATTGTCTTATGCTTAAAGAATATCAGTATCAATGTCACGGTTGGGTTAATAATTTACCTACAATATTTTTTGTTTCTGGAGTTATGACATTTGTTTAATTTTATGTACATATTCTAAAAACACATGCTTTTATACTTTTTTGCGGATCTTCCGGAATCAGGAATCGAATATGTTATTATATTACCTATATATGATATAAGTTTGTATGCATTTGTTTGATATTTGAATAAACCTGACCCATAGCTCTTTTAAGTAATTTTAATTGTACCAATTTAACCAGTTAGATTTATTGAATTGAATTTGTGTTGTTCATTTGCTTGATGATGTTAAACTTCGTATGAAAATTAGTTTTACTTAACGTGGTAAGATTAGTCTGTTATAAAAAGCGGGTAGAATACGTTCAATTGAATGACACCAGGAGTTGTATATGGTAGTATCCGTATGCGAAGGCTTTTTCTGGATGAACTTAATTAATATATTCGAACAACCAACTCTGTAGCGAAACATGTCACGTTTTTTGAACCAATATAGTGGAAGTTTTTATAAATACATAGTTTTTATTTCACATAATAAGATTTTCTTGAATAAGTTCCACTTTTTTTGCATTTTTAGTATACTTAGAGAAAAAATGTTCTCCCTATTATTGGCTAGTTAAGTACTACTGAGACAAAAACGATACAACGCATAATTATGAAAAAGTATATATTTTAAAATTTACAATTTTTCTGTACAACTATTTATTTTGCTTATTTCCAAACACCGACTATACTTCGCATAGAGAGTTCATCACGCAGTCACCATGCTGTCTCTGTTTAATTATAATATTATCTCTAGATATTATGCAATGATAGCTCGATTTAAGTCCACTTGTTTAGAAATATTTAAATGCATATTTTAAGGCTATTGGAAATTAAAAGGCAATTGCAGATTGGACGATACCGTGAAATGACAATATGAGTTGAGTTATAACAAAATCTCTTGATGGTTCCCAACTCTAGTGAAAGGCGGCAAAGGTAGGATTAATTTAGATGGTATTTTGTTTTCTATTTATTATCGTCGGTTTGGAGTATATTCGGTCTTTGGTATTACCCTAGATAAATTACTTGTATGGATAATGGTTAACATTGATAATGAAGTCATGGACCCGATGCATATGGTTCCTCAGGTCCGTTCTGTAGTAGTAACTGTTTGGACAAAAACTGCACGTGAAACGTTTTTCTTTTTGGCATTCGACAGACATGTGTCTTTTTAGGTTTTTTATTAACGTATATGACTTGTGACAGTCTTGGCACTGGTACCTCACGGGCACTAAAAACAAATAAATTAGAAAAAATGCATCGGGACAAGTTTAAATTGAACTTGAAAAAGAAATATAAGTTAATATAATCCCAGTTGCGTCAAGCGCCAAAGCTATAACATGGATTTTGAATTAAGAATGTAAGGTTCTGCAGGATATTTTTAATCATTTATAAGTAATTTTTTTACCACACAGAAGCCCCGCACATACACAAGAATTTAAACTTACCTCTATTATACAGAATGAGTACAAATATTTTAACATTTGAAAGAATTACCGTTTTAAGCGAAAAAACTTTATGCTTACTTGTTTATCTGAATAATATTAATTTAAAAAATAATCTCATTTTATATACAGGGTAAGAAATAAATACAAAAATAGAAATTAAAAAAAACTTGAAATTTAAACCTTTGAGGAAGCGAAATTAAAGAGACTGCAAATACAAGTCAAAAAGTTTTTTTGATAAGAGACTTAGTTTTTGAGGAAATTAATGATGAATATCCCCATTGGATGAGGGTAGTGCGTATCTAGTGGCCCCAGAGAATTAACGCGATTGGACTCATATTTTTTGACAATAACTTATCTGGAGAGCGATATTTGTCACTTCTACAGCAAGAACTTTTTCCAAATTTAGCAGTTTGGTTTCCCAAGGTTTGGATCCACAAGCGCCAAATGTGGATATCTGGTTTCAGCAGGACAGAGCGCCTCTTCATTATGCTCATATATCATCATATATCACCTGATAGTGATTATCTAAATATTTTCAACAGATGGAGAAGAGGTCCAATATAACGGCCACTGAGGTCTCCGGTGCTTACCCCGCTTGATTTTTTCCTGTAGGTTTACTTCAAAAGCGAAGTTTTCAAGAAAATAAAAACGGTAAATATTAAAGTATTAAAAGAACGACTAAGACATGAGTGTGGATTTTTTGCACCAGAGGTTATTTAAAATGTGAAAAATGGATTTTATTTACGACTAGGCCAGCAAGTGATCGGACAACATTTTCAATACCTTTTAAAATAAGTGTAATACATCTTATTAAAGATGTTTTTGAATTCTAACGAATCTATTACTTGATCTGTATAAGTAACGGTTAAAGGTGGAAAAGTTAAAATCGGCACTAAAATACAACTTTAGATGTTAAAATATGATAAAAAAAAACGGGGTTTCCATTGAAAAAAAAGGAGTTCGTGATGACTACTTATTGACTTATTTTGTATAAAAAACATATACTCACACATTAACAAGACAAGAAGGAGCACAGTCCGTCGGAACTTTTACGTTGTGCTTACAATAACGCGCCGACGAATCCGAGAAATTCATACAACTGTGCAGCTGCTCGTGCTGTTGGGAAAAAATCACCTCAGATTTTATATATTTTCAGGTTTTAGCGCCCCTAGATCAAATCAAGTGTGGCATAGGTAGAAACTAGTAAAATATTGATAGGAATCCAATATGACGAAAAAAAATGGCAGCCAATAAAAATGTTTAAAAGATAGTAATGATTATTATACTTAACTAAATTGGGCCTTCACTATTCCTAGCAAAAGAAGATTCATAAAGAGGGAAGTGCCGGCTAAAGGAAATTTACCGATTTTTAACAGATAGTCAGTAATGTAAACACTACAGCGTACTTGAAAGATTTATATAGTCGCATGCAAACACTTTTAAAGAACTATTTTTTGTTATTATTGGTACATCGATATTTATATATTTAGGAGTTACATTAAGCAAAACTTTATTAATATCTTGGATACATTTTCAACCTCATTAAGATATTTGTGAGTAAATAATTTCTTGAATGCCTGAAATTGTACTGGGGTTGTATTTGTCGAATTTAAGCCACAATTTCTTATCAAGTCAAAAAAAAAATCGAGGCAATCCTGATTAAGGCTTCTTGTTAAAAGAAATGAATAATTTTCGCGTTTTAAAGTTTCCCATAAAGATAGAACGGAATTAATCGTAATTTTCCAGCCATTTACCAAGCATAAAACACTATATAAATTGGTAAATGCTTATTTTAATTTTTAAAAAATAAAAAATTAGTTTCACACTGCGCGCTGGCAAATATAAAGACAATTGGTATATGTTAATATTCGGTGGTATTCTTTAATACTTTATTCTACGACGGACAACCCGTTTATACATCTCGCCCGGCAGCGACTTCGAGGGATCGAAAAAGCATAGCATCCGATATTCGAGTGATATAGACATATCAAAGGGAGGAGCTCCGAGTGCTCCTTCTTGTCTTGTTAATGTTCGGTGATATACTTCAGTTCATGAAATGTGCAAGGAAAAATAATAGTTCATGTGTCCGACTGATTTTTATAAAAATCTAACAGAGTGATAATACATAATTTATTCCATGTTAGATGTTGACACTATATAGCACATTTCAATCTTATATTTTTTCTAGAAGTCGGTTTTTTTTTTCGGACGACCATACCGAGATTCTCTTTGATTTGTATTAGGGATGTCAATCTCGAAGGGTTTTTCTAACTCCGAGATCCCGGGATTAGACTTCGAAAAAAAAAACAATAATTACATTTAATAACTTCTGTGTATTAGAAATTAACCGAAAACTGTTCTTAACAAATTAAAACATGTGTGTAAATGTAAATGCAAAGTAAAGTTCTAGTTTTACAATTTTTAAAAACATACCGCAAATATTAGTGCATCTAAAGTTTCGTCTCCCAGCCCCGAACATATTTTGTTACATAAAAACCCCGCGAAAGAAAACCATTTTGAAGGTTCCACGCTTGTGGGCTGAATAGTTGTTAAAAATTCAAAAGCGTTTTAAAGATTACGGATGAGACTGTTACCATTTGCAAATAGATATAGATATTTAACACTTCCCCAATTGTTACATTGTTACAAGGAGAATATTATCTTCGTCCCTGATTTCTGTTTCATATTGAATAGTTGTTTTATTTTCATTGTCTAGCTTTCTAATTTAGATGTTTTAAAGCAAACATCCTGTTCAGAGTTTATAAATTCCAGCTTTGTGAGATAGCAGTGAATTTCAGAATAATGGTTCTGCGTTGCTAGATTCTCTCTTCTTACAGATCAGTGCTAAGGGGTGTTATAATCTTGAATAATTCATGATTTTCAAATTTGTCCAAATCCACAGGTATAACGGCACAATATTTAGCAGTGAATTTTAGAATAAATGGTTCTGCGTTACTTGATTTTCTTCTCTTACAGATCAGTGCTAAGGGGCGTTAAAATCTTGAATAATTCCTTCAACATGAATTTTAAATTTGTCCAAATCTGCAGGTACAATGGTACAATATTACAGTCATCAAAGCATCAAAACCCAGCAAAATATGTACTTTTACGAGAATTGAACACAGGGGAATTCCAGGCGTATAGTTCGACCGATGCCTCATCGGCGATATCATGGCATGTTGACGCAAATTAATAAATACTTAAAAAAAAAACAGGGATTAACTCAGAATTGATTAGTCTAATTTTGGTACTTTCGGTACTGACCAGGGGCGTGCGGTGAAATTTTAAGAAAGGGAAGCAATTTTTAGAAACTTACCTATTTGTAATGTAATTCGATTCTTCGATCATTTTTTGCAAATTCGTCAATGAAATCATCATAAAAACGTCGATGCTCCAACATATTTTAGAGAAGTTTATTTTCAATGGACAACAGCGATGTATGCGAAAGTCTCTCCTGCTCGGTTGAATTTCTCACGAAATTTTTTATACGTTTAGGTGTTGAAAAATTGCGTTCTACTGATGAACTTGTGGCAGGTATTGTCAATACTAATTCACACAATTTCGACACTTCGGTGTAGGTATCTTCCAGCTCCTTGTCTTTTAAAAACCGCATTAGTTCCTTAGCGTTATTTTTTGCGCTAATGTCATCAGTTTCATAAATCACTTTTAATTCAGATCGCAGTAACACTCGGTCGAAGAACTGGCCATAATGAAGAAGAAGAGATTTAAACGCATCTTCTGGAAAAGTTTTTCCTTTAAATGCATCAAAATTGCAGAGCTCGAGGAATTTAAAATCATTTAAACCGTTAAATCTATAGTTTATTTGTTGCTGAATTTGATCGATTATTTCATAAAAGAGGCGTCTGTATGATATTTGAACATCTCCCACCTTGTCTGTTCGAAGACTCTTGGCTTGTGGCTCTACATTTAACGTCATCGTTTTCTCCCAAAATAGGTCAAAGTCATCTCTTTTTTGGCTTAACATGGACTTAAAATCATCCACTCTTTTTAGGCAAAAAGCAATATCATATATTTTAGTTTGTAATATATTAAAAACATTGTTCGAGAATGGAAATATTTCTGAAAATATGTTCAACAAGTTTCTCGAACTTTAGCTTGCAGACCCCCTATTTGTCCTGCCATCACTGCAGCTCCATCATAGCTTTGAGCAACTATTTTTTTCTCTCCATTAATTTCTTTAGCAACGTTATAAACTACGGTATATAATGCATCTGCTGTACGATTTTCGGACACATTCATAAAACCTAAAAATCTGTCTTAAATAGCGTATTACTATAGATAATTAGCTAAAATTAGTGATATCAGTTGTTTCGTCCAGAACAATAGCAATAAACCGCGCCTCGCCAATCTCCTGCTTAATTATTTTTAGAATAATGGTTACAACAGTGGAAATGAAATCATTCTGCATTCTATTTGACGTTCCGCGAAAAATGCTAGACTGCTCTAAATGATTTTTTAAGCAATCATCATATTTAGCCATTAAACTAAGTAAATCTTGAAAATTTCCTCTATTTGAAGAAACCCTTGTTTCGTCATGATCTCTAAACCCCAATTTATGCTGTCCGAGAAAACAAACAACATCGATAAGTCTTCTTAATATTTGCCTATTTTTATCGACTAGTTCATTGTGTTGGAATTGTGTGACTTTTTCTTTTATGACGGCCTATAAATGCGCTTAATGCGTCTTTTTACAGCTTTATGGAAATTGTTTAAATCGGAAAAACCAGTTTTATTCCAGAGACCTTTTACATTTTCAAAAAGTAAATATGACCAAGAAAATAATTTACTTATATTTTCACACCCTCTTAGCCATTTAAATTGTTCGTATTGTTTTTCCGGATAAAAATGTCTAATACAGTTTTTCATTCTTGTGATTAAATTTATCATAGGCGGTTTTGCATTTCCTTTAAAAATTATTTGAAGCTAATCAGCGAAGTTTAATGTTGAAAATCCCTTTATTATTAAGACACACACCACACATTCACACACACTCTTCTTACTAAAATCTCCAACATTTTCAACATTATTACAGACAGCCGAAGTTGACGGAATTTGCATATCCACGTCCGTATTATTGTCTTCCATATCGTACCAGACACAACGCGACGTACGTATCACACAACACACGGCTAGCCGTTCAAACAAAGGACCTACTCCAACGATAGCTTCCGCCACCACTTAAAGCACGCGACTGAAATGCAAAAATTGCAGATAGCCAGTGGAAAGTTCAATAACTTCTTGCTCGATTCACAGGAAATCAAACATACAGGACTTGGCTGCAGAGAAGCTAGCGGCCCGCATAGGTTCTATTCGATATTCTATTATGGCTGGGTCGGAGTCAAGGCCGCATTTATTATGGGCTTGATAATTAAGATAATATTTTAGCATTTTTAATATAAACTAAATTAATGGTTTCCTATTTCAAAAATTACATTTTAGAAGATGTTTTGTAATTTTTTTGGGGAAGCACTGCTTGCCTTGCTTGCAAATCCGCAGGTAAAATGGCACAATATTACTGTCATCAAAGGGTCAAAACCCAGCAAAATCTATACTATTACGAGAACTGAACATTCTAGGCGTATGGTTAGACTTATGCCTCACCGGCTATATCGCGGCATGTTGACGAAAATGACGCTAATTAATAAATGCTTTAAACAATAGGGATTGACTTAGAATTGATTGGCCTAATCCTGGTATTTTCCTGACAAGCTTTTCCTACGAGATCCCGGGACTGACATACCTAATATGTATAGATTAAAATATATTGTGGTAGAAAAAACTTGGCAAGTTTTTTGGATACATAATAAACTTTATTTTATTCCCAATAAAATATACTTTTCTATAAGAAAAAGAAAATAAAAAACCTAATAATATGTGAATCCATTCAAATTTTTCTGCGTAATTAAAATTCAACAAGTCTTATTCATTATCATTTTAATAACCAATATTGTTCAAAAATGAATAAGTATATAACTTCTTAATTTATTACCATCCATTAATTAATTATTCCGGTATACAAATCCCTATAAAAATATGTTAAAAGCAGCAAAGAAACTTATATTAATTCATAGTATCTATCCTCCTCGAAAGAATGACCTTCCAAATGGACATGTTTATTAATTGCGTGTAATTTCACGTGATATTTCCTTTTCGAGGTATAGTTACATTTGAAGCACTTGAAGCTAGCTTTTTTGCCACATTCGTATTTTCGATGATATCTCAACGAGGCGATGCTTTTGTAGGCTTTCAAACAGGCAGGACAACGGACAAGCGCTAAAAATAAACAAAGAAAACTTTAATAAACACGTCCAAACAATTACTTATTCAAACATCTAATTGGCTATTAAATCATTTTGAGGGCTTTATGATACATCTGTAGTTTTTGAGTTGTTAACGATAAGAAGGTTAGTTTAACCCTTTGGAATGGCAAGTGGACTCAAAATAAGTTAACTTAAGAACAACTTCAGTGTTATATGAACACTATTTTCTGATTAAATTTTAACAGCCGTATTCAATAAAGAGGTTTAAATTTACACCAGGTCTAACTTGACAGTTATAGGTTTAAGATGACATATGCAACAATAAAACAAATAATTTTTCTAATTGTCACAGTACAAAATATGACAGTGACGTAAGCAAAACCTAGCTGGCGAACTAAGAGTTTTAACTGCCATGGCAACTAGACCTGGTTTTATTTTTAAACCTTTTTAGTGAATACGAAAGTTATTGTCTATTTAACTCCTATAAACTCATAAAATTACATTAGCCGTGCTTTTTAGTCTCTTCTTGTTTGCTTGAGCTGTGAATTATTCTTGCTTTAAAAACCTACTCATAGTTAAATAAAAAACCTAATTCAAAAAATATAAGAAGAAGCATTCAAGTATTTGGGAGAACAACTTTTAGTATTTAATAAAGATACTTTTAAAATAACGTTTTCTAAATGATTAATACAAACGTTTAAATAGTTTTTTCTAGTTGAGAAATGATAAATCTAATTTTTTTTCTGTTGAAGAAAGCATTCCATTTTAGTATTGAAAATACTATTGGGATTACTTTTATGCAAACTTAACACTGCATGTCGTAACCTCGACAAGACAAAATTCCGAAACCAAAACCCATGCATAGATGAACAAATTTGATATAGAAATAAAATAGTCCATTGTTTTTTGTATGTATGTACGCAAGTCGAGAACATTGTAGAAAGCCTTTCTTCTCAGTCCTTTGATAATAGAGAAATCGCCCTTGTGAATAAAGGTTTGAATTTTGCAGAGCCTCCAGTAAAAAAAAGTTTACCAACTATTATAGCGAATATTGAAAGTTCCATTCAATACGGGACAGAGTCAATTAAGGGATTCATTAGAGAGGCTTGCAGAAATCAAATCTACAAAAACGTTGTTAACAACAAGTCAAAATATGTTCCTCCTAAAAATACTGAAGTTATTCAGGGACTAAAGAAAAAAGAATGTTTTTATTTATAAAAGCTGACAAAGGAAATAACGTTGTTATACTAGACAAAACAGATTATTTTGAAAGAGTAGACAATTTGATTCAAACTGGTCCTTACGATTTAATTGAGAATAACCCTTTATCAAAAATGATAATACAAGTAAAAAGTACCTTAAAACAGTGTAAACACCTTGTGACCGATAAGCTAAAATTCATACTAACACATAGTAACCCACAGTTATGTAAACTGTATTGCCTTCCCAAAATCCATAAACCTGGGAAGTCCATGAGACCATTGTTTCAGCTGTTGGCTCACCAATGTGCACTAGTTCAAAATAGATAGTAGAAGAATTCAGTAAATTAAATATCTCGTACGATAACTTTGAGGTTACTAACTCGTTAGAATTCTTAGATAAAATTAAGAATGTTGACTTAAAAGAAAGTGAAATTTTAATATCATTTGATTTAAGCTCATTGTTTCCTAGTGTACCCATACCATTAGCTTTAGAGTACCTAAAGGAACTACTTGAATTCAATAATTTGAAGAAAGAAATTATTGATGAATATTTGCTTCTCACAAAATTCTGTATGAATCAAAATTTTTTCAATTGCTTATCTCCTTTCCTTGCAAATTTGTTTATGGGTAGATTAGAAATCCAATTCAAAAAAGAACTCAACTATTTACCAAGGGTGTGGTATAGATACGTAGACGATATATTTGCTATATTGCTATTATGCTATTAAAACAGACAGTTTAGACACTTTCTTAGAAACATTAAACAATAAATATCCTTCCATTAATTTTACGTACAAAAAGGAGAACAATGGGCAATTACCTTTTCTCGACACATTAGTTATTAGAAATAACAATAAATTAAAATTTGATATTTATAGGAAATTTACTAATACTGATAGGTAATAACATCCGACTCATTTCATTGTTGTCAACACAAAATGGCAGCATTTCATTTCTTAACTCACAGGTTAGTCAATTTTCCATTAAGTAAAGAACGTTTTAACAATGAAATGAATTGGATTAAAAATATAGCTAAAAGTAATGGATATAATGATAATTTTGTACATAAATTAGTAAGTAGACATAAGCATAAGAAAATGTTAAAAGATGCCACTATTCTTCAAGCACTTGAGGCTCGCAGTAAGTTCATAATAATCCCATATGATCTCAGATATACGAGAGGTCTAGAAAAAGTATTTCAAAACGTAGGTTTTAGAGTAGCCTACAAAACGGAGAACAGTTTGAAAAATCTCCTTGGAAACCTTAAAGACCAAGTCGACTTGAAGGAGACGAGTGGCATCTATTAAATTAGCTGTAAAGACTGAAATATGTTGGGAAAACTAAACGCTCCGTAACATTAGATTTATAGAACACATGGCACATTTAAGAAGCGGAAGAACAGAAAAGTAAAGCGTTCCCCAACATGCTTGGGAAAACAATCACCAAATAGAAATAAATAATCTTAAGTTAATTAAAAATGTATCTAATAATAGATTATTGGATGCATTTGAGAGTATAGAAATAGTTAAATGTTGTAAGAAAGCACTAAATAAAGACAGAGGGCCTATTCCCTATAGTTCCCTCTATTGTTTACTTGACAACGGTGCAGTCGGGTGCAACCAAGTGTGACCACATTTACCTATAAATAGTCTCGGTTAGGATAAGTTACTATAGTTTATATCATCTGCTGATGATGCTAACTTGGTTAGCGGAACGCGCGTCCAGAACGTAACAAGTTGTGGTGTAGTGTGGTTAGAACTTTTGTATTTTGATCTACGTATGTATGTAACACAATTCTGAGTCTTCTATTAAAATAAGGTAAATACGGATCGCTAATGCATAGATGAACAAATTTTAGTAGTCCATTGTTTTGTGTATGTGTACAACAATATTTCGAGTCTTATTAGAATAAGTAAATACGTACGGAAATGCATGAAATTATGATTGCAGCCTATCTCAAAACTAATTTTTTTTTTGTTAAAAAAGGTAAGTTAGATATATTATATGTATGTTGCATTTGAACCGATATTTACCACAAATTTTAACTTAACAAAACCCCCTAACTTTTCAACTCATATCTTATTATTTACCTTATCAATGCTAAAGAAATTATTAATAGGTACGGATTTATGTGACAGCATGACAGTAAAGAATTCTCAAGTAATAATAAATAAATCTAAATATTAAGTTTTAAGGCCATAGGCAAAGGAATTGCTCACACGTATGTATATTAACCTAACATCTAAATGTAAATGGAATCATAATCATAAAAGGTTATAACCTTTAAAAAAATAAAAGACAGAATAACATATTATAATTTAAAAGTTGTGTCAGGTGTTCCCAATACGTAGGATACTTGGGTAAGGTGCAAGATCTGTGAGAGATGCCAAGGTTGTGAGTTCGATTCCCACCATGGTCTCATACTACGTTTGCACTGAGCGATATAAAGTGCAAAGCGTATCTACATCATGCGTCAACCCATTCACTTCAGTTAGCGGACTGAACAGGGGAAGTTTGTGCAGATTCGCACTTGTTAATCGGTACCTCACTTGATTAAAAACCTTTAAAAGGCTTTTCTACACTTTAAACACGAATTTCAAATCATTTTAGGCAGCTTGGTACTGGCTACCTCAAAATTTTCTAATTACGGGTATAAAAGTTTTTATTGCTTTACTACGAAAGTTAGGTATAGGTAAACGTAATACAGGTTATTAGATAACTAAATTTTATGTAGTGTGTACTTATTAATAATTATGAAACATGGAATTAAATAGACGTACCACTGCATTTACTAATAAAAACGCAAATTACATGCTAAAAAACTATTGCATTTAGGAATAAAAAATCCTGTAAAATATATTTTCTCCTTAAGTAGTAATATATAGGGAATATCAAAGTTAATAATGATTGAAGTTGGGTAAAATTTGGCACTGATTTATATATATATATATATATATATATATATATATATATATATATATATATATATATACTCTGTATATTATCGAATAACAAAATTAATTATTTCGGAAATACTATAACCTAGGTATAGTGCAACCTCAATAAAGCTGGCTTAACTTTTCATGAAGAATAAAAATATGCAATAAAATTATATTTTAAAAAATGTATCTTTGATATACCAATTTTTTGAACACCCCTGTGTATCTGCACTTGCAAGCATTAAGTGTCATATAAAGATAAACTGGTAAAGTTGTTGTACGAATTAAAGATGGCAAAATAAAATGGCGGCTAAATAAAATCTTAAAAAAAAACAACGTACAAAAATCTTATTCAATTAACTGTAAATTTTGCAGAAAAATTAAATGTGATATAGGAATAAACTGGTACGGATTCAGCATGACGGTAATAGACAGTTTCCTAAATATGGCCTTGTAAAGTAAAGAAAACAAGTTATTTATATTACTTTTTGCCAATCTTTTATTGTTCAAACAATCGAAAACTTCTCATAATAAAAAATAGCTCAACAATGAGTTAATTTTTAAAAGAGACCTGTAGAAACGATGCTAGCAATGCAATTAATCGTTCTTTATGTATAATTTATACAGAGCTACTTTTAATATCTGCCCCCAGTGTAACGATAGTAGTTTACCTAACAAGTGCGGAAAGTGCTACTTTTCCGCACGCGTCGTTCGGCCATCACTTGCGTGCAGAAAAGTCACTTAACGCACGTGTAAGGTACACTATTTTTTCTCCAAGCGCGCGAAAAAACCCAAAAGTTAAAAAGAATCGTTTATTTATATCAAATACATAATCACAAATTAATTATTATTAACAACATGAATGGTAAACGTGCAGTTTGTAGCATTTTCTGAAAGTTGGTGACTAGTAGAAGGAATGGCATTGAAGTTTAATACTTTATTAAATAGATTCGTTTGAAGACTTGTTGAAGCTTCTAAATAACCTTTTGCCATGGTTTCTCCGGAATCTGCAAGCATTGTGGCGGCAGAACGTCGGAAACTGTGGCCTGTATATCGTTCAAGATTTGGGAGCTTCAGATAACCTGCAATATTCGATGGCTTTTTTCCAATGGTGTTTATTCCGATGCATTGTACTGTGCAAGCTCCTTTCTTGTAGTTTACAAAAAAACGCCTATGTAGGGTTTCTAGCTTGTTAACATTTTGTTTTTTTAAATAGGCTGCGACTTTGAAAAACTTGCTTAAATCCATGTTTGCATTGAGTTTGATCATACTTTTTAACATTGAGTATCAGGACCAAAGGGTGTTTGGCTTACATGTTTTGGAAAGTTCGGCGAAATATATATATATATATATATATATATATATATATATATATATATATATATATATATATATATATATATGCCAGGTTTTAAACAGAATATATTCTTTCTCATACCTATAACGAGATTTTGATGGTAGCAGATTAAAGTTTGCAGTTCTAGCTGCTTCCAACACTGACTCTGGCAAATCTTCGGCTGAAAAATCCATTAAACCACTTTTACTCAGGTTTTACTACGACAAAAATCAGCTACAGCAAAATTGGTTTTGATTGACAATGAATGACACGCGTATTTTTACTTTGTGTCTGTGGTAATTCAAACTGCCAAATAAAAAAGCAGGTGTTTATTATTGCTTAACATTGATTTTTTAAACCATTAAACATTTTTTTAAAACACGTTTCACATATTTCTTACTCTATTGTTGAAAATTATAGCAGGATTTTAGCAAATTTATGTTCTCAAATCATGTTGCTAACTATTTAGTGCGGAAAAGTAGATTTTTTCCGCACATTTGTAGAAAAAATATATTTCAGAAAGATTTATCAACCTCTAAAATATAATTTCTGAGTTCTGACAGTGGAAATTCTCCTTTACGACCATGCAAATGCATATGGCGGATAACATTTTTTTTCATGTTAGACTTATATCTACACAAGACGCACATATAGTTCGGTCGCAGACAATCGTACTTTTGGTGAAATTCTAGGGACAAGAGACTTATGTAGGACTTTGGGCATTTTGAACATCTAAAATTCCCTAAAACAAAAAAAGGACAATTAATAATTTTAGTAAATAGTTTGAACTTGACAAATTCTATATATCTAAAAAGAAATAAAATATAAAAAATAAAACACACTCCAAAAAAAAATCGCTACAAAGTAAAAAATATTTTATTTGTTCTTAGATATAGATATTTTGAAGTCGACGCCCAAAGCAGCCTCGCCCAGCTATTACAAAATATAGTTGATGTATTTTATATTACATTACTTATAAACCAAATATATACGGCTAGCCTTGTGTATTTTAAAACCAATGCCCGAATCACTTGCTCTCATGGCCCCTGTGTGCAAGTGGGCAAGCGTAAGCTGCTATTTTCAATATTTCCATCCAATCGCTCAGTTCAAAGTCAAATGGCAATACTGACTCCCTATAATACATTTATAAATTTTCAACTCGAGACAACACAACCGTATTAATGGCATGCAGTGCCTTAAGTATGAAAATCCCACCCTTAATTGTCTTTAAAGGGAAGAGTGTGTCTATCCTCATACGTCATATGCTACCACTAAGAAGGGGTTGATGGAGGCAGGCGCTTTTGTAAATTACTTCAAAAAACATTTATCCCAAATATTGGCAAATGAAAGACCTGTCCTTAAAGCCATAGTCAATTAACAAACCCACCGGTTTAAAGCTGCCTTTATTTATAAATATAAAAAATGTATTAAACAATATACGGGTAAATAGAAAAAATATATATTTTGGTATCATCATTCAATTTCTACATAATAATTATTATTAACAGATAACCATCCATATGTATGTGCTTCCTCATTACATGCTGTTTAACATTGTATTTCCTGTCCGACGTGTAATTACACCAGGAGCATTTGAAATTCGTTGGCTTCTTGGAATCATACTTTTGGTGATGTTCTAAAGAGTGGTTATTTTTGTAGGATTCTGTATAGGACCGGCACGAAAGTTTGCCTTAAACATAAAATAAGCTAAGTTAAAAGTTGTGTTTTACTGTCAAAATAATTCGTTTCCCGACACCATATAATCAAAGACATATATAATTTGAATAGATCATCCATCCAATGTAAAATAAATTACCCCAAATGGATCCCAGCTTGGTATTGTATTCTGTATGGTTGGGATCCATCGAGAGATTTCCGCATAGCACAACTCCCGGGGCCAAAGCTCTTGGCCTCGCAGAACGCCCAGAGTCATCAGTATATAGATATATATATATATATATATATATATATATATATATATATATATATATATATATATATATATATATATATGTTGATTTTTACTCCTTCACGGATGGAAAAATACAATGTGTTTTCATTCCGGGTGTACATCCGTTCACTACTGTCGTTCTGAAAAGAACAGTTTTGCTGACGTTTCGCCAAAATCACATTTGGCATTTTCGAAGCTTTCTTTCTCGCGTCAGAATAGAGACTGAAGTGTTGGTGACTGCGACGCTTCCTTTTATACCCCCACTCGGGGCCGAAGGTTATATCTGCGCAGGCGTTGGTCGTTATTTATGTTTTCCGGATGGTGCTGTTGTTGTTGCGCTAATTGCGCTTGAGTTTTTGCGATTTTAGATTTGTCTATTATTGTCTTCCATACTGTTGGTAATTTTAATGATTCGTCCCTTTTATTTAAATCACCTTGCTTTTCAATTTCTATGGCTTCTCGGATTATTCTGGTCTTATAATGTTCTATATTGGCAATCTCCCTACACCCATCGAAATTTATTTTATGGCCGGTTTCCTGATGATGTAGGAATAAAGCTGAGGTTGTTTGTTTATTTCTGATGCTGAGTTTATGCTCTTCCACTCTTGCTGATATTCGCCTGTTAGTTTGCCCTACGTACAACTTTTCACAGTCCTGGCACGGAATACTGTACACTCCGTGGTTTTCCAGTTTGATTTTATCTTTTGGGTTTCCGAGTAGTTTACCTATAGTTGTTTGTGGCTTGTGTATTGTTTGTATGTTGTGTTTCCTCAGAATTCTTCCGATTCTGTCTGTTGTGCTTTTTACATATGGTAAGACTACTCGTTGCTTTCCCGGTTCATATTTTTTGTTGTTGGTTGTTCGGGAAACTTGTGCATTAATAGCTTTCTCTATGGTGCGATTTGTGTAGCCATTTTTCTTTAAAGCACTAGATATTACCTTAAGTTCGTTTTGTCTCGTCTGTTTTGTTGTTTGTTGTTCGGGAAACTTGTGCATTAATAGCTTTCTCTATGGTGCGATTTGTGTAGCCATTTTTCTTTAAAGCACTAGATATTACCTTAAGTTCGTTTTGTCTCGTCTGTGTTTCAGTTAGTCGCACGGATCTAGATATTAGAGTATTTGCCACCGCTTGAATTTGTGCTGGGTGATGATGTGATTTTGCATTTAAATATCTGTCTGTATGTGTTGGTTTTCTATACACGGTGTATTCGAAATGTCCGTTATGTAGTTTTGTGACCAAAACATCTAAAAATGGTAGTTTGTTATTTTCCTCTAACTCTAGAGTAAATTGTATTCTGGGGTGGATTGAATTTACGTGAGTCAGCAATTTTTCGAGCTCTGCATGACCATGTTGCCATATAATAAATATGTCATCCACATAACGAATCCATAATTTGGGTTTTAAACTTGCTTTCTCAAGAGCTTCTTTCTCGAAGTATATCATAAATAAATTCGCGACTACTGGTGATAGCGAGGACCCCATTGGAGCACCATCCATTTGTTTATACATTTGCCCGTTGAAAGAAAAATAAGTATTTTTGAGGCAATGCTCCGAGAGTTCTATTATATGTGCCTGGAAATCCTCGTTCATAGCAATCTTGTCCAATACTTCGTCGATGGGAATACTGGGATATAACGATTTGATATCTAGGCTTGCTATGATGTCGTTTTTTTCAAGGACGATATCTCGTATAATTCGAGTGAAATGCTCCGAGTTTTTTACAAATGAATCAGCTTTTTCTACAGTTGGTTACATAATTTCAGAAATGTATTCCTCCAGTTTTTGTAGCGGCGAATTAACAGCACTAACAATAGGTCTGATAGGCGCGCCTGGTTTGTGTATTTTTGGTAAACCATAGAGTTTAGGACATCTGCTCGACTTTTCCCGTGTTATGATTTTTTGTTGAATTTCGGGGTTTATTGGTGAACTTTTTATTTTATTTTTAGTTGTTTTTTCTAGGTACGTTGTCGGGTCCCTTGGAACAGGCCTATAACAATTGTCTTGTAGGATATCCTGCATTTTTTGTACGTAATCTTGAGTATTCATAACCACAGTTGCGTTTCCTTTATCTGCTGGAAGGATTGTGATGTTTTTATTTTTTCGGAGGTTTATTAGGGCCCTTTGTTCAGTGGCATTTAGGTTTTGTTTTGGTGTTTTGCTTGATCTTAAAATTCTTGCCACCTCTTGTCGAATCTCCTCTGCTTTTGTTTCTTCAGAGGAGTCAAGGACAGCTTCCACTCCAGCTATTATTTCTTCTTTAGGGATTTCCTTAGGAGATATCGCAAAATTAAAACCCTTACTCAGTACGGATTTTTCACTTTCTGAGAGACTGTAGGATGATATATTATGTACTAATTTATCGACGTCATCAGTCAGTATATATATATATATATATATATATATATATATATATATATATATATATATATATATATTATGTGTCATATATTAAGTTTACAGGTACGTACCTTGCAAATAAATTAAATGGTTGAATTGTTGATACTAAGCAAAAGATATTAAATCTTACTATAACCGAGGCAACCAAAAATATAAACGAACTAAATAAAAATATTCAAAATCTAATTAGCCACCCTAAATCTCTTTTACCTGAAAATACCGTTGATAATTTTTTGACGTATGAGATGATTAAATTTGAAAAAAATTTCAATTCTACTATAAATAAAAACTGTGTCTTATACACCTCAAAATAAAATAAAAATTATTACTAATTAATGGTTAGACAACATTTCTGATACTGAAATACCAAATAACGTGGCTCAAATTCTTGCTCTAGGGCCAATTTTTTCTTTTCCGATAACAAGCGAAAAACAGTTATCTGTCACGGATTACATCGCCTGTGTTGAAAGTGTTATTTATGATAAATCAAATGAAATTAAAGATTCAATCCGCACAGACGTAGTAAATGTTGTCACAAATCACAAAACAAAAATAAATCAGAAAAAATTTGAAGTAACAAAATTTCAGGCCAAAGTCCAGGAACAAATAACAAAAACAAAACACTTTGTTATAGATAACCCCCAAATTAAAATACTCAAACCAGATAAACCTAATAAAACAGTCGTAATGAATTCAAATTATTATAAAAGAAAAACGAATGAACTACTCGACGATACAACAACTAAAAAACTAAAAAGTGATACAAATATATTTCAAAACAAAAATAACTCATTAATAAAAAAGTTTTTAAGTAAAAATCTCATAACGGAAAACACAGCCAAAAACTTAACGGTACATAATGCAGTTACTCCTAAAATGCATGGTTTACCTAAAATACATAAAACAGGAATTCCATTAAAACCATTTTACAAACTCTCACAATATTTATCGGAATGCTTGTTTAAACATTACCGGTAAAAACAATTATTTTATAAAAGATTATTTTACTTTTTATTGATAAAATTATTATTCCTACAAATACAAACTTGTATCGTTGAATGTTTCTTTATATACCAATATCCCAAACGAACTAGTTCCTCAGATAATAACAAAGAAATGGGACACTCTAAAAAAAACCCTTGAATTAAGAGATTTTATAGAATTTGTAAACATTGCATTAAACAAAACAATTACTTTCAATACGAAGAATGTTTCTATATCAACAGGTAAACGGATGTGCAATGGGCTCCCCAATTTCCTCTACAATAGCGCAGTTTGTAATGGAGTATCTAGAAGAAAGTGTTTTGGAGAAAATGGATTTTAATATAATTTTTCTCAAAAGACTAGTTGATGATCGTTTAACGGCTATTCTAGAAGATAAAATTAACAAACTACTATACGGCTTTAATAATTTTCATCCTAAGTTACAATTCAATGGAAATTGAAAAAAATAATGAAATTAATTTTTTAGATTTAACGTTAATCAGAGAATTTGCACAGAATTAAAAACTAAATGGTATAGCAAAGAAACCTAGTCGGGCCGATATCTAAATTTTAATTCTAACCATTCAAACAACCAAAAGAATAGTGTAGTAAATCACGCAATCGCTCTAACTTCTCCAGAGTACCGACCAGAAACTCTAGAAAAAGTTAAACAGACATTAGTATACAATCAGTATCCAGAAAAAATATTTTAATTTAAACAAAGAACTTATCTTCATTACAACAAAAAGAAACAACCAATAGAGAACCAAAATACTAAATACGTGGCACTACCGTACATACATAACCTGTCAGAAAAAATTAAAGTATATTCTTTCAAAACATAATGTAACAAAACAAAATTTATTAAATTCTCTATACACACCATTAAAAAGTAAAGTTCCACAAAAAAGAAATCAAACGTTATTTATTTAAACCCATGTTTAAACTGTCCTAAGAAATATATCGGTATGAAAACACAATACTTAGAAAACCGTGTTAAAGGCCACAAATATACTAAAAATGCATCTACTGACCTTCATTAACATGAACATACAACAAAACACGAGTTTAACTTTAACGCAACCGAGATTTTAGCCCAAGATAGAAGTTATTATAAATTAACGGTTGAGAAAGTGATAGGGCAATAAAAAGGGAGAGCCAAGCAGCGAATGATAAAAAGGATATTAGTCAAATATATTTCAACTTCATTAATTAATCGGAAAGTAATACAAATTCAACTTGCCTCTGTATATCAATTAAAAATATTAATAGCATCAGATAAAGTACAGTTTTTATAGCAAAAAAAAAATGATAACCCAAATATTCTAGACTGCAACAGTCTCATAATTTCACCACATTAACATTCCATCAACCAGATTGCTTATCGAAGGTGCGTACCCTAAGCTATAAGAAAATCCTTTTTCTACTATATAATAGTTCTAACCGCGTTAATTTTCTCCTACTTTAATTACTCTTGGGTTCTGAGTTTCGCCACAGGTGGCTATATGCTGCTCCGTGGAAATAGAGTATCCAGTCCGGCGAGGATTTCGGATGTTCTCTCGGTAACCACAAATGTCGGTTTTGCTCCTGTTGGTGACTCTGGTGTGGTTTTGTGTATTAATTTTGGCGCAGTTGTACTCGTTTCTCAACTAGTTGACTGTACTGATGAAGGTCTTCTGCTACAGAGGTTGTCTGTATAGACAAAAGATCTTTTGCCATTTTCGCTAAATTTGGAAATTGTTTATCGTGTGCTTTCCACCATTCTAAAATATCTGTACCCTTTGGAGTGCGCTTTAATTGCAAATATTCTGTTATTTCTTTTCTCCAATTTTCGGAATCACTTTTTTTTTCAAATAGTCATGTATAATCGATGTCATAGTTATCATCGCTTGGGGAACTTGATATTAATGGTGATTCAGCAGGCAAAATATAATATTCATCCCTGTACATTTCCTCAAAGAAGGCTATACATTGATCTTTGAGGCAAAAAATTGAAAAAGTAGATATTTGTTTAATAAAAAAATTTACTTTTAAAATCTACTCAACTTTTAAAATTTATAGTTGATTTACCAAAGAACAAAAATAGTTGATTCACATGCAGTATTATGAACCATGGCCACCTTTGTGCAAGCACAACGTACAGACCCCTAAGAACGGTCCTGGTTAAGAAAGTATATACGCATCAAAGTAATAAAAGTTTGGTTCAAAATAGCAAAGTTTACAGAATACCTAAGGGTGCTTTACTTGGCCATTTATCGTTTTCTACCTATTGAATTATAACGTCTGTCCCTAGAATGCCCAGCACGTTGCTTGCATGAGTTCGGCAGCATTATACAGTGTGTCCTTATTTTGTGTTTAATATATCTTATTCCATTTGTATATCTTTCGAAATGTCAAATAATTATTGTTCTGTGGATGGTTGTTTAAGTAACTCTAGTGATGTGTGGCCTTTCTGTTGATGTCCAAAGAACAAGGGATATGTGATATTTATTTCGATACACCTACTATTGTACGTATATCTTCATTTACTGATTCCATCTGTTGGCAACATCATTTCGAATTATAGATTTTTGGAAAAAAAATTTATATAAATATACCTACATTTTTTCTACTTTACTAAAATGTTCAAACATTGGGTTTTTTTTACATTAAATTTTTAAGATTGGAAAAACTCTGGGTTTCGAACGTAGGCTTTCATGTATGTATGTGTTCAAAATTTTGTTTTGGAAACCACCGAGATTTTCGAGACCGATACTGAGACCGAGACTGATTCAGTCTCAGTCTCGGGAACCCGAAGTTGTTATATTCATCAATTTGGTGTGGTGGATTTGAGCAGTGGTGGAAGGACGTCATTCAGAAACAATCATTGTTGGGTCCATTGAACATGGGATTTAAACACAGTTTGGTGGAATTCTGTATTTCCCGCTTCTTTGGTATTAATTAGTCAGAAAGAACACGCGGTTAATTAAGTTTAAGAACGTTTTGAATTACCTTATGATGGACATATTCTCAGCTTCTTCCAGCGCCCTAATTTTAGCTGTTTGCCTCACCCTCTTCGAGTTCAAATTATGAAAAATCCCAAAATGATCTTATTCAGAGTATACATAATTTTAATAAACGAGGGAACTTCAAGAATAAAAATACGAATAAAAGGATATGCAAATATCTTGCTTCAATATGGCGACACATGTTTTCAGTCTCATTTCAGACTCACAAGAGTACTAGTCGGAGTATTTAATCTTAGCTTTCTGCTTAGGAATTATTTATGATTATAGTATGTTACTTACAACTTACAACTAATTGAGTTATATATTTTTGCCCATCTGATTCATCTCCTAACTCAACACTTATAAATTCCATCATTACAAGATAAATTGTAAACCTTTCTTGGCGAATTAAAAATAAAATTAATAATCCCTGGTTACAAATTGCCCTCGTTTTGACGTTTCTCCGTGCTTTCTTAACTATCTACCAAATCAACCATATTCCACAGCAGGTGGAAATTTTAAATTTATACTCAATACTCATTACTCAATTTATTCATGCTATTACAAAATATGCTTACACACGTTAAACAGAACAGCAATAATGATTAACAACATGAAAATTATTTCAATTACAATATGTAACTAGTATATATATATATATATATATATATATATATATATATATATATATGTATAAAACATATACTAACCTATTTTTTTTAAATATATATTAAAAAAATAAATAAAAATAATAAAACACATTACAGGTAATAAAATACATTTACCAAATTAACATTCGGTAAAGAGATTATTTGTTTCAAAGAACTCTATAATTCTACCAGTCATGCACTTTTCCAAGATTTTTGAAATTACAGGTAATAGAGACGTTGGCCTATAATTATCCGGTATCGTAGAATCTCCCTTTTTGAAAACAGGGGTTACTATTGCCGTTTTAAGAATGTTAGGGAATATTTTTTTACTTATGCATAAGTTGATCAGTTTAGTTAATGGGACAATTATGTGGTTTTTAATAGTTTGTAGAAGCTTAATGTTAAATCTAAAAATATCTCTACTGTTTATATTTTTGAGGCTATTTATAATTTCCCTTACCTCATTAAATGTGACTTCTCGGAACACAGGAGTTTCAGTAATATTGTTGATGTAATGAACGGGATTTTTGTCTGTTTTTGGTATATCAGCAATTAGGTATGTTCGAAAAGAAATTGTTTAGCTCGTCAGGACTTAAGGGGATCTTTTGAGAGTCTGTAGTCTTTCCTCGTTTGTTGTTAATTATTTGTCATATTGCTTTACTAGGATTTGAGGACGAACTTACATATCTAACATTTGATTTTATTTTTGCATTACCTATTTCAGTTTTATAGATTTTTTTATATTGATTAAATCGTTGATTTATTTCCCTAGTATTATAATGTTCACGCATTGCACTCAGATCATCAATAAACCAGTTGATGCTGTACACATGATCAGATCTGATATTATATGATTTTTCAGGAAAGGACTCAAGATAAGCTTTTTCTAAAATATTAATAAAGCTCTCAAAGGCAATATTAGCATCATTTTCGACCTTTACAAAATCCCAAGAAGTGTCCCTCATAATGCTGTGAAACTGAAATAGCCCCCTTTGTGTTATAGGTCTACACCACACTACAAATATTTTTTGAATATAAAAACAATGACTGGTGTCATCAGAAATAAAACCAGCATATGGTGGAATTATGGTGACTCTGATGGATCCACCATCGAATATAAAAACACGCCCATACGCAGGTCTGAATCTGATTGGCAAAATCGACTGGCAGTTGAGGTGATGTGTTCATGCCAGCAAAGATAGGTCTGAAAAGTGATAATAACTAGAGTAATGACTCTTGGGCTTGTATTTGTTTATTCATTTGAATGGTATAAATGTTGGCCCATAATTTGTGAAATAGTAAACATGATTGTTTATTAGTGGCGCTAAACAGGACAAGGGGGAAATTGTATGTTGGAGAGCAGTTTAGTATCGTTAGTGTGGCTGTAAATAGGAATGCTGGTAGTAAAAAGCTGGCCGTTAATGTTTAGGAAGGATAGGGAAAATGCTAGCACTGAACTCCGTGAACAGCCTGCGTTGATTTTTCTGTTGGCAATCCAAGTACAAAGTTTTGAAAGAAGGCTGTATATAGGAAGTTTGTTAAGTGCCTCAAGGCAGACTTGATTAAACCTTTGGAAATAATTTGTGCTCCTTCGTGGATTTGGATAAACTCGTTCCAGTTGTTGGTTATGAAGTTATCAGTATTGATATACCATTACCTTACTCATAATTAGGTGTAGGGATATAGGTCGGTGGTTTGAGGAAAGAATTTGATAGGAGGAAAAAATTTGGGATATATTTTAGTATATGAGCAGATTTTCAGCTTTTAGGAAAAATGTCCTTGTCATAGAACACCTGAAATAATCTGGTAAGGATAGGGGACAGTTCAGGATTGCAATTTTTTAGGACTATGGCCGGACTACCATGAAGGCCAACGGACTTTATTGTTTTTTTAAACAAAACGCTCTGGCAATACCGAACTATATACTGTTGCTTGCATTCTAAAAAAACAGCGATACGAACAGATGATGTGATTAATTCATTTGTGACTGATGAACCATCTACTCAAAGTAAAATCTGTCTTTGATAAATTTCAACTGATAAAGGATACTGAATATTGGTGTTCCACCTGCAAATATTAAAGCATCTTCGAGAATGAATATAGGCTCTAGATATCACTAATAATATATTAAAAAATATATAAGTAGGCAGAAAAAGAATATATATTTTGTAATCATCATTCAATTTCTTCATAATAATTCTTGTCGTTTAACTGATAACCCATCTTATGTACATGTTTCTTCATTACATGTTGTTTAACATTGTATTTTCTGTAAGACGTATAGTCACACCAGCAGCACTTGAAATTTGTTTGCTTCTTACAATCATACTTTTGGTGATGTTCTAATGAGTAGTTGTTTTTGTAGAATTTTGAACAGGACTGGCAAGAAAATTTGCCTTAAACAGAGAAAAAGCGAAGTTAATAGTTCTATTTTGGTACCAGAACGATTTCTTTTCCGATACCACATATTGCAGCTTCAAAAAATATTGGTGTTATATATACATGCACTACTATTTTTGAGTAAGAAAACAGGTTTTTAGTAGGAGCAAAACTGTCTATACGGGGTTTAAATTAAATAATGTCCAAAACTCTATATAAATACAAAAAAAAAGTATATTTGAACATGGATTGTTATATACCAGTACCTGCAAATCCAAGGGGTTGCTTATCTGTGTTTACATGCTTTTTTATATTCTTATAAAACAAATTATTAGAGATTCACTACTTGACTTGATATTCAAGCTACTTGACTTGACTTGACTTGAAATCAAACCAAGCTCAAGTCAAGTAGTTAAAATCGATAGACAAATCAAGTCAAGTATTTATAGGTTTAGGTATTTGAAAAATCAAGTAGTTTTATCGAGTTACTTGACTCTTTTATGTTCAAAAAATTTTTATAATTTTTATTTATAAAAAATTAACCTTTCTTGTAGGTAGTAGAAGAGTTTACATGGTACAGGATAGTCATTTTCTAATAATGTTAATAAATTGCTGTTTAAAATTGAAATATCGAGGAAAACGTAAGGCCATCAGTAACTTTTCGTAACTACAAAGTCGTATATTTTATTTCTTATAAAAATAAAACAAGCAAACGAATATTAACAGAAAATCTATAGTTAATAATATTAACATCATATTGCAATAATAGTACACACTAAATATTAAAGATGATTTAAAAAAACGCGCATCATTCAGTAATATCAATAAATTACTGATTTAGAAATTATTGTTAATATTATCATTTGACATCCAAGGATTAAGACACATAAGACTAACATCTCAACTCCTAAATCAGTTTCGAGTTTTGATAATTGTAATCGTGCCCTGTTCAATTTTATTGTTTCAGTAAATAACTATTTCAGTGCAAAATATCTTACCTTCTCGTTTAAAGTTCTGTTACTAAGCCAATTTAAAATGTTAGCATTACTGCTGCTTGCAGTGCTTCTATTGACAAGGGAAACCGTTTTATCAATTTTGGCAAAAATTGTTTCGTAAACTTTCAAATGTTTGGATTGCAAATGTCGTTTAAGTGAGGATGTGTCACAATTTTTAAAATGGTAGGTTTGTTTTTACATAGTTTGCATTTTCCTTGTGTGTCAGTTTTTTTTGTACTTTTTGGGTCTTGCTCTACTGCAAAGTAATCAGTTACTTTATTTTCATTAGCCTTTCTCTTTTTTAGGGTCGGGTGTTGAGTAACCTCTGAATGGTCAGATGAAGTTTCGCCTAAGACGTATTCGGATCCGCTACTTTGGAACGAATTTGATGCAGTTTCGCCGGAATTGTCGAACAGTACCTACTCACTCTATATAGTAAAATAAGTCAGATACCACCCGAGTTACTACATTGTCGCTATTTCTTTCATGAAACTAAACTGACATTGCTTTCTACTCGAAGCGTTAAAGCACTATACTCTAGGCAATATAAACAAACTCTAAAGGCGATCACGCCACATGAACTGCGCGACTTATCGTTTTACCGCCTGAGCAACCCAGTGTTGCTACTACCCCAGACCCTGTTGCTACCCTACTGTTACTGATAGAACGCGCTTTAACTCTCTTGCCGCTTCCTGAAGGTCATATTATTTAAGTAAACATAACATTTTATCAAGTGTCGAGTAGCTTGAAATTACTTGATACCAAGTCAAGTACCAACGAGAGGGATTCAAGTCAAGTCAAGTAACGAATTGGTGAAAAGATTGATAATTGAGTCAAGTCAAGTAATTGAAAAGAATATCAAGCTACTTGACTTGATGAAACCCTACAAATTATTTGCCAAATATTTGGATTTCAATTAGTTTACACCTCGTACGTCCAGGGTATCCCATTCTCATCCCTTTTGCACTTTATTTTTAAAAATACAGGGTAGCGGTTTCCGCGATGCTACATTTTTCTGAAATTATAGATAGAGCCAGCAGAATTTTTATAGCTTTTTTGGTTCTTGAGTTGGGGCGTTTTTGAAAATACTGCATTTCCAGGCACCCCTCGTATCCCAGTTGTCTAATAACTTATCAGAAAGGCGAAAACTGTTAATTCTAGGGAAGAAGTCATCTTCCCTAGAATTTAGTGCCGCTTTCAGAATAAGTATATGATGTTAGGTCAAAAAGTTATCAGACCATACGTTATTCTTTTAAACGGGACATCCTGTATATTTTTTCATTTTTATAAATAATAAAGTGAGTTTTTACAAAAATACACTCATGGAAATTTGAGACGACTCAGACAAAATTTTAGTAATATTTATAATATATTTTCTGATTCCTTCAAGCGATTTAAATAAACTTTTTTTTTGTTTTAAAGTTACATTATTAGGCTTTATTCTTCTCCAGAATATTTGACCTAAATTACAATTATCGTCAATATACATGGTGATTCAAACACACGTGTTTTTTACCCAAAATGTAACTACATTTCTGAGTTAAATAGCAAATCATGTCAAATTATTGCTCCAATTTAGCTTTAAACGTGATTTTTAAAAATCTTTTGCTAACTTTTTAAACTATAGAGCTTTTTCTAAACACCTAAGTAAATTATTGTACGATTTTTTTGTTGTAAATTTTTAAACTAAGTAAAGAAGGCTTTGAAACAAAAACACATCGATTGTCAACTATCACCCACAATGTTGAATAGTTTATTCAAGGTTTTGTTTTGTGGGTTTGTTACTTAAAAACGCTTTAAAATATTATCAAAATACTCAGATATAATGCGCACGAAGTTATGCGAGCAATCGGTATGCTAGAAAGTGGCTTATCACAAAGAAATGTGGCTGAAAGGTTGCATATTAAACAAAGTACTTTATCAAAAGCATGGCGCAGATTTCAAAATACTGGTTCAGTGCAATATGACCATGGTGCTGTGAAAAAAAACAACCCCTCCCCTGTAGCACAAGATACTGTTGGCCCAATATTTACAAGTGGGGCCAATATAGAAGTTTTTTAGCCTATATAGGTATAATATAGGTAAAAAATATATGTTTCGATATATAATGCCACTTTTGGACCCATATAGGCCCAATTTTTTATCAGTCAGACAAATATAAAAATTGTTTAGCCTATGTAGGTGTTATATTGGCAAAAAAAATATGTTCGATATATAATGCCACTTTTGGGGACAATATAGGACCAATATAATATATAACCTCTTATAAATTTCTATCCCTTCGATGTTTTTTAATCAACGTAGTACCTTCGTATAATAAGGTTCAGACACACAAATCTGCATCGTTGTTATCAGGAATAGAAAGATGGGTGTACTAATATTTTACCAGTTCATTCCCATCTCGCAGCTAATTTTTCCGCAAAATTTTGGATGAATTGTATCGGTCTAGTTTTTATTAAGAATATCTAAGGACCCTGAAACGTAAAGATCTGAAAAAAATCTCGGAGGGTATTTTTTTAAGATTACAATACTTTCCCTTACAAGAAAAGTAAAAACAAATATTTATAAATGCGGCGAATCTTGGAATTAAAAAGTAATATTTATGTCCCAAATTTCGTGTCAATTGCGACTTTTGGCAACGCCAAGTAACTGGCCGGTCAGTGTATGTACACACGGAAGACGGCAATGACACCATAAATTCATGTTTTTCGAAGAAAATTGTTGTGAAATAAAGTGCTAATAACTGTTGCATTTTGGTAAGTTTTATTTACGCCGGATTTGTTAATGACTTAAGTTTTTAAGCTTTAAATCAATTAGTGTTTCCTTCAATTATAAACAACTTGTATAAAAACAGGACTTTTTTTCTGCTATAAAATTGATTGTGATATTTATTTTACCCAATATTATATCCTCTTTGGGCCAATATAAAATTCAGGTTTACAATTTATTTCAACTTAAAGCATATGGCAGGTTTTAAATGTAATTTGACCCTTTGTCAAGATTTCTGAAAATTGATATCTATGTTTTAGTTCATGTCAAAAGAAGAATTTTTTATAATTACTTATTATAAAAGTTCTAACTCTGCCAGGTATGTTAGAAATATGTTGAGGGGAAATGGGGGGTTAAAATAACAATTCTTTGTTAATAATTAATTCGTTAATTAATATTGTCTTTTAATGGGTTTTGGGTATGCAGATTTGAATTATAAAAACTGTTTTTATTTTGGTGAAAAATTGGAAAATAGGGAGTAAGGGTAAAAAGGGGAGGGGGGCGAAAGTGAAAATGTATTTAAACAATCGAGTAATATGTAGTTTTATATGCTCTTGGACATTCAAATGCCAATTTGAATTCAGCTGAGTGTTTTGTTTGTTTGTTTTCATTTATTTAGGGGGCAGTGCGAAGACGATTCAAAGATGTTACGATAAAGACATAAAAAAGACAGTTTCGTTCTTTTGGCAGGTGTAAAGGACCGTGATAGAGGGCGCAAAATTATCGCAATGTACCAAATACACCATTAGGCACCTAGCGAGAGGAAGAAGAATTAGTAGAAAACGATCTGGCGGTTCAAGGGTCTAGTAACTGATGGAATCTCATTTTAATTTACATGTTTTGTTGATTTTTGTTATTGATTATAAAACCGAAAAATTAAATGACGTATTTTACTTAAAACTCTCTCTTAGGAGTACGTATGGTGTTAATTACACGGTGCTACTAAAAAAAATCTGGTTGAATTTTTCAAGTGACCTAGTGCTAAGCCTTATTGTAATAGATTGTTAAATTAATATAATGTAAACTCATGGACAAAATTATCGAATATTTTTTGTAATCATTATTTTTTCAAAATAAATTTTAAATAATCGCCGTAAACGTACATGAGCTGAATATTAGGATCTAGTAGGCTGATTACTCGCTTGTTTTAACATATTTTGACGTTTAATTAACATGTCATTTTCTTTTGTGCATTTTATCAAAAACAAATAATAACATATTTTGTGAATTAAGCTTGAACTTAAGTTACTGTAGGTTAATTAACTAAGTAATAGCAAAAAGTGTTTCTGTTTGTTGCTAAAAAACATCAGTATGCCACCACTTAGACACTGCACTGAAGTTGAAGCGGTGCAAATTGTAACTCTATATAACGAAGGATATAAACAGAAGGATATCGCACGACGTCTAAGGAGAGGTCAATCTACAGTATCGAATATTTTAAAAAGGTATGAAGAGACTGGAAATTACGTACGTAGACCTGGTCAAGGGCGCAAGAGATGTACAACAGCAATTGATGATCGATTTTTGATACTTAATTCTACACGAACTCGCACATTGACATCGTCGCATCTCAAAAATGAATTACTTAATGTAAGACAAGTTAATGTAAGTTCAAAAACAGTTAGGCGAAGATTAGAAGAAGCAGGTTTGAAGCCAAGACGGCCCGCCAAAGTTCCACGTCTTCTCCAAAATCACAAAGTTCAACGATTAGAATTTGCTAGAAGGCATATTCAGTGGGATAACGAAATATGGAAGAATGTTCTCTTTACGGATGAGAGCAGAATACAATTATGGAAGCCCGATGGTCGAAACCACGTCTACAGAAGAGTTGGAGAACGGTTTGCTCCCTGCAATCTCGTAGAGACCGTTAGTTTTGGCGGTGGCGGTATAATGTTCTGGGGCGGTATTTCTTGGGAGGGACGCACCGAACTTGTGGAAGTGATTGGACGAATGACAAGTGACTTGTATATTGAAAACATTCTTCAAGAACATGTTTTGCCTTATGTCGGCCATATTGGATATGAAGAATTCATATTAATGCACGATAATGCTCGACCGCATGCAGCTGATATAGTGACTAATTACCTTGATGCGGTCCACATTCAAAGATTAGATTGGCCACCATATAGCCCCGACTTAAATCCAATAGAACATGCATGGGACTATCTTAAACGCCGCATACGACGAAGAAATCCCGTTCCAAATACAATAGACCAGCTTCGGATTGCTGCACAAGAAGAGTGGAATGCAATTCCTCAAGAATATATCCAGAACCTCCTTAGCAGCATGCCGAGAAGAATGGAAGCAGTAATTAGATCTCGAGGCGGGAATACTCGTTACTAACTGTGCTTTAATTTTAATCAAAAAACTTGTAATTGCCTTCCAATTATTATTTAAATAAGATGTAAATATCCTTAATTTTTATAACGTTTAGCATTAATTTTTTTCACGATCTTCTTCTGGTAAAAACTTAACATTGTTCACTAAAATATTTTAAAATAAACAGTTTCTTGCAATTGGTAGCATTTAAATAACTTGATTCATCAGTTTTTTTTTAAAGAATGAAAAATTAAAAATATTCGATAGTTTTGTCCATGAGTGTATAATAAGTGTGTCCAGTGGCCGAAAAACGGTTTTTACAATAAATTGTAAAAACATTTTCAAACATGGTTTTAAATTACACTATATATAGTAAAACCTAAATCCATGTTTAAAAATTATTGTTTAAACCCTCTCAATTTCTTTTATTGTTAAAAAAAAACCGTTTTTTCGGACAACAGACTTACTAAATACATTATAACAATTTAACAATCGAGCATTATTACAATAACGGGCCTATATATATATATATATATATATATATATATATATATATATATAAAAAAACAGGTTGAGAGTCAGTGTTGGTCCAGGATCAGTTCTTATTATAGGACCCAGATAAATTCGATATATTGGAGGTATATTGTGGAACAACATTGGTTCTAAACAGGATGCCAATATTGGCTTACAATAATGGGATAATATTTAAATAATCTGACGAAAACTTTCTTGGTACCATATGAACTAGCCAATATTGGACCAATAAATATGTGCTGTAGGGGCTAGGACAGACAGATACATTGTACGTCAGGCTCTTTCTGAGAGGACTATTACGACCACGAAAATTAAAACTCATGTCCAGATGACACAAAATGTAACTATTTCTACAAAAACCGTTCGAAGCTCACTTGAATTCCCGACGGCCCTATAGGCATATTCAGTTATTAAGAGAATACAAACGGTGTCGTTTGATTTTTGCCGAAGGACATGCTAACTGGGATTTACTCGACTATTCACAATTGTTTATTTGCACTTCATTCTGACGACAATCGGATTCCTGTATGGCGTCGAACAGGGGAGAGATACGAAGAAAACTGTACCTTAGATCGAATTTTGTTTGGAAGTGATTCTGTAGCAGTGTGGGGAGAAATATTTACAGGTGGTCGAACAGAATTAACAGTTCTTATCGCAAGTAACTAGACCCCATTGGGCAGGAATAGTAAACAAATTTTTAGAAAATCATCAATATAACAGAATGGTTTGGTACCTCCTAGAATTATTGATGAATTGGTTGAATAAATTCATGAAGAATGGTATTTAATTCCTCAATAGTTAATAGACAATGCTATTTCAAGTATGCCCAGACGACGTAGTACCTACTTGTCTATAGTTTCTTATTTTATTTTCGGTTTTAAAAATGGTGTTTCAGTTAAAGTTAATTTTTCTAATAAATGTGTTTTAATAGTAAACATTATTGTATCACTTTTTTACCAATGCGGTACTATCGTAAATCCAGAGGTGTATAAAACCCTTGATAATTTAAAAACGGAATAAGTTGGCAAAGATTTTTAAAAAACATGTATTACAGCAAAATTGGGGTTATCCTTTGACAAGATAAGCAAAATTTTTGGGATTTACCGTTTAACTTAGAAATGTAGTAAATTTTGGATAAAAAACACGTGTGTTTCAATTACCCTGTATATTGACGTGATCTGTGTTTTACCTCAAACATCCTGCTCATGAATAAAGTCTAATAATGTTCCTTTAAAAAAAAAGTTTATTTAAATCGCTTGTAGGAATCAGAAAATATCATATTACAAATATTTTTTTGATTTTAGATTTTTTCTTATGGGGATTTCATGCAAAATAAAATATATAAAACCCGACGAAGCTTCTTGCAGCAATCGATTAAACTACCCGACAATTGCAAAGAAGGCCTATGATTCTTTTGAAAGCTATTACAAGAATAACGAAAATGTGCCAATTTTGCATACGGGAAAAGGGCCGCAGTTTTGAGAATCATCTTTGAAAACTCTTTCCTTTTTCAAAATTTTGTTTGTCTTTTGTTTTTTCTAACTTAAGTTTTAAATAAAAAACGTAATTATTGTTTTATTTTGAGTAAAATTCAATAATTTTATCATTATTAAGTTAAAATGCTGTAATAATTAAAAGTTATAAACTAAAAAAGATCTTTTGAATTAAGTTTGAAAGTATTACATCTTTAGCATAATATTTACTCAACATGAATTTTGTTTTTAATACATTTCATTCATATTAATTGAATAAGAAACAAATTTTAGACAATCTCGAATTTTGAGTTTGATTTTCAAGATAACTGCATACACGTCTATATTTTTGAAAATAAATAAAAAATAAATATAAAAAATATATCCCATTTAAAGAAAAATAAAGTAGGGTCCGATAATTTTTGACCTCTTATACTTATTCTGAAAGCGGCAGTGAAGTCTACAGAAAAAGTCGTATAAGGAACAGTTTTCGCCTTTTTGATAAGTTATCAGACAGCTGGGATACGAGAGATGCCTGAAAATGCAACATTTTCAAAAACGCCATGTATCTCAAAAACCACAAGGGCTATGAAAATTCTGCTCGGCCATCTTTAACTCCACAAAATAGTAGCACACTGTCGCGAGGTTCTATCTTTAAAAATAAGGGAGATATCCTGCAAAAGTGGGGTACCCTGTAAAAACTCTATAAAAAAATTGTTATAAAAACAATTTGAACATTTGCAATGGTTATTTTATACACAGATATCGTTAAGTTTGCAATAATAATAATCTAACTCTCACGTTTTCTGAAAATATGCAACTTCAGTTGATATTTTCTGCCAGGTGAGTAATCACAAAGTTCACATTGATATAGTGAAGACGATTTCGATAATACTTTACAGTCATATTTCCTATGTACCCTTCGACTGTCAATCTTGGTGTATAATTTTCCAGAACCTTCACATTCTGCAGCTTGAGTTTTTACTAAAAGAAGAAAACAGGTAACATTTAAAAAACCGGTGAAATGGATTTGCCCGGAGCTTGCCTCGTAGTGAATTTATTAAGAGAATGAAAGATAACATAGTTTATATATGTCCTGTACAAAGTTACCACATGCCGAAGGGAGGGTCTATTTATTTAAAAATTAAATCCAATTTACCGATTTTTTCAGTTTGTATTTGCATCATGGTTACTATTATTATTTATTTTCTATAATTATTTATTTCTTTTTAGTCTATAGAAAATAAATGATATCATTTATTATTTTACTCCAAAAAAGATGATTTTATTTTAGAAATTGAAATTTTAACGAATATTTAAGCATTTGATTAGCCCTTCTGTTCTGCCATATCGGATTTGTACTAGAATCTTACCAATTTATCCCTGTTTCTTATTTAATTGTTGTGGGAAATTTCAAGTCAACTGGATAAATAGAATTTTGACACTGAATACTTAAACAATTCATTTTTCTCCGCCATAATGGGTTCACACTTACTTCACATTCTTCATTTATTTATCAGTCTCCCTACATCAGACGCGATTTTTGCGCAAAATCAGATCTATTCAATAATAATTCTCTTAAAGAATTTTTAAACGTTTTGTGAAGCCATTTTGTTCTGCCATATTGAACTTTTACCAAAATATTACCATTCCATCCCCCTTACAAGGGAAGTTGTGCTTAAAATAAAATTATAAAATATGTAAAAAAACTATTAAACGTATTTTTCAAACCTGTTGATAACATTTTAAAGTTCCTTGAAATGCAAAAGTTACTTTACTTTTACTACGGCAACAAACTACAGTAGAACACGTAATTAAAACTACACGAAAATAATTAGATAGCGATAGATACGAATTTACGTAAGGAAAATAAGTGACAACCAAAAAAAAAATAAGCTCATCACATCATAACGCATAGAGCAAATAAGGACGACAAAACAACTTCTTCACGTCTCACCAACGAATTTGTTTTGCATCCCTTGGGTATTTATAAATAAAGTTTTTTCTACAACCGTCCTTAAAATCCTATTTTACACACTGATTGCAGTAGCTAAAGCTTGTTTTCAAGCACCGATGCGTGAAATACAATGCTTTCCCTAAAGGATTTACTTCACGCACCGGCTCAATAAGAAATGCATGGGCCGCCATTAATTTTAGGCACCGGGCCCGCACTGGTAATAATTTTATTAGGCGGCCGTGCCTCGCAATTTGTATCGTTGTCATGGTAACGAGTTGTCAAATTTCCAATGCAAACAGTTTAAAATAGACACTTTAAGTTCGAATAGTAATTTGAACAGTTTATTATTTTAAGTTATAATAAGCAATAATTATGGACTCTGATATAGAAATGTGTACTCCACCAGATATTACGGAAGCAGCGAAAATTCTCTGTTACCTCAGAAGTCAAAGGAAATTTATGAAAACACGTACAATAAATTTATGACCTGGCGCAGTAAGAACAATATTAAAACCTTTTCTGAAAATGTTTTACTCGCATTTTTATCAGAATTGTCAAAAAATGTGAAATCATCAACACTATGGAGTCATTATTCAATGCTAAAAAGTACTATTAGCATTAAAAATAACATTGACATTGGTAAATATCCAAAAGTTCATGCATTTTTAAAACGGAAGAATGAAGGATATATTCCACAAAAATCTCGAATATTGGAGAAAGAACAAATTTTCAAGTTCATAAATAAGGCTCCTGACGAAGTTTTTTTATTAACCAAAGTGATATTAATATTTGGGATTGCTGGTGCTCTAAGAAGAAGCGAAATTTATAAGCTAAAAATGTGCGATATTCAAGATTTAGGAAGTGTTCTTGTTGTATCCGTCCCTGATACAAAAACCAAAATAACAAGAAAATTTACCATTACCGAGCATTTAGAATTATACAGAAAATATGCCGCCCTTCGTCCCCAAAATTATCAAGAAAACAAATTCTTCATTAAGTATCAAGGAGGAAAATGTACTCGCCAAGTCGTCGGGATAAACAAATTTGGAAAATTGCCTAGTGAAATAGCAAAATTTTTAAAACTACCACATCCAGAAAAATATACAGGCCATTGTTTCAGACGATCATCTGCTTCCTTGCTAGTTGAAACCGGTGCAGATTTACTAATGTTAAAACAACACGGCGGTTGGAAAACTTCAACGGTAGCTGAGGGTTACGTAGAAAATTCCCTTAACAAGAAAAATGATATTTCAAATAGACTTTTGTCAGTTCAAAATCCAAATATGACCTCGATCACAAGCAGCAATATTATTAACAAATCATCATCAAAGGAGGCTACAGAAGTTAAATTTAGTAATCTAACAAATTGCAACATTACTATTAATAATTACAATAATTATAAAGAAGAAAATTAAATAATTTAACTATAATTTCTATTAAAAAGTTACAATTATTATAAAGTAGAAAATTAAATAATTTAACTATAAGTTCTATTATAAAACAGAAAATTAAATAAATAGTTCATTAGTTTAATTTGTATTATATAAAGGAGAAAATTAAATAGTTTAATTTTATTTCGTACTTGTATTATTTACGGTTGTAGAAAAAGTATAGTGTGCAATACGTGCGTGAAGACTTTTATACCCTTGTGTGATATTGTGACCCTCGCCTTCGGCTCGGGCCACAAACATCACACTCGTGTATAAAAGTTAACTTCACGCACTTGTTACACAATATACTATTTTGTCACAGGAAGGAGGCATCAAAAGGCAGGGAGGGGTGTCTGAAGGCGAAAGGGTGAGGGGAGAGAACATTCGCAAGTATTTGGAAAAATCTAAGAGAATTTTGAAATAAACTTTTAATGAATTTGTTAAAAAGTTATTCTAAAAAAAGTGTTTAAAAGTTTATACAGTGATTTCGAGATATTTTGAAAAAACTAAAAAGTGGCATTCTCTGTAAAGCCCTGTAACTTCTTTATTTGTGTTTTGTTTCAAAACCTCTGAAATTTTTTCGTAGTAATTTTTTGTGTAGAAAACGGTTATTGCATTAGATTTTAATTACGACGTTTCGGTTATTTTTCACCATCACCAAATTTATTTTTTCTTATGGACGCCATATCGGATTTTTATTTCTTTAAAATAAGCAAGAAAAATCCTATTCATTGATGTATAACAAGTTTACACTTCCTAAAGAAAAACCATCAAAATGTCCAAAAATCGATTTTATTCTAGCAGGCTTTGGATCGCCATGGTAATAATATTAATTTTTTTTGCTTGGGACTGTTTGATTTTTTGACGTTTATTTCAAATTCTTAAAAATGGCTTTCCGTTATACCAACGAAGAGAAATTTGATATGCTGGAGTGTTATATTAAAAACAATAGAAATGCGGTTATAGCCTTAAATAATTACGCTGATACTTATCCAGAGAGGCAACAACCAAACTAAAGGTATTTTTCAAAACGTGTAGTTAATTTAAGAACATGTGGAAGTTTCGAACAGTCAAGGCCTAAAAAGTATAACAAAGACAATAACAATCGTTACAATCAATTTATAAATTACTTTACCGAAAATCCAACTTCATCGACAAGAATAAGCAGTACAGAGCTAGACATTCCTAGGACAACACTTAGACAAACACAATCGTCACCATTGGGTAACAGAGAATCCTAGATTGTTGCACAATGTAGGTTGCAAACTCGATTTGGCATGAACGTTTGGTGTGTCATTTACGGTAAAATAGTTTTTCATATTAGCTGGTTCAACTGCTTTATACATAATCTTGTATTTTCAGGTAATCGACTTATAGGTCCATTTTTTTACACCGATACCTTAACTGCTGAAAGATATTTAGACTTTAGATATGCTAGAAAACCAAATTCAATCAGCAATTAGATATGCAGCACAATACGAATTTCATAATGTTTGATTTCAGCAGGATAGCTGCCCAGCCCACAATTCCAGGGCTATCAGGGATTTATTAAAAAGAACTTTTGGAGACAAAAGTTAAAGTATGCTTTACCAGCATACTTTAACTGGTGAAAGATATTTAGATCTGCTAAAAAAACCAAACTCTACCAGCAATTAGAGATGCAGCACAATACGAATTTCATAATGTTTGGTTTCAGCAGGATAGCTGCCCAGCCTACAATCCCAGGGCTGTCAGAGATTTACTAAAAAGAACTTTTTGGGACAAATTAATTTCCAATGGTATTCCTACATCATGGCCTGCTGAATCGCCAGATATTACACCCTTTGATTTCTTTTTGTTGGGGCACGTTAAAAATGAAGTTTTTGAATTTGAACCACCCGAGACATTGGCCGTACTCGAAGAGAGAGCTCAGGAAGTGTTTGTTAATATTAAAAGAAACACACTTAGATGAGTGACAAAAAGTGTTTTAAAAAAAATGTCGTGGTTGCGTTGCTAAAAATGGACATCATTTTGTTTAATATGCCAAATGATTACTACATTAAATATTTAATAAACATTACAAAAAAATATTGTTACCGTGGCGATCCAAAGCCTACTAGAATAAAATCGATTTTTGAATATTTTGATGGTTTTTCTGTAGGAAACGTAAACTTGTTATACATCAATGAATAGGATTGTTCTTGTTTATTTTAAAGAGACAAAAATCCAACATGGCGTCGAAAAAATAAAGTTGGTGTTGGTAAAGGATAACCGAAACGTCGTAATTAAAATCTACTGCAATAACAGTAAAAAGTGTTCGTCGATTTTGAAACAAAATACAAATAAAGAAGTTACAGGGCTTTACAGAAAATGCCACTTTTTAGTTTTTTCAAAATATCTCGAAAACCAAAAAAGTTAAAAGCAGCAGCTGACGTTTTTAAATTACCAATAAAATTCTGGAAAACTTTCCTCATTTAATCCTTTTTGTATCTCTTATAGTTTCCTTGATCCCAATACATGCATCACTAAAATAACCCACACTATATAAACTCTAAATAAGTTTAGCAAATGTGTTCTCTGAATTATTACTCAAATCATCTATGTCAAAACACAACTAATGAGTCGCAAACGAAAGAACAATTTTAAAAAATTTGTGGCATTATTTCTGGGAATGTCTTTATTTTCGTGATACCCTGTATATAAAAGCTAATTAGTGTGTTTCTTAAGTACATGCAACTTCATTTGATATTTCCTTCCGGACGAATAGTTGCAACGTTCGCATTGGTAAAGGGGTGACGATTTGGCTAACATTCTACAGTCGTATTTTCTATGTATCCTAAGACTGTCTGCGTTTGTGTATAATTTTCCACAACCTTCACATTTTTCAGCATCCGATTTTTTCTTTTTTGCTAAAATAAGGAGGAACTATAAAATATTTTGTCTATTAGTAATCTTTTGAAGGTTTTATGACATTTTATCTTTGTTGTTGTTTCCTCTTTATTTCCACACTGCAAAAAAAGTGAATTTAATTAAAAAAAAATTATTCACAAAAGGGGTAAGCAAATAAATATTTTAATAATACATACATACATTTTATATTCTCGTGTTAATGAAATTCTACAGACAGGGTGTTTGCAGATAATAATAATATTAGCATTGTAAGATGTTTTAAATGCTACTTATTCTTAGAACTTTTTGATGTTTTTTTATTGGGGGTTGAGATCCAGTAAAAAAACAAAAGTTGCATGCATTTGATGAAACCGACCATATTTTTATAGATTCCTTTCCGTAACATTTTCAGCCAATCTTGTTTTTTAACTTTTAAAAAGGAAAAGGTTTTAATTGTTTAATTTTAACTGATAGTGTAAAGTTTTGTTTTTTTTACTGGACCCTAACCAATACCTACTAAACAACGAGGCCTACGAGCTTACGCGTGACGTCATCAAATTTAGGCCTATGTTATTTCAATACCTTCATTAGAAAGTACGGGTTATTTACAGAGATATATTTAAACGAGCATTTTTTTTAATTTCAGCAAATAAACATCAATTTATAGGGTTTATTTTATGATTTTTTGAATCTGTCAAATTTATTCGGTTTCCCTATAGAATTAAAATGCCAAAGGCGACTGTTAAGCGATTACTCGCTTTTTTTTTGTTACACGACAAGGAATGCATTTACGCACGAACTATTATGCACAAGCACTCCAGAACAGTGTGGCACTCGGTAAAGTAAATTGTCAAAGCCGAGTTATTTGTCAAAATCGGGTAAGGTTTGAAGTCCAGGTAAGTAGTATAGGCCTGTGGTGAGTCGATATGATCAAGAATATAATAGGTTATTATTTTATATTGTCAAAATCGGGTACGGTTTCAAGTTTGGGTAAGTAATATATACCTGTGGTGAGACCTTATGATCAAAAATATAGTAGCTTATTATTTTAACTTGTCAAAATCGGGTATAGTTTTAAACTTGGGTAAGTGGTATATGCCTGTGCTGTGGTGAGTCTATATGATCAAGAATATAATAGGTTGTTATTTGCTAAATTCTGAAAAAGATTGTATTGATGATACTTCCTAGCAACACAAAAATGCGAAACTTGTGCTAGATTTTAATTTCATAACTACCTATTTATTAAAAGTCTGTAGTTTCCTTTTTTTCTTTTTATTTAATAAATTATGATTATGTTTAAAGCAATAATTATTAAGAAATGTTTGTTAAAACACAACTCACAAAGAAAAGGTTTTTTGTTGTCCTTAAATATCCAAAAATGTATCTTCCAATTCATCAATTAGTTTTTTAAATATAACATATTTGGTTGAAACTACATCTACTACCTGTTCTCGAGGATATAAAAGAGCACCTTGACTTAAGGAATTAATTAAATTATAAGAAACACAAGGTTCATTGAGAGTTCAGTTTTCTTTGCAAAAAGTACAACTAATTTTTTTTAAAAACAATATCAGCAATATCCGCTTAAATAGGTTATTACTGGGAGTTCTGATTGTATAGCTTCGGTATTAGACTGTGTAACTATGATTTTATTTTATTAACATGTTCAGAATTTAAATTGTTGTCTAATGACTGTGTTTCACATTCAGGAGGTTCGAAGAACTGATTTATATTAATGTTCCCATAATGTCTAGATTCTAGAGATAACATAGATTCAATTCTAGGTCTTTCTGATTGATATAGCTGTCAAACTGAGATATGATAATGACCACCAGCTAATTGCCTATATTTTCCAAAACGCCCTTCCAATAGGTCTGTTTGAAGTTTGCCCAGTAATACATAATTCATATTAAGCTCAGTTAAACAGTATACAGTAACTTCAAGAAGCCCATGAATGGTATGGTTTAATACAGTGTGATACTTGGACTCCAAATATCTATTTTTAAATGTGTTCAGATTATTTGTTGCGTTTAAATTGACAAACAAAAATTTTTTTTGGCTTTTTCGCAACTGAATAAAAATATTTAACTTTAGATTAAATGAAGCAATTATTTAATATAATTACATACCTCAACATGTAGACTAGACTGCCTACGGAATGTTTCGATACATAATATTAACAATATTCTTTAAGCAAGCGTAAGATCACATTTTTGTTTGTCAATCTAAACGCAACAAATAATCCGAACATATTTAAAAATCACATTATAGATGACTGCAAACTATCATTTTTTTCATATCTAGGTTACATATCAAAACAAATTGACAAATTTTAAAGTTTTGAAAAACGTTTCTCTCTTACGATCGGCGCACTGATGAATCCCGATAGGATGAAAGCATTTGTACAATTACTATGTGTCTATAAAAACTTAAGGTAAGTGATATAATTTCTTATGCTTGCTTAAATAATATTGTTGATATTATGTATCGAAACATTCCGTAGGAAGACTAGTTTACATGTTGAGGTATGTAATTATATTAAATATTTGCTTCAATTAATTTAAAGTTAAATATATTTATTCAATTGCGAAAAAGCCAAAAAAGATTTTTGTTTGTCAATCCAAATATCTTGCCAATTTTGCATTTTTAGTAAAAAACAAAATTTAGGATCATCATTGGGGCATGGTTAGTATTTGTTTGGTAGAATGTTCCTGATATTTATCTAACAAATCTTTTCCCTTAAGAGGAGTTTTTACGTTCAAAATTTTCGACCATGTCAATATAGTACTAATAAAGTCTGCGGTATCTTCTGAATGTGACAAATTTTTAACAAAACCTTTTAGAACCTCTATAATAAAGGGATTAAAGATTTTAAGAGCTAATTTTACATTTTGTCTTTCAAGAGATGATGGAAAGAGCCTTTAAGCTAAGTGAATAACCATGCTTCAATAGTTTGTCTTGTTCTAGTTCATATAGGTTTTTGATCACAGAAAAGGAAGCACATTTTTTTTGGCCTGTCTCAAAAATAACAAATAACAAGATACATTTCAGTAAATGAACAGTATCAAAAAGGTAAAATAAGGGTCTTATTGGGTCAATAGGATGTGGGAATACTATACTGAGTTGATTAAGGCGTGGAAAATTACTCATTGCTTTACTGTTTACCGCATTATTGTCACTAACTGTACAAAATACTATGTACCCAATTTCTTCTAAATTTTCTATAATGGTCTTGATAAAAGAATACAATATTTCTGAATTAAGTTTAGCTACAGGAGATATATGAATGACTTGCGTAAGGCTTGAGCAAGGACTAGTGATCATAAATGCTACTGCAGATGACGCTAAGGTATCTTTATTATTTACTGATGTTCCTACGATATTGCCTGCCTTGTAATCCAAATAGGGTTCGATGCGAATTTCATTAAAAAGTAATGTAACATAACGCAAATATTTATAGCAATGAGGGCTTATTGTAAACAAACACAATGGTGCTTGGCGAATATCGATACCTTTCTTTTGAAATACTTAATAAAGTTAACTGTTCTGAGAGAAATTTTAGATTTTGAGTGAGTTCGTCAGAACCTTTTAGGTTTAAAAGAATATCAGTCACAAATTAAAATTTTTTTTTTATATTGTCATCGTCAGACTCAACTTAATCTGAATTGGGAGTTTCTGTGGGATTTTCACCAGTACTGGGGATTTGACTTGACTCGGTATGGTGTAAATCACGAATTTCACTAGGATCAGGAATGGCGCTATCGAGATTTATGGGTATTGATATCATCCTATTGTCAATTGTATCAATTAGACTTTTAATTTCATCCAAACTGGACAAAAACAATTTGGGAAAACCGTTGGTACAGAATTTTCTTTTAATCGGGGTTTTTTTAAATGTACTGAAATAATTTTACCTGTTCTCGGATCCCAAATTATACCTTTAGAAAAATGTAGCTCACACACTTTAGTGTTTTTACTGGGCACTAATACATCCCGAGGAATTGCTCGTAGCCATTTTTTTTGCAAATCACTGTCTTTCGGGAAACTAAACACGTGAACTTTGGTCCGGTTTTGTAATTACCCCGGGAGTTAGGCGTACAACACTTAAACGACATGTTTACGTGAATTTAAATGTACAGGGTGGTCCACTTAAGATGCTCCTATACTTTATCTCAATAAATGAGACTCTGAGAAAAAGAAGTTAAATACAAAAAGTATTTGACCCTAAGTATATTTTTTATTTATAACATTTTTATGTATACAGGGTGTTCCATTGTGCCAGGACAGTAACCAACTTTTTTGTTTTTAATGAAATGGTATGAATATTTTTAGAAATTTTAATTCTACGCTTGATTTTGAGTAGTTTTTGTTATCATAGCATACGAAATTTTAAGTAGTTTTTGAGAAAAATTAACTTTATACTTTATATTATTTATACTAAATAATATCCTATTCTAAGTTTTTTTTTAATATTATGATTAAATTTAACATTAAATCAAGAAGTAACGCAAGAGAGAAAGTAACTAATTACTTATTACAAAACATTTTCGACATAACCCCCGTCTTTGGCAATACAAGTAGTATAATATTACGGTTACGGTTTTAATTTTCGCAATAATAGCATTTCTAAACGCGTCTTAATTTTACAAGATATCCATGGAAAAACAAAACTAGTGAAATTGTTGCCTGGACACCAATAAATACACAGTTTTTATTTGACATTTAGTTGCCTCTAACTCTTTTTAAAGGAAAAATGGCTTTATATAGTGTCCAAGAGCGTTTAAATCTTCATGAATGTTACATAAGAAATAATAAGAGTCCAGCATTAGCCCTGCGGGAGTATCGGTTGTTGTATCCTGCAAGACGGGTACCCACGAAACATATTTTTTCACGAATTGTTCGTGATCTTGAACGTGGAGTGGTAATCAATAAACAAAAACGGCGCCCAAAAATTGTCCTAAAGGAAGAAAAGCAATTAGAAATTCTCCTGTATTTTGAAGAAAACAACGAAAATTGGCAAAAAGATGCATCCCGAGATCTACCGGGAATTAGTAAGACTAGTGTTCAAAGGACTTTAACTGATAATAACTTTTACCAGTTCAGGAATTATCCCAACAGGACTTTCAAACAAGGCTTTTTTATTGTTCTCTCATGATGGACCACCATTTTGAAACTGACATTTTTAAAAATATTTTATTTACCGATGATGCAATTTTCAATACGGCCGGCATGTTCAACCGAAAAAATACTCATTACTGGTGTAACTCAAATAAACATCACGTAAAAGAAATGTGTGGTATTATCCGTGATCGAATAATAGGTCCAGTATTTTATGACTTTGTTCTGAATGGTGAGAGGTATTTAAATTTGTTGGAGAACGAAATATTTCCGTTAATTGACAATCTGCTGAACGATATTAAAGAAGGGCTTGTTTATCAACAAGATAGTGCTCCATGTCATACTGAATGGGCCTGTTAGAAATTGTTTGAATTAACGGTTTCCATTTTGGATTGGTCGGTACGGGACCATAGATTGGCCAGCGAGGAGCCCCGACTTAACACCCCTGGATTTTTTTATGGGGGCAACCTAAAAAACGAGGTGTATAAAAATAGGTGTAATACTGTTCGAGATTTAAAAAGGAGAATTAGGCAAGAGGTAGAAAGACTTTATACAACAGACGCGGTTGGAAATGCTATTACGAGAATTGAAACCATGTATACTACTTGTATTGCCAAAATGTTTTGTAATAAGTAATTAGTTACTTTTTTTCTTGCATTACTTGTTGATTTAATGTTAGATTTAATTATAATGTTTAAATAAAACTTAGAATAGGATATTATTTAGGTTTAGTTAGATTTTTAACAAAAATACCCGAATTATTATAGACAATTGGTTATAACTTCTAAACTACTAATTTTTGGAATATAAACTATATATATATGAAATAATGCAGAATTAAATCCTAAACCCAATAAAAGTGCTAAATATAGGGTGTTCAATTTAAAAAATTAAGTTTTTTAGTTACAAAAACATTTTTTTATGGTCATTTGTGACCACCCTGTATAATGGATTTTTGCTCTTGATAGGTCAGAGTATTAAATATTAACCACTCCCATGAATTCATAACCAAAATTCACAATTTTAGTCTTGGTGCGAAAAAATCACATTTTTCCAAAAACCTGTTTTCCGAAAAAAATTAGAAAAGTTAATTTTTCTCAAAAACTACTCAAAATTTCGTATGCTATGATGACAAAAAATACTCAAAATCCAGCGTAGAATTAGAATTTCTAAAAATATTCATACCATTTCACTAAAAAGAAAATAGTTGGTTACTGTCCTGGTACAATGGAACACCCTGTATAAATAAAAATATTATAAATAAAAAATATACGTAGGGTCAAATACTTTTTGTATTTAACTTTTTTTTCTCAGTGTCTTATTTATTGAGATAAAGTATAGGAGCATCTTAAGTGCACCACCCTGTACAAAAACTAATAAATTTAATTAAATTTTCACCAAAAATGGAGACAAAACTACTCTATTTACTCTAATTCACGAACAACGACATCATCTTTCATACGGTTTTGTTTTCGGTTAGCAAGTGCCGGTTGTCTGCCAGTACGTCTAAGGCCAGTTATCATGATACGACATAAACAAAACTGAATTGGTTCAGGCTTTATTGCATTTCTTACGGGAGGCGAGTGTGGGCCTAAATCTGATGACGTATGGCCTATTTTAATTTCAGCTGGTAGGCCTCGTTGTTTAACCCCAAATAATATACCAGAGGATCGTTACCAAAAACCATTTAGAAAAGTAATAAAAGTATTCCTTGTTTTTGTTTGTTGGAAAACATCACAAATAATCTGTTAAGGAAACTAAAGATTCACATCAAAACGTAAATAAAGACCATTATATGATGATTAGCTTTGTTTAATTTTTAACGTCATATTGTTCTGTAATTAATATTGTATTGGAAACTAAATTATATTGTGTTGGTGCCTATACTTCAGAAACTATCCAAGATAAACATATCAAATGCAGTGTTTTCAAAGAGATCTTCTAAATATCTTTCTATGGTTATAAACCATACAGAGTCTTCCAATTGAAAAAAATATGCTTTTAATTATGCCCTGAATATCTTCCGAGATATTTTTATTTAAATTCTGCGAAATAAATTGACACCTAGTTATGGGTTTCAATAAAATAAATAAATAAATAAAATACAATGCCATTATTTTTGAATAGAAGTATTTTATCAGTTTGTTTTTAAACTGTAAAGTATTTTTTTTAGAAATATTTAACCAACAGCAAAAGTTATGGTACAAGCGGGGATCGAACCCACACCTCTGGATTTCTAGCCTATTATTCTAACCCATTCCGCTATCGATGCTAACAATGGTTATGATACTGGTGGATTTGAATATGTAAAATAGGCTATAGATCCAGAGGTGCGGGTTCGATTCCCGCTTGTACCATAACTTTTGCTGTTGATTAAATGTTTCTAAAAATTAAAAAAAAACATCATTTTTGTGGTCAAGCTTTTATTTCAATATCTGGTACAAGATTGCTAAACAGAACCAACATTTTTACGGCATAAAAGTCACCAAAAACTATAAAAGTAAAATTACTCGTGGATTTCTCTAAAACAAGCAATGCAGAGTGTTGGCTGTCCATAACAGTCTTCACAATATGTGACGACCTTTAATGCCTTTGATCTAGCCACATGACTACCCAGCTCCTGTTGAATTTTTTTATAGCAACTAGTGCATCGTTTTCTAATATTTCTAACTAAACCTTCGTATTTCGCTATTCTGTGACAACTTTTCCTTCGGGTTCTCGTCAAGTACCAATCTAGATCTAGAACACAATATTAAATTTTGAGGAATACGATTCTATTTACTAAATGTTTTTCTATAAATAAACACAGAAAGCAGATTTTTTAGCAGAAATCAGTAGTTACGTTATAATTAAACAGAAAGGGAGAAAGCAAATCTCAAATTTGAAAAAAAAAGGTTATTGTTTCAGTCTTCAAAATGTAATACGCTAGACATAATATAAAACTTTTAAACAATTTTTAAATAGAGCAAACATCTATTTAGAAATAACTTTTATTGTTTAAAGTAACATATAGTAACTGAAACTTGAAAATATTGACCAATATTTATTTCGGTTTGTCATTGACAAGAATGCCTGCCACAGAAAGCAATGTACCTCCACAGAATCCACCATTATGTGAGGACGTTCTCTCCTTGTCTCCCTATTAGTTATTTAAGAAAAAAACTCCTCCTAGATATTTTCTACCCCACCTCGAAGAAACATGATCAAATAAACTTGGATTTAAACTTATTAAAGCAGTTTTATGATGGCGTATTTAAGAAATGGAAAAGTTTGTGTGGAAAAATGTCTAACAAATCTATAGGACAATTATTAGTCCAATCCGATTAGATGTGAATTGTACATCAATTTCAGAATCACTATTATTTGGAACTATCTCCCCATTTTCCGAAGAGTTGATTCCTTAAAGCCTGACGACAGAATTTATCTGCCCGGTTTAGTGGAAATACCTAGCTCTAAATAATTCCTGGATCTATATTTATCCATTTTTCTCCTAGGAATTAATTTTGGCAATTGTTGGCACAATGTTTTGTACCACCTCACTCTTCATACTGAACTTCTTCGTCTTTTTCCTCACCACTACATTCTTTATCTTCAGACCTTCAACTTTTCTCTTTGTGATTGTTTTCTTCTTTAGAAGCGTTTCAAGAACCCACTTATTTCTAAGTCCCTCTCACCCAAGACTCACTCTATGACATTTTTTGTCAGATTGGGAGTTTGTTTCACAGTTTCCGATAATATTGTTTAAAATGACGTAAATGGTTGGTTAGTTTCTGCTTGGAGTGATGAGGAAGGCTTGATAGGAAAAGCTGGATTATTTGTATAGTTATCATGAATTCGCATCAGATTACATGTGCATTCAAATCAAATCAAATCAGATCAAATATATTACGTAGAAAATGTTTACAATATTACTTGAAAGATGATTACACACCTAGATGTATCATCTGTGTGTGTACAAAAGAAAAGAAATTTTGTTGTAATTACCTATTGCTAAATTCTTAAATTATAACGTATATTAAATAAATGATACTGCTTACAAACTAAGTACGTGGCTAACCTAAAATCATATAATTTCACACTAACATAAGCGATAGAATAATTTTAAAAATTATAGAATTTATATAAGATTTATTTGAAGTAAAAATTTGCTATCTATTTAAGGTGCCAGTAAATACCTCGAAGTTTTTTTTTTCAAGAAAATTGAGATTTTTTACTTAAAAGGTTTCTGTTCTGTATACGTCCGATATTAAGCGGAAGCAAGTTATAAAGTGTAGGACCAAAGTATGTCAGATATCTTTGGTTTCTTGTTCTGGACAGGAAAGGAACACATACAGACTCCACCGATCTGCTTCTGGTATGATAATTATTTAGAATAAGTTGCAGCATTAGGTCGGGATGTTTGTAAACTATCAAAAGTACTGACTTTACATACAACTGTTGCAAGGTTAAAACTTGGGCTTCTTGATACAGAAGTTCGGTAGAGTATCTGGGTTTTTTTTTGTAAATAACTTTAAGGATATATCTTTGAGTTACATTTAAAATATTTAGTGTTGTAATTAAATGCCCCTCCCCATATTGACAGACCGTATCTAATGACTGATTCAGCTAGTGTGATATATAATAATTTGAGGATATTGATTGGCATGATATTTCTGATTTGATAGAATTTATAAATTAGTTTACGTAGTTTTGAATTTGTACTTTCTATATGTTTATCCCACTTAATATTCTGATCAATTACAATGCCGAGATATCTCATACATTCAGTTTTATTTAGAAAATCAGTGCAGTGGCATGGTGTCTCATTTGATAAACACTGGAGCGTATGCATTTTTATCCGATTAGCATCAAATTGGTGAGAGTCAAGGATACTGAAACACATAAATTTTGTTTTATCCATGTTAATTGTCAATCGGTTTTCACCCAACCATTGACGTACCTTTGCAAATTCAGATATGGTGTGCTCCACTGTAGCATTCCAGGTATCCCCCTGTACAAGAAGAACAGTATCATCTGCATACGAGAACAGTTTGCTGGATGTAGTGAGGCAAAGGAGGTCATTAATATATAAGGAAAATAGGAGTGGTCCAATTACGGTTCCTTGCGGAACACCACACTGTACTATTTCAAAACTGCTGTAATCATTTTGTATCCTTACACATTGTTTCCGATCTTCAAGATAACTCCTTATTAATTTATGGTATAATCCTCTTATTCCGTAGTTGCTTAGCTTGTTTAGAAGAATATCATGCAATACGGTATCGAAGGCTTTGGCCAAATCCAAGAAGATCGCAAGGGGTTTTTTATTTCTATTAATAGCATTATAAATAAAGTTTGATACCTCATAAAGTGCGTCTTCTGTTGATCTTCCATGACGAAATCCAAATTGACTCGGAGAAAGAATGTTATCTTTTTCTATGTGGCTTATAGTTCTGTCCATTATACAAACTTCAAATACTTTTGCAATATTATTAATTAGAGATATCGGCCGGTAAATAAGTCTCTTTACCTTTATGAATAGGTATGACAACCGACTTCTTCAATTCACAAGGAATTATACCCGTCGAAATGGAACAGTTAAAAATATGTGTTAGAGGCTTAGCAATAAAATTTCGTATTTCTTTCAGCATTTTACTAGTAATTCCGTCTAATCCAGGTGCAGAGTTATTTTTTAATCCGTTTATAATTTTTTTTACCTTCTCCTCATATACTGGCATTAAAACATATACTCGGATAATTTATTTGGTTATTATATTTTTTCTCAGAAGGGAGTTTGTCTGCCATTGTTTTACCAATAGTTATGAAGTATTTACTAAATATGTCTGCAACTATTTTCTTATTTTGTTGTAAAACATTGTTATCATCTTTTTGCACATCAACTTCCGGTGGATTAGTTCCTTGAGCAGTTTGGGAAGTAGACCAATATCGTAAAGCCTTAGAAAATAATTCATCTTCGGGTATAACTGTCCGGTTTAGAGGAAATATATCAGCTCTGAATAATTTCTGGCTCTATACTTATCCCTATCTTTCCTAGAAATTGGAAAAATATCGATTTTGGCTGCGTAGGCAGTCTCTTGGTATAATTTCCCTTTTAGAGCACACCCTTTGAAATGAGATATGATGAATATTATGCGGAGGGACTTAAACAAAACCATCAATGGCAAATATTAGCAATTTTTCATCTGGTAAGTGAAATATGTGACATTACAGTACATTAGAGACAATTATAAAAACATTCGCAAGAAGCTTAAAAAATTAGTCACCAGAATTAACTAATTAACAACAAGACAAGTTACAAAAACTCTGATTCTTCTCATAACATGTTTATATTGACAATTAAACTAAGACTGTCTTTTTTTAAACATAGCAAAATATGTGAGGTCAACATCTTCAATTGCATGTTTCGACTTTAAGTGCTTCTTCACGGAACCTTTAGTTTTCGTGCGGAATTTGCAACCACTGACGATGCAGGGTAATTTGGCTTCCTTGCCGCAGAAATCTCGCTGGTGTTGTTTAAGACCGTTTTTAGAAGTAAACTTCGATGAACAAGATTTACATACATATCCGTCAACTAAAATAGGAAAACAGAAAATATTCCAAAGTACCAAAAAAATTTAATCTATAATAATAAAAATACGTTTTTATTACTGCTTAATTTATTTATCTAAATAGTTGGTTGGTTTATTTCACTTTACTCCACATAAAGTAATCATAATTAAGCGGTTTATAAATAGAAATAATTTCCTTTAATGATGACTGACCCTGACAAATAAGCTTGTCCTTTCAATACAACCGATTGTACAGAATGTAAATTAGTTTAGGTACAGGATGTTTGCTTATAAATGCACCCCTAATTAGCTTTCGTATTTTTCTAGATATCAAAAAAAGTTAAATATAAAAGTTTCCTTGAACTATAGGCAACTATTTTAGTGTAGTTTACAGATACACAGGGTATCTAGTTTTTCAGAAATCAACCAATAAGGTCATATAATCTAGCAAATAGAAATAAAGCAAAATATTGGGACTATCAAGACAAAGTATGTAGCAATAAACGAATGTCTTACTGAGTTGGTATAACAAAGGCATATTAAAAATTCATTCTGGCAATGTAGCAACCAAGTTGTTTTGTTCATTTGATTTGCTAGTATGCATATTAACTCTAATGTAATGTTGGTATTTTACAAAATATAGCTAAGACATTTAATTTTTGTAGTGTTAAATGAAGATTTTTGTCACATGTGGCCAATTCGAGTCTTTTTATATATTATTTTAGAAGTAAATATCTTATTGAATTTTGTAAACAGATACGCACTATTATACATTTTTGGAAAACTTATCTCAGGTATGCTTTTAAAAACCTGCATCCACCCCAGAAATTAACGCGCAAAGTTGCCAAATGTGTTGAGGAAGCCGGCAGACGAGAGTAGCGACCACAGACTTTTGCCAAAATAATTTGCGGCTATCTCCGATGTATATATTTTTCTATGGCGGCTTCTTAACCTATATTAACCTCTTGAAACGGTAACGATTCCTCTAAAAAAAAAACGATTTTAGGTACTCGTTACAAAAATAACTATTTTGCAATTTATATTGCTTTCGCCAAATTTTGTTGATTATGAGAAATCCGTCTTATTTACGATGCATTTAGTAAGAAGGAATTATTTAGCTTTTTTTTATTACCTAATTCAAAAAAGTGACATTACTTTTTGATTCGTTTCAAAAATGTACAGGGTGAGTCATTATATTTTGACACCTACTTACAGGGTTTATTTACGAAGATAGAGAAAAAGTGTAAAAATAAAGCTTTAGGGTTTCTTTTAAATTGCCAAAATCCGCTATTAAAAAAAACAAACTACTATCGCATGCCTATCTATATGCCGTTAAAAATATAACGAGATACATTTTTTAAATGGAACACCCTGTATTTTTATAAATTTTATGAATATTACTTTTTTTCCTGATTTCGTAATATTTTCGTGCGATATGCATCTATTTCTTTTTAACCCGGAATACACAGGCAACACCAAGCAATTTCGGAAAATTAAAGTAAAGATATTTTAACAAATAGAGAGAAATAGAATATGCTATGAACAAAATACGTACGAGGGAGCGAGACAAAAGAGCATAACCTAAGCAATACCCGTTCGCCAATCAAAGCCCTCGTACGTCATCCCTTTCCTAGGCGCAAACGGAAGGTGGATGTAAAAGTTTCTAATAAAACTAAATGAATATAATAATAACATATATAATAATAAAAATAATAATAATAAAACTCAGTGAATTAATTACTTTCGGGTTTTTAAGAATGGGAACCCTACCTGTCTACGAACTATTCTATCTATTGATTTTTGAACTGGGCGGTCTGAAATTGTAAGTTTATTGTGTATAGATAGGTATACCGAGGTTTTTTTACTTATGAACATATCTACTTAACTATCTAGCTCCCTATGCCAAGCCTGAGTAAAACACACGGACACACTTTTTTTTTGATTAAGAGAATATTTCAAATTTTTGTAACTCTATAAACAGTTTTCCTAGTACTGAATCCTGAACTAACAAAAAAGGTAGTGCCTCACTTTTTAAACATATTATGATAAACTAAAATATTTATTGTACGTGTACTCGGATATTATACATTTTCTACTTAATATTCTACATTTTCTAGGCAATTTTCTACATACGCGAAGAAAATTAATTTTCTACGTGTCACTGGTGCCCCTACTTTTAAAGTTAACTCATGAGGAGGGATTCCTGAAGGGTTTAGGGAGTGTAGGAACTCGACAGGATAATTAACCGCATTTTCTTGGCCTATAACTACATCTAATGAGTAGCTGCTGTGCTATTTTTTGGAGTTAATATAGCTCGTTCTTTAAACCAAAAAGCGGTTTTATTTTTTTAACTTTCCTCTTTAGTCCACTATAAACATTTAAGAGGTAGTTTTACCCCCTTGGAAGTTTCGAAAAATCCCTTCTTATCGAACCTCTGCACTCTAAAATCAAGCTGTTTGCACAAGCCCAGCTTTCTACGGCAAACGGTCTGAGAAAGATCGCAAAAATTAATCAATGACCCAATTTTTTCAAAAACCCTGTATGGATTTATAAAAAATCTTAAAATATGTAACAAATAAGTTGTTTTTTAAATAAAAAATGAAAAATTAAAGAGGTGGTTTCAGCCCCTTGGACACCTGTCTAATTTTAAAATATGTAAAAAAATAAAATATAAAGCATATCATGTTGAAGTGTTTTCCGAATAACTAACGGTTTTTCAAATAAAATATATTATAATATTTAAGGGATGGTTTTACCCCTTGGGCACATTGTATGATTTTTAAAAATCCTAAAATATGTCAAAAAATAAATTAAAAAACATGTGTTCAAGCGTTTTTCGAAAAAAAATAAAAAAATATTGTATTATTTAAGTGGTAGTTTCAACTTTTTGAACACCCTGTATGACTTTTTAAAAAATCCTAAAATATGTAAAAAACTAAATTACAAAACACGTGTTCAAGCGTTTCTTCGAAAAACTGATCGTTTTTTAAATAAAAAATATTGTAATATTTAAGGGGTGATTTTTTTTTTGAAAAATCACTTCTTATCGAACCTATACACGGTAAAATCAACGTATATGACAAAATTCAGCCTTTTAGCTCAAGCGGTTTGAGCTGGAGCGTGATGAGTGAGTCAATCAGTGAATTAGTCAACTGAGTTGTTTATATATTAGTATAGATTACCTTAGGCTTATAAGGCAAGTAATGCTGCAGTAAAACTAAAATAATTAATAAACGCTTTGCGCCGATATAATCAAATTATATATTTTGAAATCAGTAGAGAATAGTCTTTTATAAAAATAAACAATATACAGGATATTACATTAAAAAAAAATATATTTCTTACCCTGAACTTTTTGTATTTACACTTCTTCTCTCTTTGTTAATAAATAATTCTGTAGGTGGGTGTCATAATATAATAACTCACCCCATACATACAACTATCTGAAAAAGCAAAAAAGTTAATAGGTTTAAAAATGCTTTTTGATTAAAATGATATTTAGCGTTGTTTCTTTGATTTAGTTATTCAAGTTTTTGAAGGAATAAGTTTGTTTTTTATTAAAACGTATGCTTACTCCTAGAAACTTTATTTCAAGCTAACATGTATCAAATTTCAACCCCAAAGATCAACAGCCAAATTCAATATTCCCCTTTTAACTAAAAGATCTCTTCTAATATTTAGTTATTGGAAACTCCGCAACTCGTTCCCGTTCGCGAATCGAGGGTTACCGCACGAAACAATATAGTTTTGGAGAGCATTGATGTCTCCGGACCAATTCAAGGCGTCTCATTTAAATAGGTATTAATTGCGTAAGCTACAATGGATCTTTGTTATTGGTCATGGCATACTATTATTTTAAGCGAGGGTGAGTAATGAATTTGGGGTAAGGTGATTGGCCGTAGCTCGTGAGTAGAAGGTCATCACTCACTGGTAGGAGTAATAGGCATTTTCACTTGACCGCAAATATGTTGATAGCATGGGCATTATGTATTAGACGGAGAAAAAACATATTTTCGTACAAAAACTGATTTATTTACATGATTTCGTCTTACGAAATGATACATTTTTAGATGCATGAACTGTGTTTAGATGTCTTAAGACGTTGGTTTTAATGAAACTCTTGTAGGTGCAATGTTCTACGGGACAGAAGTGCTTTGGCGTTTTACCGCAGTAAACTCGTATATGAGACGACAATGATTCCTTGTTAGTGTAAATTTTTCCGCACAGCTGACACGTAAACTCGGTAATATCTAAAACATTTTGAAGATCTCAATATATGTAAAAACATCAGTCGGGGGACAAATTAATAGTACGTCCCCACATTACTTTATTTAAAAAAGTTTCATATTTTGCATGTGCAAGGCTTTAATTTATCTTTTGACAACTAGTTAGAGCTGTAACTAGGATCTACAAAAAAACTCTAAGTACAAAAGTTGTAGGATTTTTCTTATATTATCTTTTAAGGATATCAAACTTGTCTAAAAATCATTAAAAAGTTTAAAAAATATTTACAACTATATTTTTTAAATAGGCCACCATGTATATTATTGTTCTAAAATTGATTTCGTCTAACAGATTATAATATGTTAACTACATTTATCTGTAAGGACAACCGACAGAGTGAGCCAACGATTTTCCGGTTTTAAAATTAAACGCTCGTGCCCGTCGATTTCACAGCTTTTTTCATCCCAGTACCTTTAACCCTCTAGTCGGGGGGAGAAAAACTCCTGAAATTTGAATAGGAGAGAGAAGTCATGCTATACCTCTTTTTAGAGGTCTCATCAAGTTCTTTATTACTCGATAATTTCAGAGATTTGAAAATCTGGATAAAAATTAGACTTCGTTTTTTACAAAATTGAAGCACTCTCGGCCTTGTCGATTTCTGATTCGATTGGGAATAACTTGTCGTAACTTCAACTCCCTAACGGGGGGAAGCACAACTATTTAATTTAGAATAGAAGTGAGGGGTGTTGCAATACCTCATTTTGAAGATCCCATCGAATACTATCTCACTCTAAAACTTCTCGTCAAAATTTTCATAAAATAGTGAAAGGGGCAATGCAGAAGAAACATCTACTTGATAACCAACAAAAAGACTAATTACTTTTGTGATCAGTTTATTAAATGTTGCAAATAACCACCATTTACTTCCATGCATTAAAATAAGTTGCGTTGAACACGTTCCCCTACATTATGCACCATTTTGGGTGTAATTTGACGGCATTCATTAATACACTGGCCAACAAACAAAAATTTTTGTTGTAATACAAATCAGAATAGCATAATCTAATTTTTAGCTTCATACGCGTCACAAATCGTCAATATAACGCACGACAACGCTATGCTCCCCCACCGCTTCAAACGCACAAAACGGGGATTGATACGCAGAATTTCCTACGTTTGAGGCTCAAAAGTTTGGGCTTGTAGCCTATTAATTTTTTTGTTGTAACACAAATTAGAATAGCGTAATCTAATAGCTTTATCCAAATACGAAAATGACAAATAGAAAGTTGTAGCACGTAGGGTTTTCTTGTTAGAGTTGTAGAACCATATCGAATGTTACGATACTTAATATCTATAGAAAAAAATGATTTCAGAAAATTCATAACCCTGTTAATTGACTATGTTTACAGTTTTTGCCTATTAAACATACCATACATCTAAGAGAAAAGAAAAGGAAAAAAATATTAGCATAAAACACTAATTAAACTTTATTTTTTCCGTTTATGAGGTGTCCTATCTTCTCTCTTCAAAAACCAACAGTAGTCACCCATCATGGCTGGATCCTATCGTCCTTGGTACCGAATTTCCATTGTTCTGATATCTTGGTGAAACCTTTCACCCTGCTCGTCACTAACAGCTCCCAAATTTTTAGGAAAAAATGACAGATGGGAATGGAGGAAGTGAATTTTAATGACATTCTGGCACCAAGCATTTTTGGGCATCTAAGAGTTCATTAACAAATTGTTAATAATTTTTGAGCCATATTGTTGCCTAAAAATCCTCTTACTACATTAACAAATGAATTCCATGCTCTGAGTTCCTGCCTGGTAAGCTTTTCCGTAAAATTGACATCGTCCAGCAATTTTCTAATTTGGCATCACTTAACTGGGGAAAGACTTGTCTTAGGTAATTAAATCCATCATCATCTTTATTCAAAGCCTTCAAAAACTTTTTCATCAGCCCAAGTTTAATGTGAAGAGGAGGCAAAAGGAAATTTTTGGGATAAACAAGAGGTATAAATTTAATATTTTGAGATCCCGGTTAAAATTCGCTTCTTTCTGGCCAAATTGTTGTTACATAATGCTAATTTATTGCACGACTGTCCCATAAACAAAGAAAACAGCAACATTTTGTAAATCCCCCCTGAAGTCCCACTAAAATCGCTATAACTTTTAAGTCCTCACATATCTGCTATTTATATCTATTGTAGTTTACTTTATCCAAAATCGTGCGCATATTTTCATAATTTTCTTTCATTGCAATTGAATGGGCAACTGGTATAGAGGGTTTTAAATTTCCATTATGCAATAACACATCTTTTAAGCTATATTTAGATGAGTCTATGAATAAGCTCCACTTACGGGGAGAATGTTCAATATCAAGTTCCTGCATTAAACTGCCTATATCAGTACATGCGCACAACGAATTTTCCATACTGTAGAATTCAGAAAACATAGTGTAAGAAAGCGTCCATATTCTCTAAGAGACCAAGTTTCAAATGACTAAACTAGAAATAAGACACAAAGTCTCGGTCTCAGTCAAAAAAAATAATGCGGTTACACGTGTTTCGCCTTTTCAGGCATCATCAGACCTACAATTAATATAACAATCAAAAACTCATCACTATAAATATACAAAATTCAAACAGACCTTCAACATTAACTAAAATCACAAGAACAAATCAAACAACTATAACGTCACATGTTAAAATGTTTATTTATATATTTTTTTGTCTTTTATTTGATTCAACTTTTATCTGCGCGTGTCAATACCTTTGTTTCTTAACCTCATCTCAGTGTGTATTTTAACATGTGACGTTATAGTTGTTTGATTTGTTCTTGTGATTTTAGTTAATGTCGAAGGCCTGTTGGAATTTTGTATATTTATAGTGATAGTTTTTGATTGTTATATTAATTGTAGGTCTGATGATGCCTGAAAAGGCAAAACACGTGTAACCGCATTATACTCTTTTTGACTGAGACCGAGACTTTGTGTCTTATTTCTAGTTTAGTCATCAGAAAACATAGGATTTCTTTTTCTGAAATTCGTAATTTTTGTTTCTTTGGCCAATAGGTTCCATTCCTTAAGAGGGAAACCCAGAAGTTCTGACTGTTGCTTGGATAACCCCAAATCCCATACTAAATCATTTAATTCACTTTGAACAATCAAATGTGGCTTGCCGGAACTGGGACCTGTGGTAAAAGTGGGATCGGTGCACTGTTCTTCTGAGCTGTCTGATGATGAGTTATCTCCATTATCTCCCAAATCAATAGCTTGCCAATTTAAAGGTGCAATCGACACTGGCAAATTTGCATTATGAGTAACAGGTCGTATGGCAGATTGCAAATTTGGATATTCTACATTGTGCTTTCCCTTTTTGAAATAACCTTCAGTCTTTGTCAGGCAAAAATAACAATCGTCAGAATGAGTGGTGGGTTCTCGCCGTACCATTGGAACTGCAAAAGGCATACTTTTTCCCTTTCCCTTCATCCACTGCATCAATGATACACTACAACTAACACAGCACACATGGGGAGCCCACCGCTTATCTTGATCCCCAATTAACACACAAAATATTTAAAGTAGGTTTTTTTTACATTTTCGGAAAATGGCCTGGCTTGTGATTTCACCAGAAATTCTCCACAAATATAACAAAATTTTTCAGGAGAAATTTTGCAACTTCGGCGCGTTTGACTCGACATTCTGGTCTTCACCTACACTTGCTTATCGATACACAGAGAACCACTCAATTCGAAACTCAACAGAAGAGTGAGGTTTAACGTTTTATTTATGTCTAATGTTGTAAATAACCCAGTCTAGATAATTTTTCCGTTGTAAAATGGACCCATTTTAGCCGCCCCACCATTAAATTTTTTACCTGTCAATATAAAAGGTTCTAATTAGGCTATTAAAAAGTGATACGTATTAGGGCTTTCCTAATATTTTTTTATTATTGGGAGGGTATTTCCATTGTGAAAATAATAAGCTGCCCTGTCTTGTCGGCCAGTGAATACGGTGTTGCAAATCATACAGTGATTCCGGCGTAGTAGCATAATTCTTAGTTTTCAGATGACCTCATAGAAAAAATTCCAGTGGATTCAGATCAGGTGACTTGGGTGGCCACTCAATATGTCCCCTTCTTCCAATCCAGCTTTGAGGTCGCTAAGAACCCTGTCCAATTTGGCAGCGAGTTTCAAAACGTAAATAGTACATAGGATGGCACTGGTTAAATAAAGTAGCTGTTACTCGCCTAGAATCGATATTTTTAAAAAATAATTTTGTTATTTCTACCCGTTCTTCCAAAGAATTGTAACGTTCTTAAACATTTACGACGAACTGAGATAGATGGAACCCACGGTGCGTTCATAAGCTCTTTTGTGGCAAAAAATTAACAAATAAATAAATACTCAAATGTCAGTCTGAATAAGAATAATCTGTCGAGTAAATTCCACATTGCCTCTTTCACTATTTTAGTTTCCATTTTGGTATCGATGAAAATGTTGACGCCAAATTTTAGCATCAGATAGTATTTAATGAGATCTTCAAAATGAGGTTTCACCAACATCCCTATTCAGAATCAGGGGGTTGTGCTTCCCCCCGTTAGGGGGCTGAGGTTACGGGGATGAAAAAGTCAGACAAGTTGTTCTCGCTCGAATCAGAAATCGACCGAGAGTTCTACAGACCTTTAAAAAGAGGTATGGCACGACCCCTCTCCTCTATTCAAACTTCGGGGTTGTTCTCCCCCCAGCTAGGGGGTTAAAACTATGGAGATGAAAATAGACGAAAAATAGTTCCCCCTCAAATCAAAAATGGACGGGTTCGAGCGAGATTTTCATTTTAAAGCCAGAAAATCGGTGTGTACAGTTTTCGTTGGTTCACCCTGTAGGTATTAGAAGACAATGTTTCCTCACCCTCTAACCCATTGGGTCTTATGGCAGGGTTTATGAAACCAGCCATATTTTCAATCGGTAAGAAAATTCCATTAAATGAAATAATAACATACATGTTGTCCGATAAAATTATAGGTTTATATTTTGATTTCTATATGACATTTTTTGATATCCTTAAAAGAAAATACAACAAAAATCTTACAACTTTTGCATTTATTGTATCCCTTATAGATTAAATAAAATATACGTGTCAAAATACAAATGAAAACCCTGTACATTCCTTTGAAGATCGTTTATTTCGCGGAATTAAATTAAAACTGCACATTAGAATGAATTAGTATATTTGAGTTGTTATAAAATTTGCCCAGGTGTCAACAAACAGAATCCCCTAACTTTTTTTAATTTTGTAATTGAAACATGTACCTATAAATCAGGAAAGCTTTTTTAAAAAAAATATTGTTTTTAGTAAATTATTTTAAAATAAAAGCTTGTTTTTCAAAAGTGTTTTATAGTATATTTATTTTAGTTTTTTTCAGCAGTTCAGGGTCATCAAAATAAAACGGAAGTAGATTAAAATTGACCTAAGATATTATCAATGCAAAAACTTACGTTGAAAATCTTTAAATTTGCTTGCATATTTATTAATAGACTTATTACTTCCCTCGTAATCCTAAAAACATCTCGGAATCGTAAAAAAAATCACCCTCCGAGATTTTTTCAGATCTTCAATATCGGGGTCTCTAGACGCTAAAAAAAAAACGTTTTCTCAATTCCGTCGGTCTGTCTGTGGGCGGCATAGCTAAAAATCGATTTATCCGATTGACCTCAAATTTTCAAAAATAAAAAAATCATATATATATATATATATATATATATATATATATATATATATACAGGGTGGTCAATCTCAGCTCCCTTCTACTGTAGCTCACTTATCATTTGACTCATGAATTTGAAATTTTGCACAACTCATATGTATATTAGGGCGCATTTTCCAGAAATATTTTTGATTATACAGGGTGACCCAAAAAAGTTTGACGTCACAATAACATATTTTTTTAAATTAGATGACCTATATTTTCTTGCATATTTAGATGGCTTCCATAGTTGCTTAGTTCATCCTTAAATTTTATTGGGTTCGATCGGTAAATAACGGCTTAAAAAAATTAAATGTGAAAAAAAGTGAATTTACACCACTGGTTAAAAAAAATTATAAAAATTCAAATATTGCCTCGACATAAGAATCAAATTGGGAGTTCATTTAATAAGGTTTGACAATCTCGCTGACCAAATTTAAACGATCTAAATTATACAGGGTCTACAAAATTAAGTATCAAAATTACCAAACTTCAAAGCGCATTTTCTTTCTTTTTTAAACATCAACCCTATACTTTTTTCATTGCAATCGACGCGTAATTGAAAAATAAAACTTTTTTGTAAATACATCTTTATTAAAAGTTCTAACGTATTAAAATATATTCGCCAAAAACTGGTAAAGCGTTCTATTTTAGCAACCATTTTAATGAAAAGTAATCCAAGGTGGCTTAGATTATTAAAATGAATGACGTAGAATTCAATCAATATGAAAGAGACAATTTTGAAATATCGCAAGTTTTTATTTTTAAATTATTTTTTTATTTATTTCTTTTTATATTGAATTTTATTATAGTTTATCATTTATCTTGACATTAAAATTAAAAATTTACTATTTAAGTATCACATTTGAGACTTACACTATACTAAATTCAACCATATTTAATCTAATTTTTTCACTAGAACTTATTTTCAATGTGTCTTCCGTTTTCTTCCAAACACAAACGAAGACGAGTATGAAAAGATGCTACCATTCTCCTTAAAATATCGGGTGTTACCTGTCGAAATGCGTCTTGAATTCGTAGCTTCATGTTCTCAGGTGTTGTTGGGGGCTCCTGGAAATCAAGCTTAGTGAGGTCGGGTGAACGGGGTGGCTATCTAATTGGCCCTCCTCTTCCGATCCACCGATCCGAAAAGGCTACCTCAAGATGGGGCCTGACCGGTAAAGAATAATGTGCTGGAGCGCCGTCGTGTTGTAGCCATATGCCCTCCTTTACGGGTCTGGGTAGATGTTGACATAAACGGAGCAACTCATGTTGTAAGAAATTTAAATACATGTCCCTATTTAAATGCCCATCGAAAAAATAAGGACCGATAATAAAATCTCCTATTATATATAATATATATATATATATATATATATATAAATCCATTTTATGGAAGGCAGCCTCGTCTGAGAAGAGCACTTTATCGAAGTATTCAAAAATTGCTCTGATTTTGGATTGTGCCCAGTTACAAAACGCTATTCGATGCTCATAACCTTCTTCATAAAGCTCTTGGTGAAGCTGAATATGGTAGGAATGCAAATGTTTTTTTTTTATACACGTTGAACGGTGGTTTTGCTAACATTCGCTATATCGACGACTGCCCTTTGGCTAATTGAAGGGGTTTCTGTGATATGAAGTAGCACATCCAGTTCCTTTTCATCAGTTTGAACTGGCCTATTTCTACTAGGTTTTGAGTATTCGCCATCTTCAGTCTGAATAAATCTATCTAATAAGTTTTGCAGGCTTCTCTTATCGGGATATCTTCGTTCCGGATATCGCTCCGCGTATATCCCACTAGCAAAAAAATATTTTTTTGAGATTCTCCCAACACAAAAATCATATCTACTAGCTCTTCTTTGGTATAATTCATTGTAAAAATACTTATGCAAAACGTGAAAAACTTAACAAACTACTTAAAAAAATAACTTCTTGAAATAAACTGCAAACAACTATAACCACAATAAACAAACTATACTACTGGAACAAAATAACGCAATACTTGGTAACGATATGATCAAGAACAATATTAACCCGTTTGTAAACTAAATAATTTTTTAAATTTGTCAAAAAGACTCTCCTGTCATTTTGATTGAATTCTACGTTATTCATTTTAATAATCTAAGCCACTTTGGATTACTTTTCATTAAAATGGCTGCTAAAATAGGACGCTTTACCAGCTTTTGGCGAATATCTTCATATACGTTAGAAATTTTAAGAAAAAAGTATTTACAAAAAAGTTTTATTTTTCAATTAAGCATCGATTGCGATGAAAAAAGTATAGGGTTGACATTTAAAATAAGAAAGAAAATGCACTTTGAAGTTTGGTAATTTTGACACTTGATTTTGTAAACCCTGTATAATTTAGATCGTTTAAATTTGGTCAGTGAGATTGTCAAACCTTATTTAATAAACTCCCAGTTTGATTCTTATGTCGAGGCAATATTTGAATTTTTATAATTTTTTTAACCAGTGGTGTAGATTCACTTTTTTTCATATTTAATTTTTTAAGCGGTTATTTACCGATCGAATCCAATAAAATTTTAGGGTGATTTAAACAACTATGGAAGCCATTTAAATATGCAAAAAAATATAGGTCAACTAATTTAAAAAAATATGTCATTGTGACGTCACACTTTTTTGGGTCACCCAGTATAACCAAAAATATTGATTAGGATATATACATATATATATATATATATACTCGTATATATATATATATATATATATATAATGTGTTTTCATTCCGGGTGTATATCCGTTCATTACTGTCGTTCTGAAAGGAACAGTTTTGCTGACGTTTCGCCAAAATCGCATTTGGCATTTTCGAAGCTTTCTTTCTCGCGTCCGAATAGAGACTGAAGTGTTGGTGACTGCGACGCTTCCTTTTATATCCCCACTCGGGGCCGAAGGTTATATCTGCGCAGGCGTTGGTCGTTATTTATGTTTTCTGGATGGTGCTGTTGTTGTCGCGCTAATTGCGCTTGAGTTTTTGCGATTTTAGATTTGTCGATTATTGTCTTCCATACTGTTGGTAGTTTTAATGACTCGTGCCTTTTATTCAAATCACCTTGTTTTTCAATTTCTATGGCTTCTCGGATTATTCTGGTCTTATAATGTTCTATATTGGCAATCTCCCTACACCCATCGAAATTTATTTTAGGGTAGGGAGATTGCCAATATAGAACATTATAAGACCAGAATAATCCGAGAAGCCATAGAAATTGAAAAACAAGGTGATTTGAATAAAAGGCACGAGTCATTAAAACTACCAACAGTATGGAAGACAATAATCGACAAATCTAAAATCGCAAAAACTCAAGCGCAATTAGCGCAACAACAACAGCACCATCCAGAAAACATAAATAACGACCAACGCCTGCGCAGATATAACCTTCGGCCCCGAGTGGGGATATAAAAGGAAGCGTCGCAGTCACCAACACTTCAGTCTCTATTCGGACGCGAGAAAGAAAGCTTCGAAAATGCCAAATGTGATTTTGGCGAAACGTCAGCAAAACTGTTCTTTTCAGAACGACAGTAATGAACGGATGTACACCCGGAATGAAAACACATTGTATTTTTCCATCCGTGAAGGAGTAAAAATCAACATATATATATATATATATATATATATATATATATATATATATATATATGGTTTTAAACCTGCGTACCTTCTAGGACAAAGATAATTCAAAATTTTTGCATTTTTGGTGCAAAAAATATTTTTTGTCCTGGGTTAAGAAATTGAGTAAAATCGAATATAAAAAAAACGCAGAAATTTTTCATTTTATAAAGAAAACTTTCACTTTGTCAAGATGTGCCGTGCTGATTTGATGTCAGAATAGAGTTTTTGACAATGGATCCACAAATTCGCAAATATGTCCTCAAATGCTTTTAGGGTGGTAAAAATGGCCCGTACCAATATTATGTAAATTTTAGCATATATTTCATTCAGAATTTTGTTTAATAAAAGAACTTAATTATAACAAAAATAATAAGTAGCTTAGTGATGCAAATATGGTATCGGAGGAGATACGTGGGATTCAGAGGTAATTTAATTTTTTGCTTTATACGATATACCGGGTACCCATATAAAGAAAAGTGTCGCTTATTTTAATATGTTTCCTGGTTTCGTTTCCTATGCTAATATGCTAGCTCTAAGAAGTGGGGGGTTTTGATTATTTAATAATTTACACTTGTTTAAATCGGAAATTTACTCGAAAACTGTACATTTCTGACAAAATGTGAATTTGAATGTCAATTTAAATATGCTATTAATATTGTTCGAATGAGGCGAAAATTATGTACACCTAGGGGGCGTTTGGTCTGTTTTATTGTATTTTGTTGTTGTTATGTGTTATTTTTCTACTTCAGTATAATGAACAAGTTGCTGTTCGATTATAATATATAAGAATATTGACTGACAGGGAATTTTAAAAATAAATTTTTTTTGTATTTTCTTGTGATTGTAAGGTTTTGCTTTTGTAAGTTTAATATACACTATGTGTATATTTTGTTCTTACGTTAAAGTATTTACCTATTTATTTTATTTCATCTGATAAGAGGGGTATGTATAGTATAAAGAGGTTTGTAATTGGTCTATCATTAGGACAATAACTGATTTAAAATATTTTGTATATTTTTTCATTTATAAAATTTTGAACTTTCCGAACTACCTTTGTTCTATTATAGATACTTTTTACCAAACCATCTTTTTAACCACGATTGAAGAATTATATGTTTGTGTTTGTAGGTTCTCTGTATATTTTTGTTTCAAAATTGTGTATGGCTTTCTTAATAAGTATGTCTAAAAATAGAAGTCATCAATCTGTTTCTTTTCAGTAGTGAATTTAATTGTCGTTTTTTGTCCTAACACTGTAACCTGTGATGGCAGATAGATCAAAATACAAGAGTTCTAACCAAAATACATTACACCACAACATCTACGTTCTCGACGCGCGTTATCTCCAACAACCGAATGGTTTATTATCGTAACTTTGGATGTAATTTCATTAAAAATTTTACTCAAAAATCTGTCACAAATTGTTTTAATTATTTATAAGTACTTAATGTCAATAAAAAATAAAAAGTTAGGGGTGGTATTTTATAAGACGACACCAGGTACATAGATACTAATCGAACACGCAGAAAAATTACAATAATGGCAATTTTATGTTTTGACCCACACATATCCGTTTAACTTCCTCGGCACGAATGTATTTATATACTTCTCCTGTGTTTCACTAAGATGTGAGTTTTCAAATTATCTTTTCTATACGCCCTGTACGAACAAAACGTACAGGAAAATCGCTTTTCCTGTCCACATTCCTTCATGTGCCGTTTGAGTCCCTTTATATAAGCATAAGTCTTGGGACAATTTGGACATTGGTGCGAAAAAGGCATACTAAAATCTAAAAAAAATAAAAACAAACTATTAATCTCATTAGCGATAATATCAATGCAGTGCAAGTCTCTGTGCAACAGAAAAATATCTTTAATATTCCTAATGTATCGCTACAACTAAAAACATCTAATATCACTTACATGCTTTCAATGTTATAAATTCAGTTCAACAGAATCACAGACAATAATACTTTGAATAGACTATCCATTCAATATAAAATAAAGTACCTCCTAAATGGATTCCAGCTTTGTACAGTTGGGATCCATCGAGAGATTTCCACGTGGGCTAACGCTCAGAGTTGCCAGTAAGCGGCGAGCTACATCCGATCGACTACTTAAATTCGTTTGTTGATCAGCTTTATACTCCTACCTGGCAAGCATGTTTGTATCTTTAAAGCATATAATGTGTTTTTAACGAATAAGCCTCTTGCAACTCTGGGCTAAATATTGTTGCGCTCGTTCTAATTAAATAGTGGCACAAGTAATTGATATAGATTAATTATTTATATTGGATGAACTGACCATTAGAATTATTGCTAGAGAGAACAGACATTTTCCCCTGCCCCTCCTGAACCTTAACCAATATAGTTCCCATTTATTTTTTTAGCTAACATTTTTTTGTTAAATAAAAACCCTTTAAAATGTGTCTCCCTTTTCTTACGTTACATGTAACTTTGTTTTTGAATAAAATTTTTAAAATCTATTATACTTTTTGCGCTTCTCTGGGATCCGACTCCAGCACTAAAGAATGCAATTTTTTACAAAATATCTCTTGAAACTGTTATTTTTTCATTACTCACCCTAACGAAAATATTTCTTTATACAGTGTGTAACAAAAGTAACGAAACGGCGAAATATCTCGGGTACTGCTTATCTGAATTTAATGAAAATATGTCAAATCAGGTATGAAATTATGCCGGATCCAATGGGGAGTTCCGCATTGCTGCCAAGTTTACCATTTTTCTGTTATATAAGGAAAATTATTTTTTTTAGTCGAATATCCTATATTATATTACGTTTTTAAAATTTCCGTAAAATTCTCAATACTTTCTATTAATAAGGGTCTAATATCAACAATTTAATGTATTAACTTTTATTAAAATATCTGCACACAAAAGATTACCTGGTATGTTTGAAAATGTCATTTTTGTTTATTTCCAAAATGAACCGTTTGACTGAGACCCAAAGAATTGAAATTTTAACTATACTGGGTTATGGGGATGGAATGCGAAACCTGACAATGACAAGTATCCTAACAGAAATCCAAGAACTAAATCTAACGCAAGTAAAATTAACAAAAAAATTCTTGAAAGATGCTATACATTCTGGCAGATCTAATAGCGCAGCAGATGGTGATAAGGCTCTGGATGTTTAGAAGAAAATCCGCACCTTTCTACCAGAACATTAGAAAGAGAAAAGGACGTCTCACACATGTCCGTAAACCGACTTCTTAAAACCCATACAAATTAACTTTGGTGCAAGAACTCTCTGAGGATAGGAATTTTATCAAATCATGATGGAACGTTGCAATACCAATCTAGATTTTGACAATCTAATTATTTTTTTCTGACGAAGTAACTTTTTTTGAATGGAAAAGTTAACAGGCATAAGTGTCGATATTGCGCCAGGAAAAATCCACATTGAATACGTGAAAAGCATACCCAATATCCCCAAAAGATAAATGTTTGGTATAAAGGATGCCAAAATAATGGGTTCCTTCTTCATGGAAGACATTAACTGGAGAAAGATATTTGAATCTTTTAAGCACCGAAATTTTCATCATTTTGCTCGAAATGTTCGGGAATGTTTAGACAATATTTTTTTTTGGAAGATGGATTGGACGTAGGAGTAGAATAAAGTGGCAACCTCGGTCTCCAGACTTGACTATTTTTTGTAGCGACACTTTAAAAATGTGATGCATAAAACTAAGCCAGCCCATAGAAATCGAATGTAGATGGATCGAGGAAGCTGGCATTCTTTCTAATGTATTGAATGTTTTCCCACAGCATTTGGCCTACTGTCAGAAAGTAGATGGACAATATTTTAAACACCTTACTTAGTTTGATTCATTTTCTGTTTGTTGTATTAGGTATTTCTTTTTTGTATTCTATTGTTTCCGTTGTTTTTTTGCAACCTACTTTTAAAGTTGACACGCTGTTTTCTCATGCTAGTGTTTTGGTAGCAATATGAGGAATTATTGTGCGTACCGGTCTGCCAGAACGTACAGCATGTTTTATTTTCCCAGTTTCACGAAATTTTTTGCTAGTTTAGTTACGTTAGACTATTTATTAGATTTTTGTTAGGATATTTATATTAAAAATGTTACAAATATCTTGCAGGTTTCCCAATCTATCGCCATAACCTAGTATAATTAAAATTTCAATTCGTGAGGATTCAGTTAAACGATCTATTTTTGTGAATCAACAAAATTGACATTGTCAAACATATCAGCTAACCTTTTGTGTGCAGGTATTTTAATAAAAGGTGATAAATTATAGATATTCGACCCTTACTTTCGCAAAAACTTATAACTTTCATAAAAAGTGCTCTTAATAAAAAGTAATGAGAATTTTACGCAGATTTTAAAAAATATAATATAGGTTGTTCCATTAAAAAGAAAAATTCCTTTAGACCAACGGTAAACTTATCAGCAATGCGGAACACGCAATTGGATCCGACATAATTTCATACCTAAGTGTACAGGGTGGGCATTTTAGTTAGTATAAAAGTTTCTTGGTTTTAAACAATTGTTTTAATTATTTGAGTGTTATTAATACAGGGTGTCCGAAAAGTGCTGCTCCGACTTCAAAACCAGAATTTTAAATAGGACACCCTGTATATTTTTACGTTTTTAGATTCCTTGGGAGAAATAAAAGTAACTGTTATAAGAACCTCCTATCCGAATTTTGTGTCATTTAGACAGAAATTATTGTTATGTATTTTTTAGCAAGTTAATGCCCTCAGCAAACAGAGTCTTATGCAGCTGTTAGTTTACATTATTTAATAAAATTTTAACCACAACTTAAGAGGACTACTTCCTAACGATCTACGTTTTAAATTTATACAGAGCGTCTTAGATCATTGGACATTATATATATATATATATATATATATATATATATATATATATATATATATATATATATATATATATATATATATATATATATATATATATATATAATATATATATATAATATAAAAAAATATATAAATAAAAAAAAAACACCTAAATTAAATCTAAGTAATATAATAAAGTAAGGTTTTAATATGTCCTCCATTTTGAATAATTCATGTGGTATAAACGAGCTCTAAATGTTTTATAGCATTGGACACAAAATTGGTTTTCATTTAAGTGTTTTTATACAATATCCTTCAGTCTTCCCTACCAGAAAAAATCTTGGGGGTAAGATCTGGACTTCGAGCTGGTCACGAGATCGCGCCTTTTTTCCCTCCCCAACGGTTGTAATGTTGGTTTAGAAAGCCACTAATATTGTTCAGCCTGCGGTATCTTATTGACATATTAATTGATAATCAATGAATTTCAGTCTTTTTAACAAAAACCCATTTAAAAAAACTTGGATATTGTGAATTGAAAATTTAAAAAAATGTCGATTGATCTGAGATACTTTGTATAAATTTAGCCATCGAAGATCGTTAGGAGGTAGTCTTCTTAAGTTGGTGTTAAAATTTTATTAAATAATCTGAACTAACAGGTGCCCCCGAGGCTGTCTGTTGAGGGTATAATTTTGCTAAAAAAATACCTAACCTTAATATTTGTCTAAATGACACAAAATTCGAATACGTTCTTATAAAAGTTACCTTTATTTCCCACAAGGAATCTAAAAATATAAAAATATATGGGATGTCTTATTTTTGTAACACGATGTATAAAATATTACAAGAGAAGAAATTTTGGCATAAACATTTGTTGCTTGGCATTTCGTGAATGACATTTCACAAAATCACGAGCCGTTAGGAGAGTGATTTTATCAAAAATATCATGAGCGAAATTACCAAAAGGCAACAAATTTGAATACAACCAGGAGAGTGATGTTTCCTATAGAATTTTTTCTCGAGTGTTATTTGAGAATCAAAATAAAAGTTAATAGGTATATTAAAAAATTGTCGTGGCAATACCATGTTGGTTTTGTCATGGTACGAATATTGTCAGGTGAATGGAGATTTTATTGCCGGCATAAAACACTCTAGTGAATTAGTCCATAGTATTCTGTCACAAGTTCACATCTGCGTCAAAGTTTCTTGAAAGTTTAACAATATTAATTTAAGTTTACAATGTTTATAGGAATATTAATCGTTATTAAGGTCTGACAAAATACTCACCATAAAATGTATTAAATATTAGTAAGTCAGCACAGGCAAAATATGTATTAAACTTTATAAAAAGTAAATCCATTGTTAGCTCTTAGATATCTAGAAAATAAAAAAACAGCAGAAAAAAGTTCACATGTTTACTTTTGATAAAAGGAAACTCATAATTATACTAGGGAAAATTTAGGAAAGCACAGAGAACATTTTCACATTACAAAGATTGCACAATTATAACGTCAGAAACAGTAGTAATATATACCTGTATTAAAGAAACAAAATTAGGTCTGTATTTAAAACATTAAAGTTGCTAGATTGATGTCCTAGTAATGTAGAGAAAAAAAAGTCAAGAGATTTCCGTAGAAAATCCTTTTTTTCCTAAAAATTAGTGATATTTCAGTTTAAAAAATTAATGTACGACGATTCTTACACTTTCTCAAAAGTTCAGAAATTAAAAACCATTTGGCATCTCTGTAGGACACATAATAACTCCTATTTAAGAGAGTTCGTACCTCTCCCTCTTTTATAGATAGTAATAAATGCATCTCTTAAAAATGGACACTGGAATTGCAGTTTTTTTACCTAATGTTTTCAACAAATTAGCAACCTATGAAAGGATAAGCATGAACAACAAAGTCGCTATACATCTTGTCGTGATTGATTCGAACATGTTTTATCAGGTCGTATTTTTGCTTGACCGCGTACTCACAGTACGCGCATTTAAAACTTGGTTGTTTATTACACTCGTATTTCAGATGTCTGCTGCGTGAGTTGCTGTGTCTGTACACCTTTCGGCACTGAGGACATTCGTACTTTTTTTTCGAATCTGAAAATTTAAACATTTTAATGACGAAACAAAGTCAAAATTTAGAGTGATATTTTTTGTAAATTGAAAACATATGCTATATGAAGAAGCACAAACGAGGATTTTTTTTTAATAAGGTGGTTTTTTCAATACTTCAATAAGTATTTTAACTCCACAAATTTCTGGCCACATAATTTGCACGGCATCAGAAACCTTAATACTATGGAATTGCTAGAAAACGATATTTTTCCGAAATTATGTCGAAATCGACAACAAAAATTAACCTTACTAGGTAAACCTGGAACACAAAAGTACTTATAAAAGCCAAGCAATAAAAACAAAACTTTAAAAAGTAGGTACATTATGTTACACAATTGGATCCGGAATGAAAAATGTGTAAATATTTCGAACACGTACATAAACCATTTTAAAATTTATAAACAAATTATGATTTAAAAAAAAGAGTTTAGTTTTTGGCAAATAACTCAGGAACTATTAACATTTAAGAATATTTGAGAAATGGAGTTCTTAAGGAGGAAGAAATTTACAATAAAAAAGTCCCGACTCCCAAACCTCTATCTCTGTTATTAATAATTTTAATTTAATGTTGAGAATAGAGCATCGTACAGCGGGCGCTGAGTCATTACAATGCCCCATAACCGGTGGCAATAAAAAATATTCTCGAAGAAATTGTCCATATGTCTAGACCTAGTTTTAATAACAAACATAGAAAAAAACTCGGTCTCAGTAATTTATAATTATTAACATGACACGTGTTTCGTCCTTTCGAGCATCATCAGACCTACAAACAACAGAGAGAACCTTAGTAAATAATCGCACTCACCATTCCTAAAACAATAACTTACAAATACAATAAAACACACTAAAGTACAACAAAACAAGCAACTGCTTATATCTATTTGATTGACACTAAAATGAGGTTAAGTCTCACGTGAATAAACAAAATAAAATCTTAAAAAAGTAATTAAAAAAGATTCATATCTCTAGATGGGATCGAACCCGGACCGCCTGAGTTGAGTTTATATTGGAAATGAAAGATGAATAAAAACTACCGGTTCTTGACCTTTTGCTATGGAAACACAGTAGGATAGTTTTTTTTTTCGGTTGTGTAATCTATTATTGTCAAGGGAAGCGTTTAATAAGGAGCGTGATATTATAATGCAGATTGCTATGAACAACGGTTTTCCTTTGGAGTCCATCAACAAATATTCTAAAGTTATAAACAAGTACAAAATGTCTTATAATGTCATACATTTAAAACTTAGGAATGAGACAAATATTTGCAAGTGCATTACTTTTTTCGGAAGTATTTGTCTACAATTGGCTAATTTTTTTAAAAATATAAAAAATATCAAGATTTCATTCAAAACAGTAAATACTCTCAAAAGACATTTAGTAAAGACACAACCGATAAATTGCCCAGGTCTGGAGTTGAGGAGTGAGAGAACATTTGAGACTTGTCAACAAATTCAGAAATATGGATGTAACTGAGACTGTTTCAGCTTTTGCCAATCATTTGTTAGAGTCAGGTCATGACTTTTCCATTTCCGACGTTGATATTGAAGGTCCGAAAGGGAAAAAGCTTGATCTTCTGCAAAAAATAGAAATTACCAAAGCTATAAAAAGTCCTATTCTCACTTGCGTTAACAATGTTTTTAATTTTGAACCAACCCTAATATTTACCAATTTAATGTAATAATAATTGTAGGCAACCTTCATTTCAAATAGAAGTATTTTATCAGTTTATTTTTAAACTGTAAAATATATTTATAGAAATATTTATAATCAACAGCAAAAGTTATGGTACGAGCAGGGATCGAACCCGCTCGTACCTACCGCAGTAGTCCATCGCTACAACCAATTGCGCTATCGTACCATTGATAAGCAATTCGTTAGAACTTGTACATATTCAAACCCACCAGTATTATAAGCATTGTTGATCCTGCCAAATATTCTAATCTTATGGCCCGGCATTATGGTTCGATCCCCGCTCGTACCATAACTCTTGCTGTTGATTATAAATATTTTTAAAAGCCTTCATTTAATTCACCAATTTAGAGAGTGAGAGTTTTTGGTTATTTTCTTTGTCTAGGCCAGTGGTCTGTAAGTTCTTACTTTGGCCTCCCACTCAGGCGGTCCGGGTTCGATCCCATCTAGAGACATAAATCTTTTTTAATACTTTTTATTATTTTATTTTCTTTATTTACGCGAGACTTAACTTCATTTTAGTGTCGATCAAATATGTATAACTAGTAGTTTGTTTTGTTGTACTTTAGTCTGTTTTATTTTATCTGTAACCTATTGTTTTAGGATTTGTGAGTGATTATTTACTAGACCGTGACTTGGAGTCTTTTTCTATGTTTGTTATATAAGAAATATTCTACTAAATATTAATTAAAAAAAAATTATGGTGTTATCTAGATACTTGAAGGAACAATATCCAGCTAAACAAAATGTTTTTTTTTACTATTCTTTCATAAAAGGCTGTTAATGGGTAATGAATTTTTAAACAAAAGCCATTAAAAATTTTTCGCTTCACTATACTATATGAGATGATAACATTGCGGCGTTTTTAAATGTTATAATCTATTAGTTATTATTAATCTATATAACACTAAGCCAGATTTTTCAGCAAGTTCGTGAAAAAGTTATACTGCACCAATTTACATGATTTTTTTTTTGAAATAATCGTCTGGTTACAGAGACCTTTTAACACTTGTTTTTGTATTATTTTATTGCGTATTTTTTCTATAAAACCAATATGGGTTTCTTCAATAATATTTCTGGACGATGTGGTGAATGCGCCCCATATTTTTATAATTCCACTGGAAGCTCATCGCGCCATCTAACGGAAAAGCCAGAAGAAGGTAATTACAAAACAACCTTTACAAAATACGAGGGTGATTCAAATATACAAGTTACTTTTGCTAGCAGTTCCAAGCTTGATGGCGAAGTGGCGGGTCGAAGATCGGCAGGGGTTGGTTAGCCGTTGCACTCTATGCTGCCCTCAGAACAGCCATAAGTGAGCAAAAGATTGTTTTGTCTGTTGCAGAACATATTAAACCATACGAGATTTTAACTGGTTTGAAGGCACACTTTAGGGACAATACACTATCTCAGAACCTGGTGTCTGTATGGGCCAGGTAATTTAAGGACAGCCCAGAAAGTGTATAAAACGTAAGTTATGATCGATGCCCAATGGGTTTCGAGGTTGTTAACCGAAAATCAAAATCAGGCCAGGTTGGATATCTGTAAGAGACTTCTGAATCGATTCAACCACCCTCCCTACAGTACAGATATGTCTTCCTGTGACAATTTTTTTATTTGCACTTATAAAAGAATCGCTGGGAGGGGAACGATTGGAAAACAAGAATGGCGTGTGCGCAATTAATTAATGATCTGCCCTCAAACAAACAAAAAGTGTGTTGACTGTGAACGAGCCTATGCAGAGAACTTGTTTATATTATTAATAAGTGTATAAAAAAGTACTGTATATATTTGAATCACCCTCGTAGTAATTAAATTACATTATACTTACATATTGTAGATATTTACGATCACTATATTGGTTCACTGGTTAAGAAATTAAATGACAGGGAACCAAATCTGCAAATCCACAGTAATTTGTGACGAAAAACCAAAAGTAAGTTCGCAAAAATCAACATCTCTATATGAACTTAAAATTTTACGTAGACACTCTGCCGAGAGAAGTTATTATTTTATATATGGGCTTATAAGTACTGAAATAACCCATTTATATTTCTAATATTTCTCGTACACCTAAATTTCCTCTTTGTTCCGTCACAGTCCGAAAACTGTCCCACGATCGACCCACGCGCATTAAATTAAAACAAAATCAGAAAGTGAATGAAACCGTTTTTCAGTGCAACTAAAATGTAACACTCGTCCCAAACACCTAGCCCTTTTAGGCAAATTGTAAGTATACCCAGTACATCAAATTACCAAGTCAAATAATTTTCTAATCCCTGCTAAATGCATAATACTCATAATAATAGCAAAGAAATTATTCGTTTTCATATTACAATTAAATTCACAATCCAAAACAAACGGCAACTGTGTAACATTTTATAACAGTCGTCCTAAAAATATTCTGTTCTTAAAACCAATTTATGTTATCGAATAATACAACAAGTAAGTTTTTATTTGCACACTGAAATTGCATCCTCCAAAGCTGCTTTTAGAACAAACATTATTCTAATCTTCCTCGCTGTCGTTAAGCGCGACTCCACATATAAACATATCCACTAACCATATCTACACCCAACATATTCTAATGTAATAAGCCCTGTTTTTATTCTCAAACCATTTACTCTTGTGGATTACTCTAGCGAAAAGCAACTCTACCCTATATCTATGGCAACTTAGCAAACTCAAACCGTTTTAAGGAATTTCGCAACAAAAATTGGGGTAGAATATAGGAATCGTAGATATTTTTATTTAGCCATCTCTGCTTCTTACAAGTTTTAAATTACAATCCCTTGTCTATCTTTAGATGAAGGCCTTTAACTAATTTAGAAAACTATGAAATCATACTAAAAAAATAAATAGTAACAGTAATTCAAGGGTTCAATAAATTATCCAAAGGTACAATTCATTCCTTGGGTACAGTTACGACCATGATATCTCGAGCAATACAGTGTTGTCGAGACCATCAGTGCAGTAAAAGAAAGTGTTTTAAAATGAGAAGAACTTGAGTAGGACAGTACCAGTACTTATGCAGTGTGATGCTAATTTAATATTAAAATTTTGTCATATTACTAGATAATTCTTTGTGCAACAAACTGTTGCTATTTATTTTCAACTTATATTCATTTATCATTTGTTTTAATGGATTGAATGTGGACGAATGGTTGAGTAGTATTAGGATTTTATTTCATTACTTTCAATCTGTGTTTATTTTTCTATTTTTTCTTGTACATATAAATAATTGTTTTTAATAGTTAAGTTTATTTGGTCCAATAATTGTTAGAAAAATTAAAATAACCCATTAGGAATTCACTAGTTTACTAAAAAGAGCAAAGCATATTTACATAACTAGCTTCCTATGGAAATACCAACCTTCAAGTTGTCTGTATTATAATTAAGTACACTAGTCCTTCGAAATATATCAATAACAAATAAATTAATATTTTTTGTCTTTACTTATGAGCTGTACTTTTAACTAAATAATTTACAAACGGCCCATTTAAGGTCTAGTCGTTTCTCACTAAACCCTGTTTTGAAATTAAAGTCACAACCCCTGGATACAAAATTTTTAATTATACCTATATAAATATATTTAAATATGTTTAAAAGATCAACAAAAATGTTGATTATTGGTAAAAAACAATACTACATAATTTTGGAATATTTAAATCTCTTTCTGGGCGTCGGGTTCAATAGTATTTGGTGGACCATCATCATGTGGTCTTTCAGGCTGCCTTTCCTCTTGGTTTTGTATGCGCACCTGGGACACTGAAAATTCTTGTCCTTTCCACATTCGAACCTGGTGTGATTGTACAGAGAGGCGCGGTGCTTGTAAACTCTGTCGCAGCTGGGGCAAGGAAAACCCATGAAAAGTTGCTCTAAAAATAAGTCAATAATTAGTTTAATAGATAAAATATTAGACGGAAGTTAACAAAAGCCATAGCTAGAGATGTACAGGTGGGAACTTTCGGCAGAGAATGTTCCAGAAACTTTTCCATACCCCTGAGGAAGTATGAAAAAGCTGAAATGTTAGTTTTTGGGTGTTGATAGGATAGGTTATGCAATATATTAATGTAGGTTGTACTAAATATTGTATCAACTGCTATAAGTAATTAGAAAAGAGATAAACCTCGCTTTCCATCACTGACGAAGACAGTTTTGAGTTGTTTTTTAAATTAGGAATGTTAGTTTCCGGTTATTAAAAAATATATAACGCAATGAACTTATGACGGAATTAAGGACTTATTGGCCCTGGGGCTTCAAGTATCTAGGGTTCCTTGAGACATTCGAGGTTTTGCAAGACCATCCTTTATGGTAATTCAATGGTAAATCCCTGCAAAATGGTGAGGCTATAGCCTGATCTGAATGTGCTAATGAAAGTTGTAGTAATTATTATTTTTACTTTAGTTGTAGGAACCTAGAAAAGAGATAAACCTAGTTTTTTTATATTAGTAAGGCAATTTGAATTGTTTAAAAAAATAATGTTATCTGGTGGTATGTGTTGTTTTTCCAAGGTAGAATTTGTAGCAAATTATATGATTTAACTAGTAGCATTTTTTTATTAGATTAAATAAAAGTTAAATGAATATTACAGGACACCAATACTATGATACTTTACAGTTTCCTAAAGTATCTTTGGTAATTGACTCTAACTATGGTAGAATTAATTATCATATAGAAAAGTTATAAAATTCAAGAGTCTAAATAGTTCCATCTCAAGGTATCTCAAAAATTCTGGCTAGACATTGCATATTTGTAAATAGCAATTTTAGATAGATTTACAAATAAAGTATCCCAGTACTGCGCAATATTGCACGTTTATTTTCTATACCTAATCTAGTTATTATTAAAATAAAAAACTGTAAACAAGCAAACGTGCTAGTTGACCTAGCCAATGAAATAAAAAGGGGCAATATGTTTATCAGTTTAACAACAAAAAGGTTTTATTCTGAACATACATTATTCAACTTACTTTAGTGTAAAATTTATAATTACATATGAATTCCATTCTTAATATTTAAAATATTAGCAACCACTGAACAGAAGGAAGAATCCATAGAAAGGCCATCATCTTGGGCGAGAATTTATATTTAACCTGAAAATAAGAATCAGGCAGATAGAACCATAAAAAGAAATAAAGAACCATAACTTCAGCAAATGGTAACAAAGTTCTTTAAGTAAGGAACTTATCTTTATCAAACTTGGTTTAATAATTAGTGATTTCTTTAGTGTAAGGTTCGTATGCTGGGTTTCCAAATCAAATTTTATAAATTACAGAATCAGAAAGCTTACACTGCAGCGGTGGTATGATCTGAAGCCAGCGTGTGGCCAGTTCGCTGATCGGTGAGTTTCTGACGCTTACGATTGTTCTTAATGGCATGTTGGCTTTAATAGCGTTAGGTAGGCCATACAAGTATAGAGGCTGGCAATGGTCCGATGTAAATGATGTTTAGTTTTCAAGTATACACCATTTAGCCAAAAAAAATGTATACTGGGTGAGTTATTCTCAGTTAAAGAATTGCATAAGTTTTTCTTTAGCTGTGTGCCAAAGTTGATATACATTATACTTCTTTTAAGCTACCTACTTCCTAGATGAACATATATTTTATTCTGTCTACATAAATATAGACTTAAGTTCTAACTTTGAGGTTTTATCATGTTATATCACCTGTTATGTCAGAATTCTGTGATTCTTGAAAATATATAAATAGAATTTTAATGTTAATTTTGCTTTCTTAAATCGAACAAGTTATATATTATATATATATATATATATATATATATATATATATATATATATATATATATATATATTCATGTAAATCCTGGCTGTTGATGTGATGTAGAATTTCCAATCATATGATAATCGGTACTAATATAAATATAAGGAACGCGAACGGGAGGATATCAACAGCCTTAAAAAAATGATCCTAGAATATGTAAACGTTTTTATTATCTATATTATTCGGTATTTAGTATTCCCAATTATCATCATGCTGCCTGTCGAAATGCTTAATCCTCATGTGTATATTCAGACTGGATTTTCTCTTTGTTCTATACAGGCATGACTCTACAGGGCATACCACAGTTTTGGCCTTCCCACATTCGAATTTTGTATGCCTGGCAAGAGATCTATGTAATTTGTAAGCCCTATCGCAGGTGGGGCATTGATAAAACGGACCTGAAAACACTTATGATGAAGAATTTATTTAACTTTGAACCAAACATTTTTGGGTACTTAATAATTTCTTAACAATGTGTTAGTTATTAACTTTGTACGCAACTTATAAATCTCAAATTATGGTAAGAATATCTTACAGCACCTTCACTTTTTCTTTAAATAGTAAAAAACGCTAAAAATCTTTTACTACATTTGAAAGAACGGTTAATTGGAATTTTTAAAATATCATACGAGAATTTGTTTCATCCCACGTAACTACCAAAAATCACGAAGTAAAAAATTTATTAAATACGCTTTAGTCTATAAAATAGGTATATTTTTACACAATTTCGGGAAGTCCCACGTTACTTGTCAAATTTCATCAAAAAGAAACTATTACCCTGTATATAATTAACAGGGCCCGGCCAACATAAAACTTCATGTTAATTTCTGAATTCAAGAATTGATGTGCAACGTAATAATAAAAGTAGCTACATATCTAGATTCGTTAACTTAAAAATAGCTCCAAAATTCTATTCAATTTTGAGTGGAAATTTCAAATGGCATTCAAAATAGTTAACAATGGATTAAAACTAATTTCTAACAATTATATGGTCGAATCCTTAAAACGAAAGAACTAAAGATAAAGAAATTTACCTCTTCACCATTGTGTCGAGAAACGACCAAAACATGACGCTTAAGGGCCAAGGAGCCTTTTGCCACCGTGGTATCGGCAAGGCTCATCAGGCAGTTTTCTTGGGGCATCAGTAAAAACCGAAATACCCAAACCCTGAAACAAACAAGGTGTCATGTTTTTCGACTTTAAAAGTCGATGAGGGAAATAGGCAACCAATGGCGCCATCTGTAGCCGCTATGGTGCAACTAAATCGCTTTAGATGCGACCTACTGCGGAGCACAAGACGACACATCTGTGCAAAAATAGAAGAGAAACAGAAATATGAATTTCTGTGCGGTTCTTGGTCGTAAAAAGTTATATAAAACGAAAGAACTAGAAGTAAGGGAATTTATTCCTTCGCCATTGTGTCGAGAAACGACCAAATTATGACGCTATGTTTGTTTAAGGGCCAAGGAGCCATCTGCTACCGTGGTATCTGCCCCGGCAAGGCTCATCAGGCAGTTTCTTTGGGGGTATCAGTATTTAAACAGAAATACCCGAACCCTGAAACAAACAAGGTGTCATGTCCTCGACTTTGAAAATCGATGAGGGAAATAGACAGTCAGTAGTAGCGCCATCTGTAGGTAGTATAGTACAACTAAATCGCTTTTATTTGCGATTTTGGCGAAACGTCAGTAAAATTGTTCTTTTCAGAACGAGAGTGATGAGCGGATGTACACCAGGAATGAAAACACATCATATTTTTCCATCTAATCAACATATATATATATATAAATATATATATATATATATATATATATATATATATATATATATATATATATATATGTGTATATAAGAGGGAAGTTTAACGATAAGGTTATTCAAGTATAGGGTCCAAAAATCATGGACCATTATACCGACAAGCCTTTAAGCATTTTCCATCATCTCTACCAGCACAACTGACGACGTTTCGCCCTTTTGGGGCTCACCAGGCCAATGCAGCCATATGCTACAGATGATGGAAAACATTCAACGATATACATACATATACGATGAAAATTTAAGGCAGTAAGAAATTAACCCAAAGAGTAAAGAGGTGTCATCTATGGGTATTAGTGTGAGGCTTGTTAATTGAACCTCTCCTAGCAATAAGTAGAAGTTTACAGATGTATAAATTTAAAAACACAAGGGCAATATGCGTAGGCTTTCAATTTTTTGGTTTGCTGTGCAATACCAACTATTTTACTGGCGAAACGACGCGACGGCCCCAAAGGATGAAAGCCATGATACCAGCTTTTTTAGGCCAAAGTTTCAATTTTTGTTTAGGAATAATTATATTTGTTCTAAACAAATGAAAATTTGGGATTATTATTTTTGTCTAAATTATAGATTTTTTCAACATATTACACACAATTTCTTAACGGTCGATTTACATATTTTTAATATTAACGACTTAATTTAAAATTTGTTATGAACGAAATTTCTATAAAAAGTGTAATTATCTATAATATTTCATTGTATTTGCAGGTGCGTCATTTTTGAAAGCCAATGTGACGCCATTTTTACATACATGTTTTAGATAGTGAGAGAAAACGTATAGATCAATTTAATTAAACCTTTTCAGGCCCTAAAAGTTGTCAATAAAGTTTTTTGTAGCATTTTATTTTCTGACTGAGTCATTATTGTAGTTAAGACACTTATTTACGGCAATTTATTATATACCAATGTCGATACAAACTTTTCTTACCTTCAAATAAATTCCATAAATGGTAGATATTTTATTTATGCTCCCTCTATTGAACTTCCATAAATTACTCTTGAAAACTAGACTAGCAGCAGTCTAAACAATTGCATATTTATTTCTTAGACTAACAAATTATATATTCAAATTTAATATCGTCCATTAAGCACGATGTTTTTACGTTTTTCAATTAAATAATAATGTATTTGACTGAAAAAAAATTTAAAGCAAACAATTGTGTTTAATTTATTAGTTATATAAAACAAAATTTTATTTGGGTCAAATAACAAATTTATTTGGTTATGTTAATGTAAATGAGTGGATAAGTTCAAATACATTTTTGTAATTTTTTAAACACATATTTGTTTTGTTTTTAAGAAACAATTATTTGTTTAAGCAAATTCCATTTTTGTTTAAATCAAATTATTTGTTTTATCAGTGCACCAACTAGATGACGCTAGTTCTAAAGACTAAACGCTTTAGTGAGAAAAAGTAAATAAAAGAAAAATTAACAAAAATGATGTATTTTCATTATATTTAAACATATTTTTTATTTATATTTAAACAATTTTTATAAAATTAACTAAGCCTACACCTATAAAAACAACAAGAAAAAAATACCCAACTACAGATTGATTGAAAAACATTTGCGATCTAATCCAGGAGACGGTCACTTTTTTAAGTTGCATCTCACGAAAATTAGAAAGCAGAACATGCAAGTTTAAAAAATGCATAAAAGATGCAAACATTATTTTTAACAGAATATAGAAATCATGGAATACGTATATTTTGTACAAAAATGATGCTGATTATTTTTTATTTAAACACGAAAGTCTCTGAGATAAATCGATCGGAACCTTTAGTTAATTTAAGAAATTCGTGGCTATAGCATTAGATAAAGGAGATGCGGTTATATACCGTAAACAAAATTTTCGTAATTTAGGTCCAGCAATAATGGGGGATTATTGTTGGTTTCTTATGAGAGAAAGCGATCAGGAATATAAACGTAAGTCAGCATTTGCAAAAAGTTATCTGCAAAAGCCTTATCTTATAAAATGTATTTTCATATATATTTTTGCAACTAACATTTGATATCTGTAGAATTGATTTTTTTCCTTGGTTATATATATATATATATATATATATATATATATATATATATATGCAGTATGTCCAAGATAAGGATGCACTGCATGGGGATCTCGGTAACGGTAAAAGATATAGTGTCGGTTAAATTAGACAAAAGTTGCGTATTTTGATGCCCAACAAAATCCCGTTTTACAAAATTGAAAATTCTAAGCCCTTTCGGAAATATCCGAAATATTGCGATTTGGTGACGTCAACAAATTTTTATTACAACGTTTCGTTTCAATGGAACCACCATCAACTTTGATTTTTCTTATGGGACGGAGAAAAAGTACACCCAGTATTAGATTGCGCTTTTCATTACGAATTCAACGATGTACAGGGTGTCCCAAATTCGAAGGTGACCATTGGGATCTTGGAAACCGTAAGAGATACGAAAAAGTTTAAATTATGGCAAAGTTGCGTATTTTGGTGCTCAATAAAATGCCGTTTGGAAATTGAAAAAATTCCGACTAATTTCGGAGATAACCGAAAAAAACCGAAAGTTCAAATTTTTTTATTTATTTTCTGCTGACTTTATTTAAAGAGATATTGCAAAACAAATTGCACTTTTTCATTGCCACTTTTTTAGTTTTTTAAAGTGGCGTTATTACTTTTTTGATTTGACGTTTCGGTTTTTCGGATCCATCATCAAGGTCATTTTTTTAAATACGGACCTGGATTTTTTATTTCAAATTTCGAAAGAGCTCGAAATTCTAAGCACAACAATATATCACACATATTATTTCAATAAATTATAAGGCTTTAAAATTAATAAAAACAAAATTTAATGTTAAAAAACGTTAGGTGGCTATGAAACAAAAAAAACATCTGATTATTATTTTGAGTTACGTTACTATGGTGATTTACAGTGACATTTTCTTTTATCGTTTTTATTATTTATTGAGCGTTATAACTAATAAAAAATGTTTACCAAATTAGAAAAACGTGATATGCTACGAATTTATTACAAATTAAATCGAAACTCTAGACTTTCAAGTCAAGAATATTTTATTCAATATCCCGAGCGAAGACAGCCTCATGAAAATTATTTTGCTAAACTTGATACCAACTTGTTACAATTTGGAAGCTTTAACAAACCTAGAAATAAATATGGTCGTAGAGTTGATGAAAATGAAGAGGAAAACATCATTAATACGGTAAAATAATAAAGTTTTAATTTAAATTCATATCTTATACTTTTTTTTCATTTAAGGTCAATAATGCTCCTAGGGGGTCAACTAGGTTTTACGAAAATGAGTTGCAAATACCTAGAATGCGAATATGGCGCACATTACAAGCCAATAAGTATCGACCATACAAAATTCACCTTAGTCAAAAACTTAGACCAGGTGACGATATCCGACGAATGGATTTTTGTAACTGGCTTCAAAATAAATGTGAGGAAGATAACAATTTTTTATCTAAGGTAATTTGGACTGACGAGTGTAATTTTACAACCTATGGAATCTTTAACCGACATAATGAGCATTATTGGTCGGTAGATAACCCTCATCAACATCAGGAAGTAAGAGCACAAGGAAGAGTATCTTTCAATGTATAGGTCGGGATGTGGCGCAATAAAATTCTAGGTCCAATAATATATGAAGGTACCCTAACGTCAAATAGATATCGCGAATTAATATTAGAAAACGTTGTTGAACTGCTCGAAAACGAGCCACTAAATATTTTGCGACAGTTGTGGTGGCAGCAGGATGGTGCACCACCGCATAATGGACGTGAAGTTGCACAATTTTTAGATGCCTTGTTTCCAAATAAATGGATCGGAAATACTGGACCTGTGCGATGGCCTGCGAGAAGTCCTGATCTTAATCCGTTGGATTACTTCTTATGGGGGTTTCTACAAAATCGTTTATATCGCAATATACCCGATAACATTAACCAACTTCAAGAAAATTTAATTAGGGAGGTTAGAGCCATTCCTGCTAGAACCATACAACGGGCGATATTAAAAATTCGTAGACTTGCAGCAAAATGCATTGAAGCACAGGGTTTTCAGTTTGAATACCTTTTATAATATGTAATTATTTTTGTATACTTTAGTTTTAAAAATTCGATAAGTTTGTTTATTTATGTTATCACTTCTGATATACCTAGTTTTAGTTTTTTCTAAATAAAGGTTACAAACAATTTTTGTGTTGTTCTATTAAAGGGTTGCTACAACGTTGGCGCGTTATAGCTGTGTGTTACAGTTAAAAAAAAAACCTTACAATGAGTATTATATTAGTAAACGTCAGTATAAATCTCCATGGTAACTTAAAATAATAATTTCATGGATTTATTATTGTTTCATAGCCACCTTAACGTATTTTAAATATAAATTATGTTTTTACCAATTTTAGAGTATTATAATTGATTAAAATAATATGTGCGATATATTGTTGTGCTTAGAATTTCGAGCTCTTTTGAAATTTGAAATAAAAAATCCAGGTCCGTATTTAAAAAAATTAACTTGATGATGGATCCGAAAAACCGAAACGTCAAATCAAAAAAGTAATAACGCCACTTTAAAAAACTAAAAAAGTGGCAATGAAAAAGTGCAATTTGTTTTGTAATATCTCTTTAAATAAAGTCAGCAGAAAATAAATAAAAAAATTTGAACTTTCGGTTTTTTTCGGTTATCTCCGAAATTAGTCGGAATTTTTTCAATTTCCAAACGGCATTTTATTGAGCACCAAAATACGCAACTTTGCCATAATTTAAACTTTTTCGTATCTCTTACGGTTTCCAAGATCCCAATGGTCACCTTCGAATTTGGGACACCCCGTACAGCACAATATGAGTACTTATGTTTTTATCCAGAAAAATGGCTTTTTAATACATTTCTAACATTTTATTACAGTAGGGCATGAAATCCTAACGATAAAAGGAAGAAAAAACGGTTGAAAAATCGCCTTGGAAACCCTAAAGACAAAGTCGATTTGAAGGAGAGGAGTGGCATCTATGAAATTCACTGTAATGACTGCGATCTAAAATATGTTGTGCAAACTAAACGCTCCATAAACATTCGTTTTAAAGAACATATGGCACATTTAAGATACGGAAGAACAGAAAAGTCAAGCGTTGCCCTAGCATGCTTTGGAAAACAATCACCATATAGGAATAAATAATCTTAAGTTAATTAATAATGTATCTAATAACACTGGTTAACAAAATTAAACTTTTTTCTTGCCACACGAACTAAATAAGGTGCACTATATAAAACTTTTTACGCTCAATTCAAATATGTTTTCAGATTTTTTCCATCACGCATAGTTTTATAGTGACAAGGCCTTTAATTTATGAAATATATATATATATATATATATATATATATATATATATATATATATATATATATATATAGCATACAAGAACGTCAGTTGTACAATAAAAAATTGTCCTCAAAATGTAGTTTTGTGGCATTTTCGCTTGTACTCGTATTTGGCTTCAGGTATATCCCTCTTGAGTGTCCAGCAATAGTCTGCCAACATACTGGGACTCCCCTTCCCCAGGTAACGCTTTTCCATAGTAGAGATATCCTGATGGAATCTTTCTCCATGCTCGTCACTGACTGCCCCAAGATTTTTCGGAAAAAAATCCAACCACCATCCACTCATCTGTTTTATATTCATGCTCAAGTTCCCGCATTACAGATATAACATCATGACAGAACACTATCCCATCTTCAATGGAAAAGAAGTCACTGAATTGCTGGTAACGACTACGATAAAACGAAACTTTAGTTTCCTTCTGAAGGAGATTCCAATTCTTTAACCTAGAACCTAAAAGTTCGGCTTGCTTCTTAGACAAGTTTAAATCTCGTACAAGATCGTTCAGATCCCCTTGACTTAACAAATGTGTCTTATTTGAAAAATGACCTGGGTCAAATAGCGGATCAGATTGCAAATTTGTTTCTGCCCTGTTTACTTCTAAAACATCTTCCGACTCATCATCACTCAGGATCATATGCTCCGGAGGCTGTGGTACAGGTAGCTGATCACTGTGAGGTACTGGTCTTATTGCCGATGGTAAGTTTGGATACTTGACAGTGTGTTTGGATTTTGATGTTATTCCAGTTATATTTGTTAAACAGAAATAACAATCCGAGCTATGATCTTTAGGTTCTTAGGAATAGCAAATGCCATATGACGAGTTCCTTTTGCCCATGCTGTGAGAGTTTTAACACAAGTAACACAACAAATATGGGGGGCCCAAGGTTTATCTTGATCTCCTATTTTACAGCCAAAGTACTGTTCGTAGCATTTTTTAATCAGAGGTGTAAATGAACGTTTTTGGAATTTAAACGTTAACTCACCGCAGATATAGCAGAAACTGTTTGGGTGATTTACACAATTTCTAGGCATTTTGTGAAAACACGGTATTTTGGTATACAGCAAAAATAAAACACAACTGAATAGTTCTAAATTCCAGATTGCACACGAGACACGATAAACGCGCTTGGTAAAGTCTAACAAACGACTAAGCCGTTGGACTGATTGACCGTCATAGGTGTATAAAATGGCTACGTGTCGTAGGCAGCAGCGGCGGCATAGACTATATTATATTACCTGTATAATAAAATGTTCTCTTATCTGAACTTTATTATGCTAAATATATAAGAAAAACAGGTAGTGTACTGCAAAATTAAGTATTTGTGCACTATATTGAGCTGCTACCTTTATTATAATTTAATATACTACCTGTATTATATTTTATACTGGAACATAAAAACTGTGGGTGATAGAAAAATTCTAAAAATATATTTGGCTTCAGCGCACAAAAAAACACCAAAAACAGGTAATTTTTTTTCTGTGGCAAATTTCTTGTTAACCAGTGTAATTGATTATTGGATGCATTTGAGAATATAGAAATAGTTAAATGTGGTAAGAAAGCACTAAATAAAGACAGAGGGCCTTTTTCCTATAGTTCCCTTTATTGCTTACTCGAGAACGGTGCAGTCAGGTGCAACCAAGTGTGACCACATTTACATATAAATAGTCTCGGTTAGGATAAGTTACTTTAGTTTATATCATCTGCTGATGATGCTAACTTGGTTAGCGAAACGCGTATCCAGAACGTAAGAAGTAGTGGTGTAGTGTGGTTAGAACTCTTGTATATTGATCAATAAATTATCAATTTGTTGCCTGATATTGTATTCTCTGACTCGAGAAATAATCGCCCCAAAATACCACTCCAACTTTAAAATTAACCAAATTATTTTTTGCTCAAGCCTGTTTTCTTTAATAAACTTTCACCCATCCTAAAGGACTCCTGAAATTATAGAAAACAAGTCATGCAAAATTATCAGTACCTAATTTTAGAGCTTTTGTGGTATTATCTATGATAATCCATTAGCTTATATTGACGTTTAATATTCTTTTAACCCCATTTAAATCTAATTATGTAAAGCTGACATATGTCTGTTAAGGTTGCTCCTTTTTTTGAAACTTCTCTCACAAAAGTTACATTTAAATTGCTTTTCGGTTTGACATTGCTGCCTTAAATGCGTTTGCAAAGACTTCAAATTTTTGTAGGCGTTGTGGCATTGCGGACAATATATCATCCCTAAAAACATAAATGATCGTCAGTAAACAAATGAACAAACAATTGTTTCTGTAGGGAAACAGAATACATTAAAAAGTTAACGCCAAAGCTTGCGAAAAGGGATATAAACAATTTTTGTGTGTTTTTTCTAGCATGCACATTGTTGAAACTGTATCTGGATTTTCATAAAAAGCTCAATTGCTTTAGGGGCTTAACGAGTGAGATTCCTTTGAAATTTGGAGGAAACTATATATGGTTTTAAAATTAGACGTGAAAACAAAAAAAAAACAAAACGTGCCCTTAAAACCCAAAATTTGATAGGGTGGGTATTTCCAAATAACTTATTTGCGAACTTAGTAAATATTTTAGGTTTCTTTATAGGTGGGCATTATTTCAACTTCTCAATCTTTAAAATCAACTTCTAATTATAATACTATAATAATTAATCCAGCACGACAATCCAAAATTCCAAATCTAATAAATTACGAATCGTAATCAAAACGACGAAACTAGTGATAATCCTCTATAAATAGACTTATTCATTACATCGCCATCATTCTCTCAACTGATCCCTTATAAGCAAAATAAATAAAAACAATTAAACCGAAATTTATACAAAACAACAAATCACAGGATTTTGCTAAAAGTCTTGGAACAGTTAGTTTGAGACGTGCCGGAGATACAGTAAACGTTGCCATCTTATTCATCTTAAGGGTGATTTCTCAATTTAGCTAATTGATAAATTAACAATAAAAATTTCATATTTCTATAAAAAAAACGCGCTTTTGACGGTACATAAACAAATATGGAATATTTTTACTTCACTTACTTTATTTAACAAACATATTCAATTTAGTAGTACTAAAGTGGGAACTGCTGGTGAAAAAAAATCACTTTATGTTTTAACTAAACGTAAACAACGCTCGAAGTGTGCACTCAATTGTTATTGGACCTAAATTCAATGGGGTATATTATTTTCTATTTTTTAAGGAAAAAAGCCCTTTCTTTGGCAGGCGATAGATGGTATCTTTAACTAGTAATTATTTAATGTGAATTTGTTAAGATACAAAATGAGCCATGTACAGCGTGTTTTTAAAAAGGGTGTAAAATGAATATTTGAACAACTCTTCGGATTGATGTCATTCTGATATTTCTAGAAATATTTGGAATTTTGTTTTTATCTTTACTACCAAAGGAGATCTACGGATTTCTCTAAAACAATTTTCATAGTTCAAAATTTTAGAATTATGCCGGGTGTCAACGATATCGTTTTACACGATGCCATTCAATTGCTTTTTAGGTTAGGATTTTTTTATTTGGGTTAACGAAATATGGTATTAAGACACATATTTTTCATGAAAAAACAATTGAATATTACTGCCAGTTTTTCCGATATCAGAACTAAGTTAAGAATTTCAAATGGAACCCTGTATATTATTTTACATAGTTTGATAGAGCTTAGAATTACCTTTTCAATGACATTTCACAAGTTATATTTTTTTTTCAAAATGGCGGACCAGGAAGCGCTTTTTCAAAATTCAATAAGGCGGTCGTTTCCCGATACCGATGAAATTTTGTTTAACAAATTATTAAAATATTAAACAAAATGGGGTTTTCAATGGATTTTAATCAAATTTAAAATCAAATTTTTAATTTATCACAAAATGGGATAAGTTTAATTTTTTCTTTAAAATGTGAACTTTTTCTTAAATTTTCTCAAAGATTTTAAATAGAAAGTTGTATTTATTAAATATTAGTATTAAAGTATATCTTATTAGCTACACGAAACCGCATAACAAGCCGTATTTTTGCTTTTTGTTTCAGAAAAAATTGACAAAACCTTGCCGATACACATTTTTCCTAATACATAACATGAAACAAACACACACATATTATTAATCAGAAAATCCTGGAATATTTTTTATTGTTTATTGATAAGTAATTTTGTATTATTTTGACATTTTGTGACTGTTGTCTTATTTTAGGAAAGCGAGAAAAAATCACAAGTAGTATTAATTTTTATTTTACCAGTAGATACGGTGCAGTAACATGAAAGATGACTTAACTAAGATAAGTAGGTCTTGGAAACAATTGCATAGGGATGCCATTATAATTTTCATTAGATTTAACCAGAAACGTCAAAAGTACTGTTTTGTATCGACATTTCTGATAACTTTCGTTACATTTTTACACTGAGAAAAACAAAAAACAAAAACAAAACCGCATAACAAACCGTATTTTTGCTTTTTGTTTGAGAAAAAATTGACGAAACTCTGCCGATACATTTTTCGTAATACATAACATGAAACACACACATATTATTAATCAGTAAATTTCGGAATATTTTTTATTGATAAGCAATTTTGTATTATTTTGACATTTTATGATTTTTGCTGTCTTCGAACTTTCTCGAAAAATCGAGAAAAATTCACAAGTAGTATTAATTTTATTTTACCGGTAGGCTTTCGGTTTTTCCGGAAATACCTAGACCTAAGTCAAGAAGTTTAAAAAGAACCCTGTATATTTTTTCACACAGTTTGATAGAACTTAGAATTCCCTTTACATTGACATATCACAAGTTGATTTTTTTTCGAAATGGAGGACCAGGAAGCTTTTGTTCAAAATTCAATATGGCGGCCATTTTTTAACACCGAAGATATTTTTGAATTATAGGTAGAAATAACAAACAAATATGGGGGTTTTTATTGGGTTTAATGCTAATTTAAAATCAAACTTTCACAATTAATACAAAAGTCACTCAATTAAATGTTCTATGCGCTGTCCGCCTTGTTCTTGGCATAGTGTAACTCTCTCAACATTTTCCGCGAGCAGGTTTCGTAAATGCTGTTCTGAGATACTCTCAACGGCTCGTCTTATTCTATTTTCTAACATTTCCAACGATATTACAGGAGTTGCATACACTTTTTCTTTCAGATGACCCCATATAGAAAAATCAAGCGGGGTTAGGTCAGGCGACCTCGCTGGCCATCGAATTGGTCCATTGGTTCCCAACCAGTTCTCACCAAATCGTTCATTCAAGTAACTTGCAACAATTCTTGAATTATGAGCAGGGGCGCCATCTTGTTGGTAAACTAAATCATCATTTTGCTGCAAATTATTTATAAAATGTTCAATTTCATTTTCGAGAAAGTCCAAATACATCTCGCCAGTTAAAGGCTGATGGAATAATATTGGACCAATAACGCTTAGTCCTACAACGCCTAACCAAACATTAACTCCAAAACGTTCCTGGAAGGCACCTTCTCTTACTAATCTTTGATTTCCTTTGTCCAATAACGAAAATTATTTCTATTAAACATCCCTAGATTAGTAAACCTTGATTCGTCCGAAAAAATAATATTATGATGAAACACAGGATTTATTCTATAATTATCTAAAAACCAATTGCAATAAATAAGTCGTCTTTGGAAGTCATTTTCAAATAGGTGGTGGTGAATTTGATACTTAAACGATTTAAACCCGTGTTTCTTTAAAATTTTTCTGGCGCTTTCATGGGACGTATTGCACTGTTTGCCTAATTCACGAAGGGAAGCTGTACGGTCATACTCGATGTACGCTAAAACGTTTGTTTCCACTTCTTCGCTTACTACGAAACCATCATTGCCATTAGCATGGACACCACCATTATTTTCATTTTTTAAATGTTGTACTTGCCAAGGATAACATGCATGTGAAGGAGCGTCACGATTCGGAAAGCGTTCCTGGTATAATCTCTCTGTGTCCGTTGGATTTTTGCGACATTCCCCATAAATAAGGAGCATGTCAATTTGATGTTCTTTTGAATAAACCATAATATTTATTTTTAAAACTAACTAGAACCACTTCTCAGTGTAAAAATGTAACGAAAGTTATCAGAAATGTCGATACAAAACAGTACTTTTGACGTTTCTGGTTAAATCTAATGAAAATTATAATGGCATCCCTATGCAATTGTTTCCAAGGCCTACTTATCTTAGTTAAGTCATCTTTCATGTTACTGCACCGTATCTACCGGTAAAATAAAATTAATACTACTTGTGATTTTTTCTCGCTTTCCTAAAATAAGACAACAGTCATAAAATGTCAAAATAATACAAAATTACTTATCAATAAACAATAAAAAATATTCCAGGATTTTCTGATTAATAATATGTGTGTGTTTGTTTCATGTTATGTATTAGGAAAAATGTATATCGGCAAGGTTTTGTGAATTTTTTTTGAAACAAAAAGCAAAAATACGGCTTGTTATGCGGTTTCGTGTAGCTAATAAGATATACTTTAATACTAATATTTAATAAATACAACTTTCTATTTAAAATCTTTGAGAAAATTTAAGAAAAAGTTCACATTTTAGAGAAAAAATTAATCTTATCCCATTTTGTGATAAATTAAAAATTTGATTTTAAATTTGATTAAAATCCATTGAAAACCCGATTTTGTTTAATATTTTAATAATTTGTTAAACAAAATTTCATCGGTATCGGGAAACGACCGCCATATTGAATTTTGAAAAAGCGCTTCCTGGTCCGCCATTTTGAAAAAAAATATAACGTGTGATATGTCATTGAAAAGGTAATTCTAAGCCCTATCAAACTATGTAAAATAATATACAGGGTTCCATTTGAAATTCTTAACTTGGTTCTGATATCGGAAAAACTGGCAGTAATATTCAATTGTTTTTTCATGAAAAATATGTGTCTTAATACCATATTTCGTTAACCCAAATAAAAAAATCCTAACCTAAAAAGCAATTGAATGGCATCGTGTAAAACGATATCGTTGACACCCGGTATAGATAGTGTAAAAAAAAATAATCCTGGACTAAAAATTTAGAGCATAAATAATTATAAAGCCTACTCACGGGGCAAACATTTAACACATATATACAGAGAAAATCAAAACATAAAATATATTATCATTTCTGAGAAAATAACTTTCCAACATGGAAATTAGTCTAACTAAATATCAGTTTATTTAACGCACTCAGACTATTCTGCCCATTTAATTTCAATTAAGTCTAAAACCCACCTTAACGCAATTTAAACCACTTTTATTACATTTTACGCTCAAATTAATACGTCTGTTTACAGTTCCTACGACTGAACTGGCTAGCACATAATGGAATACATACATGGCAATCTGCGTTCTTGGCGGTTGCATAGCGTTTCTCACCCACGCTGTCCTCATTTGTGATACAACGAGCCTCGATGAGTAGGTATGGCTCTGCGGGAAAAGATACCCAGTGTTGCTTCAGTTGTCACACACAGTGTGCACAAAAACTCACTCTCTTTCGCCCGTCGCATGAGCATTCATCCAGTGTGTTTTAGTATTTGATTCGATTTGTTGTGTGTCATTTGATTTTAAGACACGCATGCTTATCAACGGTGAGGCATATTTTAAAAGCTATTCTAACTAGAAACAATAATCTGAACTCCCTATAGAAAACGCCATATCGAACGATTATAGCTCTGTAAAAAACAAAAAGTTATCTCTAGTCTAATCTGATTGTATTTAAAAAGAATAAGATTTGTCTCAGCGCGGTTTGGACCAATCATAAAAAACATCGATAAGAAACAAATCATTGTGAAAACCGTACAATAGTTTATCTCAATGAAACATGGCTTGAGATGCATAAAACAGCATCCAAATGATGGTCTAATTCTTCCGGTAGGTGTAAAACAAAAGATCCCTCAAATAAAAGGCAGAGAATAACTATTTTACATGCAGGGGTCAGTCTACAAAAGCCCCTTCGTGGTCTATCATGAAGATACAACGGCAGAACTTTTTGAACCATGGTTCAGGAAATGTCTTTTATCAAACATTTCTCAGAAAAGCGTGATTGTAATGGACAATTCGAGCTATCATAGTCGACAATTATATACGGTTCCAGGCTTAAATACTACAAAACTGGAGATTCAAATCTAATTGGTATCGAATGGTTTATACTTTAAAGAACGTTTTAGAAATTTTAAAATATATTCTGGAGAAACAAAAGTATATGTTTGTAACGCATTAACAGAGAATGAGACGTATAGAACTACAGCTCCAACCCTACTATTGCCTTTTTAATGCCATAAATCAAATGTCTCCAACTTTAAGTTGTGGTGTTGCAGAATTATTTAAAAAAAATGTGTTAATGATGTTCTTGCAGGTAGTTAGAAAAAAACAGTTTTTTGCAAATATTGAAATTTGAAATTGAAAATGAAAAAATTGCATTTTTCAGGCAATTATGCAACTTTTTGCTATTTATCATTTGTTTTTCTACTTGCAAAAATAAAGTGGGGGGGGAGGTCAACTTTTTCTTTCAAACGTTTATATCTCTGTTTCAGATAAACCGATTACATTGAACTTGGTGTCAGAAAAAAGTGTTTACTTTGCTCTTCACGTAGAGCTAATAACTGTACCGTGATGATTCTATTAGTGGTCACTAGATGTCGTTTTTTCGTAATTCTTCAAATAATACGGATTTTCCCAAAAAAATCAAATGGTATGATTTGACTTTTTTTTATCATAATTTGATTTAGGGTTATAAAAGGTATCGAATAGTCAAATAAAAAGTCCAGGTCCGTATGTGAATAAAAAAGTTGATGATGGTTGATCGAATCCGAAACGTTGGATAGAAAAACTATCTAACCGATTTGTAGAGGAGAAAAAGTAGCAATGATGAAGTGAACATTATTTTCATCTGTCGTTTCTAACCCTACAAATTTAGAAAAACTAAAAAAAAAACAAAAAATAACTTTTATGGTTCGATTCCTTACTGCATTGCTAACACAATGGAATCGACCCAGGTAGTTTTATTGCAGTCATTCAGTCAGAATCAATTTTCGTGAAATGTACTATACGTTTTTGTTTATAGTCTCTGCAACTATTATTTTGGTCTCTGCAACCTTAATTCATTCAAAATACAGGGGACATCCCATTTCAAAATGACGATCATTCGTAAATACACCGAATATTAACAAGACAAGAAGGAGCACAGCCCGTCGGATCGTTTATGTTGTGCTTACAAAAACGCGCCGACGAATCCGAGAAATGCATACAGCTGTGCAGGTGCCCATGCTTTTACGAGGCTGATGCAAACCGCTAGCGATTAAAAAAAGTAAACGTTCACTTACCGGGGTGATTTAAAAACGAGTTTAAAAATATCTCATCCATAATTTTTATTGTAACCTATTTTGTTTTATATGTATTAAAAGAAAAATGGAGAAAACGTCAAATTGTTTAATTAATAGATGTCAAAAAATATGCAACAAAATGGCGGCCAATAACTTTGTTAAAATTCAATTATCATTACATTTTATAGAAAAATTAAATATGATATAGGGATAAGTACTTACAGAATTTATTTTTAATTATGCCCAAAAATCAAGTGTGGTATAGGTACAAACTAGTAAAATATTGATAGGAATCCAATATGGTGAAAAAAAATGGCAGCCAACAAAAATGTTTAAAAGATAGTAATGACTATTATACTGAACTAAATTGGGCCACACACACAAAACACTAAGTACATTGGTAAATGCTTATTTTATTTTTTAAATAATAAAAAATTAGTTTCACGCCGTGCACCGGCAAATATAAAGACAATTGCTATATATCGTTCGGTGGTATATTTCAACACGTTACGACGGACAACCGGTTTATGCATCTCGCCCGGCATCGACTTCGAGGTCTTGAAAAAGCATAGTATCCGATATTCGAGTGAGATAGTCATATCAAGAGGAGCTTCGAGTGCTCCTTCTTGCCTTGTTAATGCTCAGTGGTAAATATTGCAAAATCTAAATCACAGCCAATAAAACTTCTTGAAACGCATGTATTTTAAACGACTAAACTTTTACTTTTAATATATGCAATGTATTTTGCTTAAAAGGTATTTTTAATACTACAAACTATAACTATAAATATAAAATATACTATAAACTATACTAAAATACATAAAATTTTACATTTCTTATATTCAAGCCAGGCGCTATAAAAAAATAGAGAGCAGATATGTCGGTATAAAAATAGCAGTTTATATGTTAAAGTTATTCACGTTCACATAATTTAGTTTTTTGAGCTTATCCAATATTATTTCGTATTTATCCCGAAAACAATTGTCCGAGTTTGCATTAAATTTGTATTTACACAGATATGAAATAAACTCTTAGACATATAAACCTGATAATAAAAATTCTTAGGGGTTTTTTCAAAATGAATTCAAAATGGTTCTAGCAAATCGCATTTTCTTTGGTTTCTGGCTTATAAAATCGAACCTAATGAGGCAAATTTGATCGTGTTGAGAGATGAATTGTGGAGAATAAAATTGTGTTCTACATACGAGTACCCACTATATTATCTGGAAATCCGTAATAGATACGAAAAAAAGTTTCATACAAAAGTATCTGTATATTTGATGTTATTTTATGATATAATGTTTTCATTATACAGGGTGTCCCAATTTTGCTAGGACGACATAAACTATAAAATTTTAAATGGGACCCTATAATTTTGTCCATTATTTGATTCCTTGTCAAAAATAAACATAAGTTACCGATTTAAACTAGTTAAGTCGATTTCTGAGTAGTTTCCGAGATAATTAATGTTATGTGTGATTTTTTGAAAACTAGAACTATTTTTCTAATCACTATAAAAAATAGCAAAATTCTAAAATTGGGCATTTGGGTGGTAATTTCCCATTTATAAAGCATCAATGCATATACGGAAAACAAAATTTTTGTCGACACTTACAGGGTGGAATATTACGAAATCAATCTTGCACCTTTCAAAGTAAAAAAAATCGATTTTTTTTTAAAACAGAACAACCACTTGCAAATGATCATAAAAATACCTACTTTTTCATATATATATATATATATATATATATATATATATATATATATAATATATACTTTTCATATATATATATATATATATATATATATATATATATATATATGAAAAAGTAGGTATTTTTATGTTCATTTGCAACATAGTGGGTGTTCTGTTTAAAAAAAATCGACTTTTTTCACTTTAAAAGGTGCAAGATGGATTTCGCAGTATTCCAGCCTGTAAGTGTGGACAAAAATTTTGTTTTCCATATATATATATATATATATATATATATATATATATATATATATATATATATATATATATAGAGTGTCCCACGACGAACTGCGGCGATCGATTTCTCAGAAAGTAAGCTTTGGAAAAATTTGAAATTTTGGCAGGTAACTAAAGTCGATAGGGGCATTTTGCGCAAAATATTTTCAAGATGGCGGCACTTCCGGTTATACACGTCAACTTTCTTTTTTCAAATAGAACACCCCGTATATTATCGAATTTTTGGAGTTCTCGAAAAATTCTAGCTATATTTCGTGTATAATATCCTATACCTAAGTAGAACAGTTTTTGAGATATTTTGAATTTTATGTAAAAAATGACGTTTGTAGGTCTAGACATAACTATAAATATCTGCTTATCGACGTCTCTGTTATTTATTTGCGGGTGGCTTCCTTGCCCAAAAGGATCCACTTTAGTGGCCTGATATTTTTATAATAAATAAATATAGGGTGATCAAAAATTGACATTATAAATATACTTTAAAAAATCGTTAAAAGTTACTTTTTTGTTTATTTTCTATATGCAATCTAACAGAGTTTTAACAAGAACATGCCAGATATTTGCTGATAGATATCCAGATAAACAGATACCGTCACCGAACAGCGTTAAACAAATGTTGGAAAACTATAAAAATGTTAGAAACGTCAAGGCAAAAATTAATAAGAGGAAGCCCATTGTTGATAATGAAAATGTCGAGATTGCAATTCTGGGATATTTTTCAGCATATCCAATGACATCCCTAAGAAACTTGGCAAGACAATCAGGAATCTCGAGGAACTCAGTGCATAGGATTCTGTTAAAACATAACTTCCAACCTTATTTAATATCATTGGTTCAACATCTAAAAGACACTGATTTGCCAAAAAGAGTACAGTTTTGCGAGTTTATTTTAACAATGGCACAAGATAACCCTAGATTTTTGGACAATATAATTTGGACCGATGAAGCAAAATTTACTTAAAATGGCCTTTTCAATAGACACAATTTCCATTTTTGGAGTGATTCGAATCCTTATGCAGTAAGATCGCGGAACTTTCAAGAATCCTGGCAATTTAATCTATTTTGTGTAGTAAGGAACGATGGAATAATAAAACTGAATTTTTACGAAGTAAATTTGAATGAGACGGTATACATTGCCTAAACACAAGGACTTTTTGAATGAAAAATAATCCATTTAGGTAATATTACAACAATTTTTGTTATCAATTTAGCGTCAATCCAAAACTAGATAAATCATTTAATAAATATTATTACATAAATAAATTAAATTAAATTATTTATACAGGTCACACTACACTACTTCATACAAATACTGGTCCACATACCGTAACACAACATATCTAAAAAAATATATCGTCCCAAGTTTTATAGGAAAGTTATCTTTAATTAGATATTTACAAGCTATTTATACAGGGTACTTTAGAAAGTCATAAAACGCTAAACTTTCTTTTTTTTATTAAGCACTCTTCAGATTAAATTAATTGAATTTTGATGTATTTTGTTTCTTCTTAAATCAATAAATCGATGGCGCCCCACCACATAGAACCGTTGCAGTTACTAACTTTACAAGCTACGTTTTACGACAAGTGGATTGCCAACAATGGACCTTTCCTGTGGCCTCCTCGTTCCCCCGATCTGACAGTCTTAAACTATTTTATATGGGGAACGATAAAAGGAATCGTTTAGTTTAAACCAGTAACAACGAAAGAGTATGGCAAGGGTAAGGGACGCGTTCGACAATCTCCAGCTTCAATTAGAGCGGCTACCCACGAGGGATTTATTTGGAGATGCGAAAAATGTTTGGAAGTACAAGGTGGATATTTTCAACATTTATTGAAAAAATAAGTTGTGCTCTTGTGTAGACTAGGCTATAATGGGAATTGGCTTTCTTTAATTAATTTTTGTCTTCATGGTTTCAACATTTTTATAGTTTTCCAACATTTGTTTAACGCTGTTCGGTGGCGGTATCTGTTTATCTGGATATGTATCAGCAAATATCTGGCATGTTCTTGTTAAAATTCTGTTAAATTCCCCATAGATAATAAACAAATTCAAATAATCCTCGTGTGTGTAATTTAATCGCCCCGGCATGATTATTAGTTTAATAATTATTATAATTACTATAATAAATAAATAATATTTTACTAGGTAATTGTCAAACGACAACAAATATTACGTTTATATAGTAACCAATAGGTTTTGTTCTCGCCAGGCCTCCCCGTCATGGCCAACTAACAAGAAAACTTAGTAGCCGTCTGGTATTATTAGAATAAAAAATGTTAAATCGTCAATAACTCAAAAACTACAAATTTTTGGAATAGACAACTTTATACAAAGTCACCCTTATTTCAAGTGTTAAAAAAGATAAAATTATAAAAATTGGGGTTTCCATTTGAAAAAAGTAACTTTTAACCATTTTTTAAAGTATATTTATAATGTCAGTTTTTGATCACCCTATATTTATTTATTATAAAAATATCAGCACAGGCAATTTTGGACAAGGAAGCCAACCGCAAATAAATAATAGAGACTTCAATAAGCAGATATTTATAGTTATGTCTAGACCTGCAAACGTCATTTTTTACATAAAATTCAAAATATCTCAAAAACAGTTGAACTTAGGTATAGGATATTATATATGAAATATACCTAGAATTTTATGAGGAATTCAAAAATTCGATTATATACAGGGTGTTCCATTTAAAATAAGAAAGTTGACGTTTACTTCCGGTATAACCGGAAGTGCCGCCATCTTGAAAATGTTTTGCGCGAATCGACTTTAGTTCGCTGCCAAAATTTCAAATTTTTCTAAAGCCTACTTTCTGAGAAATCGATCGCCGCAGTTCGTCGTGGGACACCCTGTATATATATAATATACCTAAATTAAATGGTTACAAAGAAAATCGCAATTCAACAGAAAATCTCAATTATTTCTCGAAAATTGTGAAGTTGAATACTCAAAGAAAAATAGGAGGCCATGGAATGGATTATATAACTATTTGTTTTAAATTATACAACTTTTCGATTTACTTGTGTTTTTAGTGGTTGTTGTTTGATTGAAATCTTTTAAATTTTTCCTTGTATCGGTGTTTCCTTGATCTATTTTAAAAAATGGCTCAATATTCATATTAAATTTGTATAACTGTTAACATTGAAAAAAATAAAAGTTCAGCAGTTGCATTAAGACAGTATCGTCGAATATTTCCCGTGACAAGGATACCAAACAAGAAATTTTTTTTACAAAATTTGCTGTGATTCTCTCCTATCTATTGTTTTACGATGGCAAAGTAACATAGCCACTGCCAAAACTCATACCTGGACAAAATCTAAAAAAAAAACTACGCAGAAATCGACTATAGTTTAAACTGGTAACTTATGCTTATTTTTGACAAGGAATCAAATAATGAAGAAAAATACAGGGTGTCCCATTTAAAATTTTACAGTTGATGTCGTCCCAGCAAAGCTGGGACATCCTGTATTCGTGGAAACATTATATTTTAAAAGGGCTTCATATTTAAAGAAACTTTTTTTAGTATCTATTACGGACTCTCAGATAGTATTGTGGGTACTTTTATGTGGACCATGGTGTGGTCATACCAAAACCAAGTGCTGTGCCTGGATGCGTCGCGGATAATCCAATTTGAATTCTGCAAAATCATTTCAAAAGCAGAAGTAGATAGTAGAAATGTTTGGGATAATAATATATAATCTAAGCTCATTTTGTTGCTTGGGTGGCATTCTAGGTACCCGTGAATTTATTATGGCTACACAAATAATAAGATAAAACTATTTTTAAGCCATTCTCTATTGGAATTCAAAAAAGTTCTTTTGCTTGAACAACATTTTCTCCATTTTGTCCTGACCGCTTGTGAAAAACTGTTGCAGCGTTTTTTAACCGATAATAAGAGGTGATTGTCGTAGTTTTCCATATTCAATGTTTTTATTACATGTTCGTATACCCTGTTGCTTCTTTGGTTTGTATTTGGTTCACTACACCAGACCTCGAAAAGTTCTAGGTAAGTTATGGGTTCTGAGGCTGTAACGGTATCCACATCTACAAAAAAAACATAGAACTAACCAGCTCGTCAAAAAGAACGACAAAATATTTTTTGACATGACAGTTGTGATGACATATCCTAACCGATTTGAATAAGCCGTTCGGTTTCTAAAAGCTTGTTTCATGTAGAATCAGCGGCGGTGTATGCCTTTCTTTAGTAATTTTTAGTTGGGGTTGAAAAGCGTAGTAAGAAATTAAAATATCAACAAGGTGTATTTTGGAACAGAAAGGTTTTTCGCGTTATTATATATTGATAATGTGAAGTCGGAATGTTTTTGGCAGTTTTTTGTTAATTGAATTATTGTAACAAAAATGATGTTATTTTGAATCTGAAAAACAGCTGATTTTTGGCAAACATGATGAAATGTGGTTCTAATTCTATTCTAATTGGCTAATACCACATTTCTATTGTTTATTACAAGTTTCATTTTAGAAAATCACGGGACCTTTCAACTTATACAGAGTGTCCCAAAATAGGGATTGATTTAAGTAAGGTCATAAGTAAGCGTAAAACAATGAAACATTTGATTAATTCGTTAAAGTTTTTACTTTGCAAACACACAAATGTTACTTACTATACAGGTACAGAGTGGCCCAAATTTTGTTTTATGGAATGCGTAGAGTTTTAGATAAGATACTGGGTGACCAGTAAAATTTGAGATCAGAGGATGTTTTTGCTTAAACATTAATGCAAAACACTACATGCATTTTTTTAAATTAATTTATTACACTGACTAGCACGAAAAACGGGTCACTTAAAAATTGTCAAAAAAAAGTGTGTTTTTTAGACCTAACTTTGAATCACCCTGTGGAGTTTTTAGGTAGTGCAAAAATGATAAGATGTAACTATTCATCAAGCCACATTTATGCTAAGCATTTTATTTTTTACTTATCTCAATAGCCCTTTTCCTTTGGGAGATAAACACAAACATTCTACTCCTCTAGCAAAACAAAAACATTTTTAATCCAAGCTAATAATGAGTATTGCCTCTTCGAGATTGAATGAGCGCAATAATCTTTCTTGGCATGTCTTGTATTAAATTAATTATTTCTTCTTGAGGGGTGGCTTCCCTTTAATTCTAAAAGCGCCCGTCGCAGTGAATCCAGGGTTGTATGAGAAGGCACCAGGTTTCTAATTCTTCGGCCAAGCATGTCACACACATGCTCAATAGGATTTAAATCCGGGCTGTGTGCGGGCCAGAACATTTTTGGGATATTAACTTCAGTTAGGTATTCTCCTACTATCCGTGCAACATGGGTTCGCGATCTTCAAGAAAATCTTGATTCGTCGGTAAACAGTACTCGTCTCAAGTCATTGTCCATCCAATTTTCATGGTCTCTGGCAAACTGCCGGTCTTCTTCAGCGGCGTTTGGTGAAATTTTAAGAAGGGGAAGCAATTTTTAGAAACCTACCTATGTGTAATGTAATTCGATTCTTCGATCATTTTTTGCAAATTCGTCAATGACATCATCGATGTCCGATATATTTTGGAGAAGTTTATTTTCAATGGACAACAGCGATGTATGCGAAAGTCTCTGCTGCCCCGTTGAATTCCTCACGAAATTCTTTATACGTTTAAGTGTTGAAAAATTGCGTTCTACTGATGAACTTGTGGCAGGTATTGTCAATACTAATTTACACAATTTCGACACTTTGGTGTAGGCATCTTCCAGCTTCTTGTCTTTTAAAAATTGCATTAGTTCCTTAGCGTTATTTTTTGCGCTAATGTCATCAGTTTCGTAAATCACTTTTAGTTCAGATCGCAGTAAAACTCGGTCGAAGAACTGGCCATAATGAAGAAGAAGAGATTTAAACGCATCTTCTGGTAAAGTTTTTCCTTTAAATGCATCAAAATTGCAGAGCTCGAAGAATTTAAAATCATTTAAACCGTTAGATCTATAGTTTATTTGTTGCTGAATTTGATCGATTACTTCATAGAAGAGGCGTCTGTATGATGTTTGAACATCTCCCACCTTGTCTGTTCGAAGACGCTTGGCTTGTGGCTCTACATTTAACGTCATCGTTTTCTCCCAAAATAGGTCAAACCCATTTTTTGGCTTAACATGGACTTAAAATCATCTACTTTTTTAGGCAAAAAGCAATATCATTTGTTTTAGTTTGTAATATATTAAAAACATTGTCCGAGAATGGAAATTTTTCTGAAAATATGTTCAACAAATAATTGAAATTAACATCTTGTTTCAAACAGTCCAAAAACACCCTCGAACTATTTATTGCTTCTGAGTCCCACGTTTCATTATTTTCTATTATATTCTCAAATAGTTCAATCAGTGATTCACGATTTTCAGATACTGTTAACACAAGTCTTCCATTACAGTTCCACCTAGTAGGAGCTACTTTAGGCAATCGTTTGTGGACAATGGAGTGCAAAGCTTGTGTACGTTTTGTTGACTTGGAAAAAAAGCAGCCATGCCACTCAATTGATGATTGATGGACTGGGATAAAACTAAATTTAATTTATGAGCAAAACAATGGACAAACACAGCACTTGGGAAAGTTTCTCGAACTTTAGCTTGCAAAACCCCTAATTGTCCTGCCATCACTGCAGCTCCATCATAGCTTTGAGCAACTAATTTTTTCTCTCCATTAATTTCTTTAGTAACGTTATAAACTACGGTATATAATGCATCTGCTGTACACATTCTTAAAACCTAAAAATCGCTCTTGAATACTTCCGTCTGTTTTAACGTAGCGTATTACTATAGATAATTGGCTAAAATTAGTGATATCAGTTGTTTCGTCCAGAACAATTGTATTCGATTCGACGTTCCGCGAAAAACGCTAGACTACTCTAAATGATTTTTTAAGCAATCATCATATTTAGCCATTAAACTAAGTAAATTTCCTCTATTTGAAAAAACCCTTGTTTCGTCATGACCTCTAAATCCCAATTCGTGCTGTCCGAGAAAACAAACAACATCGATAAGTCTTCTTAATATTTGCCTATTTTTATAGCCTAGTTCATTGTGTTGGCGGTGACTAATTTCCAACTGTTTATTAAGGGCGTGTTCAATTCTGGTTTTGCCGAACATTTTTTCTTTTATGACGGCCTGCAAATGCGCTTTGGACATAATGTGTCTTTTTACAGCTTTACGGAAATTGTTTAAATCGGAAAAACCAGTTTTATTCCAAAGACCTTTTTCATTTTCAAAAAGCAAACATGGCCAACAAAATAATTTACTTATATTTTCACATCCTGTTAGCCATTTAAGTTGTTCGTATTGTTTTTCCGGATAAAAATGTCTAATACAGTTTTTCATTTTTGTGGTTAAATTTTTCATAGGCGGTTTTGCCCTTTGGAAATTATTTGAAACTTATCAGCGCAGTTTAATGTTGAAAATCCCTTTATTATTAAGACACACATCACACATACACACACACTCTTCTTACTAAATTCTCCAACATTTTCAACGTTATTACAGACAGCCGAAGTTGACGGTATTTGCATATCTACGTCCGTATTATTGTCTTCCATATCGCACCATGCACGACGCGACGTACGTATCACACAACACTCGTATAGCCGTTCAAACAAAGAACCTACTCCAACGATAGCTTCCGCCCCCCCCCCCCCCCCCTTAAAGCACGCGACTGAAATGCAAAAATTGCAAACAGCTGGTGGAAAGTTTAATAACCTCTGGCTCGACTCACAGGAAATCAAGCATACAGGACTTGGCTGCAGAGAAGCTAGCGGCCTGCATAGGTTCTATTCTATTTTCTATTGTCGCTCGGTCAGAGTCAAGGCCGTATTTATTATGGGCTTGATAATTAAGATAATATTTCAGCATTTTTAATATAAACTAAATTAATGGTTTCCTATTTCAAAAATTACATTTTAGAAGATGTTTTGTAATTTTTTTTTGGGGAAGCACTGCTTCCCTTGCTTCCACGGACTGCACGCCCCTGGTCTTCTTGATTTTAGAGCTGCTTCATTTAATCTTCTACAAATAGTGCTTTCACTTACGTTAATATTTCTCACCTGCTCTAATTGGTTGCTAATTTGAACCGCAGGTAAACGGCGATTTCTTAGTGATAAAGTCACCACGAGACGATCGTCTCGATTAGAAGTTTTTCTTCGGGGACCTGTTCGAGGACGTCTGATATATGAAAACTAAAACGGGCATAAACACGTTGAACTGTGCTTTGCGGAATCCTAAGTATATCTGAAACATAGCGTTGACTTCTACCATCCTTCAATTAAAGCGACAATTGCTGACACAGTTTCTTGACTTACAGACATTTTGTGTACTGTCAATAAACATTAACTAGGGTTTCTGAATGATATTTTGAAAAGTCCATAGCTGTAGAGATCAAGGTATACACAAAGAAGCAAAGCAAAACTTTACGTAGAATATCAAATACTTTTAATGCGTAGTGTTTTATTAAAAAGGAAGAGAGCTATAAACTCAAATATTACAAATTCCTTATTTAGATCGGACTCTATTTAGGGAATCTGTGGAACTTAAAAGGTCCCGTTTAAAAATTTAATTTCTTAAAATGACCCAAAATTGTCATTAACAATAAAAATGTGTTGTTAGTCAATTATAAATTCGCACGTTTCATTGTTTTTGCCTAAAATTAGCTGATTCTCAGCAAAAGAATTCTATTTTTGTCACAAGGCAGTAAACGAAAAACTGTCTAAAATGTTCCGAGATATTAAGTTGGGGTTCAAAACACTAATACGTAATAACATAAAATACACCTTGTTGAAAGTTTTAATGTTTTACATTACTTTCTTTACCACCTTGTACAGCGTTAAAAAATTAACTTACGAAAACCATCTGATTCTGCATGAGACAAGTTTTTAAAATACGAAAAACTCATGCAAATCGGTTTAGAAACGACCGAACGACTTGCATTTCAATATCACTTCAAAAAAACCTTTTATCTTCCCTTTCGACGAGCATTTTATATCTAATCTAATTGGTATTGTATGCAATTTATATACTACCCACCACCTTCTTTTGCTACTTTAATGTAGTTAGTATCCATAATATTCCATATTCCAAGATATTTACAATCAAGTTAGGTATATATACAGACAAACATTTTTAACAGTATGATTGGGGAAAATCAACTGTACATTATTTATAGTCAAGAAGTTTTAATAGGATGGTATTTCCACCATCTGTTTGTGAATTTAGAAGGTTAACATTTGGGTGTTTATGGTATTTATAAATTTATATTGCCTCTAAACAATCCAATCTAAGACATTTTTGCTCATAATGTAATACATCTAACTTATTTATTACAGGGAATTTATATGGAGTTTCTAAGAAATGGTTGGAGAAATGAAAGTTCTGTTTTTTTAATCTATAAGAGGCATTATGCTCTTTGAATCTAAAACCGAAATTTCTGCCTATTCGCCCTATATAGCAGATTGCATTCGTCGCATTTTAACCTATAAATTCCAGACTTTTTATACTTATTTATTTTTAAAATATTTGCAATTTTGTTAGATATTGGTTCAAAATACGTAATTGTTGTATTTTTTATATGGGAATCTTTAACTTTAGGATGTATTTGTTGGATAGTTAAAAATGTAGGTTTTTTAAAAATTAGTCTGTTAATTTTAGATAATTTATAGCCATTATTTGTTGCAATAGATCTAATGACGTCTAGTTCCCTTTCTAGGCAATGTTTGTCTAATGGCACAGAAAAAACTCTATGAATCATAGACCAATTTGCTGAAAGTGTATGGCCTATGGGATGAAGACAGTTCTTTGGTACAGTTACATCTGTATAAGTGGGTGTTCTGTAGATATTAAATTTTAATTTATTAAGAGATCTTTTTAATGTGTAGTTGTTCTCTATTTCCTGTGAAGCAGATCAATATGTCATCCACGTACCTATGCCAAAAGAAGATATCCTTTGCAAAGGGTGTTTTTAAAAAAAAATGACAATGGTGTTTTTAAAAAAAAATGACATGAAAATTTCTGCTAGTAATGGGCTTATGGGGCAGCCCATTGCTAAATCGTCTTTTTATTTATAGTAGTCCCCGTCAAATTCAAAGTAATTGTCGTTTATGCATAAAGTAAGGAATTAGAGTTCATAGAAATGAAGTGAAGTATTGCAATACTTCTCTTTTACGAGGGAAATAAATAAAATATTGGTTATGATCTATTTACCAAGAAACGGGAAATTTTACGTGAAAACAAAAAAAATAAGAATAAAAAGATTTTTCGGGGCTAAATGAAGGCTTGAAGTATGAGAACTAAACTAGGACCATTAGGTTTCATAAACAGTTTGGTCGAACAAAATGGTAAGAGTTGGCTTTTATAGAAAACTGGTTTCCGTAAAAAGTGACTAATATTCATATAATGAAAATGACACTAAAATGGCCAACTTTATGATTGGATCTCCTAAAGAGTACCTTACTAAATATACTACAATGGTTCATAGATTTAAAAAAAATGATAACAAAAAAGCTAATTTGTTTGTTAATAAAATGATTAGTCCTAACCATTTAACCCAGTTTATATCATCTGCTGATGATGCTAACTTGGTTAGCGAAACGCGCGTCCAGAACGTAACAAGTTGTGGTGTAGTGTGGTTAGAACTCTTGTATTTTGATCAATAAAATGATTTTTGATATTCAAAAAAACGGCCAAAAATAGGCGTTTTTTCGTACAGTTTTACGTCTTTCTCCGTATTATTGTATTTTTACAGTATAATGTAACATTTTGTAGCATTATTTATAAAAAAAAATGAACTTATTTTCAATCTTTAAAAGTATGTATTAGTAGATCAAAACATCAAATTAGCATTAAAGTTTAAAATATTCTCTTTTAAATTTAGTGCCCACCACTATGAACTTTGCCTCATCGTTAAAATCGTAACACGACCGCATAATATCAAAATAGTAAGCCCAGAAATTTTAGCTTCATACGCGTCACAAATCGCCAATATATCGCGCGACAACGCTATGCTCCCCCACCGCACAAGACGGGGATTGATACGCAGAATTTCCTACGTTTGAGGCTCAAAAGTTTGGGCTTGTAGTCTCTTAATTTTTTTGTTGTAACACAAATTAGAATAGCATAATCTAATAGAATGGACCTATCCAAATACGAAAATGACAAATAGAAAGTTGTAGCACGTAATATCTATAGAAAAAATGATTTCAGAAAATTCTTAGCCCTATTTATTGACTATGTTTACAGTTTTCGCCTATTAAACATACCACACATCTAAGAGAAAAGCAAACGAAAAAAATATTAACTTAAAACACTAATTAAACTTTATTTTTTCCGTTTATGAGGTGTCCTATCTTCTCTCTTCAAAAACCAACAGTAGTCACCTATCACGGCTGGATCCCATCGTCCTTGGTACCGAATGTCCATTGTTCTGATATCTTGGTCAAAGCTTTTACCCTGCTCGTCACTAACAGCTCCAAAATTTTTAGGAAAAAATTACAGATGGAAATGGAGGAAGTGAATTTTTAATGACATTCTGGCACCAAGCGCTTTATAGGCGTCTAAGAGTTCATTAACTAATTATTCATAATTTTCATCCATATTGTTGCCTTAAAATCCTCTTACTACATTAACAAATGAATTCCATGCTCTGAGTTTCTACCTGGTAAGCTTTTCCGTAAAATTGGCATCGTACAGCAATTTTCTGATTTGTGGTCCAATAAAAATGCCTTCTTTTAATTTGGCATCACTTAACTGGGGAAAGACTTGTCTTAGGTATTTAAATCTATCACCATCTTTAATCAAAGCTTCACAAAGTTCTTCATCAGCCTAAGTTTAATGTGAAGAGGAGGCCAAAGGATATTTTTGGGATCAACAAGAGGTATAAATTTAATATTTTGAGATCCCGGTTGAAATTCGCTTCTTTCTGGCCAAATTTGTGTTACATAATGGTGATTTATTGCACGACTGTCCCATAAACTAAGAAAACAGCAATATTTTGTAAATCCCCCCTGAAGTCCCACTAAAATCGTTATAACTTTTAAGTCCCTACATATCTGCCATTTATACCTATTGTAGTTTATTTTATCCAAAATCGTGCACATATTTTCATAATTTTCTTTCATTGCAACTGGCATAGAGGGTTTTAAATTTCCATTATTCAATAAGACAGCTTTTAAGCTATATTTAGATAAGTCTATGAATAAGCGCCGCACAATGCCGCGACCAATGGACAAAAATGTTAAAATTAAGTATTTATTAATTACAAATTAGTTTGCTTATTGTAAAGAAAAGATGTCTATACATCCAAAATCGCACCTAGCCATGAGCGAAAACAATTGCTTGGTTGCTAGGAAACCATGAAAAATGGATCGGTTGACAACCTGCTCAGACATCGTTATTTATTGCATTTTAAGCGTTAAGTTAGGGGTGTGTTTAAGTTAATATTTTTAATTTTTTACCATCTGTTGATTATGGCAGTACGAAATCAAGGTATGTAGTGTTAATTTTATAAGTTTGTTACTTTGTTTTGGTATTTGTTATTGCCAAGAGAAACTTAATAAGATGTATTTTTGGGCTTGTTGCTTTATTTAATAACTTCAATTAGACATTTAAAAAAAAACACCAAAAAACACCTTGTTGATTTTTTATGGTTTTAATGCCACAATAATATGCTTTAAATTAAAATATGATTCAGCTGCGTCCATCTGCATCTAAGCGTTTTTTTCGTGTTTTTAGATAAGAGTGATGCAGTAAAAGTTGCTGATATTTTCACCACCTGGTTAAATAACCGGAATGACAACCCAAAAAATTTGGTTTGTGAGCAGCTATGTGGGTTGTTATATATTACTGAGCCCTCTGCTCAAATTAAAAGTGAGCTTTTAAATTTAAGCAAGTTTTACTGCTTAAAATTTAGTACCAAATGGCAGAAAGAGTACAAATGTTACGACCGATTCGTACAGCGAAATGCGGCCTGGCTTCAAAGCTCAATACAACTCCCGGAATGTCTAAATGTTTTGGCCATGGATACCAATGCCAATGAATTAAATCAGCCTGGACCAAGCCGTGGTAGACCTCAAATAGCCTTTGAAGAAGCTTCATCTAAGACAAAACGAAGAAGAGTGTCCCATATTACAACTACTATGACACCTGCAGAAATTCAGTTTGCCGCACAATTAACAGAAGTTCCGTCAGAAAAAAAAAGTTCATCTCTTTCACTTGAGCAAGCTCTAGCTCTATATTTGGACTTAGATCTGTCCGAAAAAAAATACAACCGATTAAGAGAAGTTGTGAATGAGGTTCATGAAGACTTGTTTCCAAGTTTGTATATGTTAAATAAATTTAAAAAATCTCTTTTGCCATCTGAAATAACTGCCACCGAAACCTCTGCAGAGGTAAATTTTCAGGAACTGATTGAGAAAACAGCTACTAACATTCTGAAAACAGTCAATTTTAATGGTCCAGCGCAATTAAAACTTACTTGCAAATGGGGTTTCGATGGCAGTTCAGGTCATAGCCAGTATAAGCAAGCATTTAGCGATGTATCAAACACTGATGAATATTTGTTTCTAGTGGCTATGGTGCCATTAAGATTAATTAATATTACAACGAATATAAACTCAGATATATGGGTTAATCAACGCACCTCCTCTACATTATATTGTAGGCCCATTAAATTGCTTTTTCAAAAAGAAAATGCAGAATTAGTGCGTGCTGAGGAGAAAATAATGCTAGATAAAATTGCCCAATTTAAAAAATTTGAAGTTGAATGCAAAAATGGCACAAAATCTCAGGTAGACTGTCATATGATATTTACTATGATGGATGGTAGTGTAACCAATATTCTTTCTAATACGAATTCTACTCAAAAATGTATTATATGTGCGGCCACGCAAAACAGATGAACTCGAATGACGTTCGCCCATCAAAGGTTGAGAACTACCGATTTGGTTTATCCACTCTACATTGTCAAATCCGATTTTTCGAATGTGTTTTGCACATAGGGTATAAGTTGCCGGTTAAAACCTGGCAAGTTAGAGCAGAGAAAGATAAGGAATTGGTAGCGAATAATAAAAAAAGAATTCAAGCTGAATTTAAGTCAAAAATGGCTTTAATAGTGGTTAAACCAAAGCCAGGTTTTGGCTCAACCAACGATGGTAATACGGCGAGACGTTTTTTTGAAAAATACCAACTTAGCTCAGAAATAACAGGTGTGGATGAGAATTTAATATTTAAGTTCTCAATCATCCTTCGAGTCATTTCAAGTGGTTGTGAAATAAATTTATCAAAATTTAGGGAACTTTTAAAAGAAACAAAGGCACTCTATTTAGAACTTTACAGTTGGTATTATATGCCGAGCACTGTGCACAAAATTCTAGAACACGGGTGTGAAATAATTGGTTCCTTCTCCTTGCCAATTGGGCAGTTATCCGAGGACGCTTTGGAGGCTCGTCACAAGGAGGTAAGGAAAAATCGACTGTCACACACTCGAAAGTGTTCTAGAATTGACTGTAATACAGATTTAATGCAAAGGCTTTTAATTACTTCTGAACCTTTTATTGCCAATTACCGGAAAGTAACAACCATTAAAAAGAAAAGAGCAGATAATGTCGAAGTTGAAAAGTATCTTGTAAATCCTGATTCCTAAAAAAATAGTATAAAATGATATTAAACTTTCAGATGGCGAATAAGCAGTATTATTGATTAATTTAATTTGTTTTATACTAGTTCCTTTTGTCTCTTTAGGCTTAGGTATTATGTTTTTTCATTTATTTGATAATTCACGCACTTTTTATTTACTTATAACAAAAAAATACAACAGTTGTTTTATGGAAAGAATACCCGTACACTAGCAATGACACCATGCGCAATCTTATGTGATTTGCTGATTGCCATATTATATCGCATGGACATTCTTTCACTGGATTTACTGTATTAAGTTTTTTAATCGTTCTCACTTAAATCCCTACAGTCAGTATCAGTATTAGAAAGAATATTGGATACGCTTTGCTACCTTGTCATAATTTATATAAACTTATTTACGCGTTATTTTTAATTAGGCTATAGAGTATACAGTTACTCTGGCAATATCTTTTTATGTATTAATCATATTACTTATTAGGCGCATTTAAATATTTTGTTATTTTATAATATAAGGTGATATTCATATTGTTATATAGTAGGTAGATCGAGCATTTAGATCTTTTTAGTTAATTCATACTTAATATTTATGTGTGTATTCCTAAACACATGATCGGTTTTTTCCCGTAGGTACTGCAGTTTATGTACCATTATTTTTTGATCTTTTAAATCATTTCATAAAGGTAGCGCACTTCCATTAAGAATTGTTTTAATAGTTTATTAGATACGAACATGAAAAAAAAAATGGTAGCCACTTCTGAAAACTAAATCATTTGAGATAATCTGATAAGCATTTAAAACTATATATTATATAACTTTGTAAACATTTAATTTTTTCTCTAAAATTTATTCTTGTTAAGCATATAAATACGTATATAAAACAAATAAATAAAGATTTTGCAAACATTTTTTTCCTTTTACATGTTCTTTATAAAAAAAATAATTGCAAAAGATAGAAAGCAATGCGAAATATTTAACTATTATTAAGTAAAAGTACATATTCAAATGCAATAAATCAAAATTTCTCCCCAAAATTTAACTGTTCTATACCAAAAGTATTTTTCCTGAATCGTAAAAAATATCACAAAATCAAAACTGATTTTTACACTGATTTTTACCAAATAAAATCGTAATTCGACTCTTAAAACTATACTTCTTATCAAAAAATTTTGAATGTGTAAGTTTTATCCAACATCACATGGTAGAGAGTTGCTGAAAAACCTGTTTATTCAACAATTTTCAGAAAATCTAGAAAAGCCCTATCCAAATGTAAGATAACTCAATTTTGGCCTCGGATTCTTGATCCTTGACCTCGAAAACCCCTTACTACTAAATTTCAGCCAAATCGCAAGAACGTAAGATTTTTGTCCCATGGTCCCATATATTCGCAGCACTGTGCGCCGCTCACGGAGAGAATGTTCAATATCAAGTTCCTGCATTAAACTGTCTATATTAGTACACGCGCACAACGAATTTTCCATGCTGTAGAATTCAGAAAACATATCATTTCTTTTTCTAAAATTCGTAATTTTTGTTTCTTTGGCCAATAGGTTCCATTCCTTAAGACGGGAACCCAGAAGTTTTGACTATTGCTTGGATAACCCCAAATCACGTACTAATTCACTTAATTCACTTTGGACAATCAAATGTGGCTCGCCGGAACTGGGACCTGTGGTGAAAGTGGGATCGGTGCACTGTTCTTCTGAGCTGCCTGAAGATGCGTTATCTCCATTATCTTCCAAATCAATAGCTTGCCAATTTAAAGGCGCAATCGGCACTGGCAAATTTGCATTATGAGGAACAGGTCGTCTGGCAGATTGCCAATGTGGATATTCTATATTGTGCTTTCCCGTTTTGGAATAACCTTCAATCTTTGTCAGGCAAAAATAACAATCGGCAGAATGATTGGTGGGTTCTCTCCATACCATTGGAACTGCAAAAGGAATACTTTTTCTGTTTTCCTTCATCCACTGCACCAATGATACACTACAACTAACACAGCACACATGGGGAGCCCACCGCTTATCTTGATCCCCAATTAACACACCAAAATATTTAAAGTAGGCTTTTTTTACATTTTCGGAAAATGGCCTGGCTTGTGATTTCACCAGAAATTCTCCACAAATATAGCAAAATTTGTCAGGAGAAATTTTGCAACTTCACATACACTTGCTTATCGATACACAGAGAACCACTCAATTCGAAACTGAACAGAAGAGTGATGATTAACGTTTATTTTATGTCTAATATTATAAACAACCCAGTCCAGGTGATTTTTCCGTTGTAAAATGGATCCTATTAAAACGGTAAGTATTAGGTCTTTCCGAATATTTTTTTATTATTGGGAGGGTATTTCCATTGTAAAAGCTGGCCTGTGTTAGAAAAATCTTGTCGGCCAGTGTAATTGTTGACTTTATCTTTTATCAGTGGGCGGTGAGGTTTCTGATTCGTTTGCTTTTTGTTAATTTGTAATTTTAAGTGTTTAACGCCGGTTAAAAACACTCATAATTAATAAAATAAATACTATAATATCGTTATTTGCATGGCTGTGTTGTGATTGTGTTGGATCTGCTAGAGAGTACCTTACTAAAGATGCTCCAATGGTTCATAGATTTAAAAAAAAATTAATAAAAAAACTAGTTTTTGTTAACAAAATGATGTTTAAAATTCAGAAAAACGGCCAAATATAGCCGATTTTTCTGGTTTAAATAGGTCAAATTACATACAGAAGGACTCAAACTCTTCGTTTTTAAGTCCTTAATGAAAATTCTTTCGCCGATTTTAATTACTCATACACGCAAGAAATTGCCAAAATGGCCGTTTTGCGCACAGGTGCAAAGTAAGACCTTTAGCCGATGGACCTTAACTCCTACGTACAGTAAATAGGTAATGATAACATTCGAATGTTTCGAAGCCTCCTCAGCTAATATATTGATAAACTTAATGACAATAACAAACATATAATTGCCATTTCACTAAAACACATGTTTTAAAAAATATATTTAATTTATTCTTTAATTTGTAAAACATAACTGAAAATATCTCCTATTAAAAAAATAATGGTTAACAAAGAACTTACAGGATGGAAGTCTACATAGAGCTTAAACTGAACTTGTGATGTCACTGTACCCACAGTTTCCTAATTATCCTTAAATATTTTCTACTGAGACTCAGAAACATGTAAGCTCTTTTTAAGCCATGTATGTTATATTGTTTATATTATATATATATATATATTTTCACCTATTTTACCTTAAAATAACAACAAAAACCCTTGCAGCGCACTTTTATCTTAACTCAATCGCAATTTTCTAAACTAAAACTTTGCAAATTTGTTAAAGTCCGTTTGATATAGTAAATTTTATTGATTGTCTGCAATAAAATTTACCTGATAGCCCTAGCCGTAAAATCATATAGATATTAACTAGCTTAATGAAGGTCTGAATGTTAAAATGTTTAACTACAAATAACTACACCAATTTAATTTTAGAAGTATTGAAGAAGCTGATAAAGAGTTAATTCGAAGAAAAATCAATGACATGTATAATAAGCAAATGATTCCTACAATAGATTCTCTACAAAAGGTACTTACAGCGACGAAAATTTACATTTCATGTAGCAGAACAAGCCTCTGGTGAGTTGTTAAAGCAATGGGTTTTAAATATCAGACCGTAAGTAAAAGGCAAGTGTTAATAGAATCTCAGCGATTACAAGCATGGCATCGGGATGATTTAAATTCCATACAGTAATATAGGGCAAAAGTTCGTCCAATCATACATCTTGACCCAAAAAAGGATGAAACAATTTAACAAGTAAGTGCTAAAACAAAGCTCAAATAAAGGTCAGATGATTACATTTTTGCATGCCGATTCAGAAAATGATTTTGTTCCAAACTCTTTGTAACTATATTCGACGAACATAGACAATTCATCATTGGATTATCATCAAGATGTTGTTTGAATATTAGTTGAAAATTAGTTGAAAATCGCCTTCTTTTAAATTCTTCAAAAAATAGAGTAATTATTGTTAATATTTTGTATCTAAACACATAATCAAATATGTTACTTGTTACGCCATCTAGTGGCAATGTTTGTTACCAAATCGTTGTGCTTGTTTTTATCTAAAAACAAAGGTTAGTTAGTTGACACAGATTCACCGAACCACACGTGTTTTATTTTTCCACTCCCATAATTAGTTTTTTCAACAGGTTATGGGCCCAGTTCGTCCCAGGGAGTTCAGTAAAGTGAATGTGAGTTGTTACTGTGTAGATGGAACAGAAACTGATTCCGTGCAAATTGACAAGTGCAAAGCCAAACTTGTTTTATCCATAGATCCTTCTTTGTATGTCCACATAAAAGAGGCTACTACAGCAAAAGATGTTTGGGATAAACTAAAAGATCTCTATGAAAACAAGGGCTTTACAAGGAAAAACGGACTTCTTCGTACTCTAATTTCCTTGAGACTAGAGACGTGTGCATCAATGGAAGAATATGTAAACCAAGTTACCGAAACTGCCCAAAAACTTGGTCGGACAGGGCTCAAATTGGATACGACTCTTGTTGGTAGTTTACTGTTGGCCGGGTTGCCTGAACATTTCAGTCCGATGGTGATGGCGCTGGAGCATAACGGAATTGACATATCAGCTGATTTAATCAAAACAAAATTGCTTGATATGCAGTCAGATGGCAGCAGGTTCATGAATTTGTCAGTTGGCAACAGCGCTTTTATGGAAGGCGTTGGGAATTTTCAGAAACGTCAGGTGTCACAGACTGTAAACAAAAACAAAGTCCAATAATCAGAAAATGAAAGTACAGGGTGTCCCATTTTCGTAGGTTTTACGGGGTTTCCAGCTTATGAGTAGAGATAGAGAGATGCGGTTTTCGCGACACCGTGCTACTTTTCGATGAAACTAAAGAGGCCGCAAACAGATTTGCCCTAACCATTTTAGTTTCCGTGCTACAGGGTGATTTTGAAAATTTGTCATTTTCGGACACCCCCTGTAACTCAGCTATCGTAAAATATATTTAAAATGTTTCAACTGGCATTTATAGATTTTTTCACGTAGAATTCAGTGGCGTACTCAGATTTTTGCTGAGAGTCATAGTTTTTGACATATTGGCATAACCTACTATTTTTTAAATGGGACACCCTATATATTATTTTTTCATCTTATTCTTCGTGTCGAGAGCTTTTCAAAAACATACCATAAGTCATATTAATTTTCATAAATAACATGAAAAAATGCATTTTTCTTTAAACGGATTTATGGCATAGCAGATCAATCGGAATAAGAGAAGGTGGCTGTGGAGCCATGGAAAAAGTTAACAAATATTTATTAACGAAATAACAAAGTAACAGCATCAGAAAAAATTAGGAAGTAGGTAAAAGGTAATAATTATAATTTCATTAAAACTACAAATATTGTTCAAATTGTAGACCATTATGTGTCCTACAAGTGTGACAAACTTTAAAAATTTTTTTTAATGCATTTTCTATTGTAAATGACTGTCTTTGTAACTCTGCAAAAGCGTTTTCGGTGGCCATTCTTAGTTGTTCTAAGTTTTCGTATCGCCTTACATAAACCTTGTTTTCTAAATAACCCCACAAAAAGAAATCTAAAACTTAGAAATCAGGGGATCGTGGTGGCCATCGAACAGGTCCGTGTGTTCCTATCCATCTTCCAGGAAAATGGTCGTTAAGCCAGTTTTGACTTATTCTGGCATTGTGGGCTGGAGCTCCGTCTTGCTGGAAATAAATCCTATTTAGTTGAGCCAAGGGAACATCATCCAAAATTCCTAATGCGTCTTCTAGGATTCGCACGTAACCAATCGAATTCAGATTTCCTTCATATATTTGGTAAACTATTTTTCGGAAAATAAAACAGGAGACATTGAATCCAAATCTGCCTTGACGCTCCCTAGGAAAAATAACATGGTTGTTTTCTTGACTCCAAAATCGCGTGTTTGTCTATTTAAAATCCCTGAACTAGTAAAATGTGCCTCGTCTGACCAAATAATCTTTTTTTCAAAATCGATATCTTCTGCCTTCATATTTATAAACCAATTGCAGAACTCCAATCTGCGCTCTGCATCACCAGGATGCAGATGATGCACAAGTTTGTATTTATAGGGTTTGAATTTGTGCTTTTTCAAAATTTTCTGCACTTTGGTTTTCGGTACACCCGCCTCTTCGTCTATTTTCCTGCAAGATGTTTCAGGAGCTGTCTGAACGAGGGCTAAAACGTTGACCTCAGATTCTTCGTTGTCTTTATTGTAAGTTCGCGATCGAGGCTTGTTAAAAGATCCATATTGGCAAAGATTATTTTTAATTTTTTGAAAAATTCTTTTTTCTGGTTGTCTTCTCTCGGGATATCTAAGATAAAATAAAGCGAACCAATAAAGTCAAAATGCAGGAAGATACAAAAAAAATTAAAGAACTAACCTGTTCAGATAAAGCTCTGCCGCCTGATCTGCATCTTCATTAGACAATATAAAACACGCGTTCATATCATATTTCTCAAAATATTCAAATTTTTGATTCTGAGCCATATTAAAAACAATAATTATAATAGACGTCAAGAAAAATTTAAACGCAATAATGCCAAAAATGACAGCAGTAATGGCTGCCTGATCATATTTTTGTTGGCGTTGCCATGGCTACCACAGCCACCTTCTCTTATTTCGATTGATCTGCTATGCCATAAATCCGTTTAAAGAAAAATGCATTTTTTCATGTTATTTATGAAAATAAATATGACTTATGGTATGTTTTTGAAAAGCTCTCGACACGAAGAATAAGATGAAAAAATAATATATAGGGTCTCCCATTTAAAAAATAGTAGGTTATGCCAATATGTCAAAAACTATGACTCTCAGCAAAAATCTGAGTATGCCACTGAATTCTACGTGAAAAAATCTATAAATACCAGTTGAAACATTTTAAATATATTTTACGATAGCTGACTTACAGGGGGTGTCCGAAAATGCCAAATTTTCAAAATCACCCTGTAGCACGGAAACTAAAATGGTTAGGGCAAATCTGTTTGCGGCCTCTTTAGTTTCATCGAAAAGTAGCACGGTGTCGCGAAAACCGCATCTCTCTATCTCTACTCATAAGCTGGAAACCCCGTAAAACCTACGAAAATGGGACACCCGTACAAGTGCAACAAAAAAAAGGATTTAAGTGATGTGATTTGCTACAGATGTAAGAAAGCTGGACACTATATGAGTAAATGCCCGCAGGCAGGTCAGAAATCAAACAATGAAAACCGGCTTAAAAATGCTTTTAATGTTGTGTTTTTGAGTACCCAGTACAAAAACAATGAATGGTACTTAGATTCAGGTGCCAGTATTCATCTAACATGCAAGCAGGATTGGTTACTTAATCAGAGAGAGTCAAGCTTAAGGGAGGTTGTTGTAGCAAATGACACAAAACTTCCAGTGCATAGTTGTGGTGAAGTTTTAATTGTCAGCCAAGTCGGGAAACAATCCTTTGAAATTGAGATAAGGAATGTTCACTATGTTTCTGGTTTAAGCACTAACTTATTGTCAGTCAGCCAAATGATAGAAAATAGTAATTCAGTTGATTTTAGCCAAGATTGCTGTAAGATTTATAATAGTGAAAAAGTCTTAGTGGCCAAAGCTTTTTTGATGAATGGAGTGTACAAAATAGATATACCCGTTTCTGAAGCTGGTTTTGTTGGTCAAGCTTTAAGTGGCGAGAATGGCACAAGAGGCTGGGGCACATAAATTCTACTTACCTGAATAAAATGAGGGATGGACTAGTTACTGGTGTAAATTATTCTGGGGATGTAAAGATTGAAAAGCAAAACTGTACAGTCTGCTATGAGAGAAAGCAGTCCAGATTTTCATTTGGTCATGGAACAAGGGCTACAGGACTTTTGGATGTTATCCACAGCGATTTAGCAGGTCCAATGGAAACTAAATCCTTTGGTGGCTCAAGATATTTTTTAACCATACAAGATGATTATAGTCGTATGTCCTTTGTTTATTTTTTAAAAGCAAAAAATGAGACATTTGGAAAATTTAAAGAGTTTCAGTGCTTAGTTGAAAAGCAGCTGGGTAAAAAGATAAAAGTATTGCGCAATGATAATGGTGGAGAATATGTTGGTGCAGGGTTTCAGCAATATCTGAAAAGCCAAGGCCTAATTCACCAGACCACTAATCCATATACACCCCAGCAAAATGTGCTCTCCGAGTGGCTCAACCGAACCTTAGTTGAAAGGGCAAGGTGCTTGCTCTATGAGGCAGACTTGGGAAAGCAGTTTTGGGCTGAGGCTGTCAACACAGCCTGCTACCTCAGAAACAGATCTGTAGTAAGTAATTTACCGAAAACCCCTTATGAATTATTTTATTGTAAAAAGCCCGATTTAAGTCATATTAAAATTTTTGGCAGCATAGCCATGACCCATATTCCTAAAGAAAAGAGGGGAAAATGGGATAAAAAATCTGAAAGACTTCTGCTTGTTGGTTTTTCTGATACAACTAAGGGATACAGATTGTATAATCCTAGAACAGGGAAAGTCTCAACTAGTAGAGACGTCCATATTATGGAAAAGGATATGAATCATAGTTCAGATCAAAATATAAATGCAAACTTAAGTGGCCAAAATGATTTAGAATGCCATGAACTTGTTCAAGAAAATGACTCATTTGACACAACTCCGCTGTCTGAATGGGAGACAGCTGAAGAATCAGATGATGAGGATGCCAGTGATGTTACTTTTACCCCAGATATTGATATTGGTGATCCAGAGAATATCCGTAGATCTCAGAGGGAGAGGAAGGTTAAATCATGTAATGATTTCATCACATATTTCACAGAGAAGCCACCGGGGTCAGTTCCAGTGTCAGTGGAGAAGAAGCTATTTTAGAGCCTAATCGCAGGGAGTGGATGCGTGCTATGTCAAGTGAAATGGACAGTTTTAGTGAAAACCATGCGTGGGATATTGTTCCATTTCCAGAAGGTAAAATGCCAGTCAAATGTAAGTGGGTTTTTAAAACCAAGTTAAATAATGATAGCAGTGTTACATATAGAGCTAGAGTGGCCAAGGGTTTTAGCCAACGGCAGGGTATTGATTTCGATGAAACCTTCTCTCCACTTGTTAAACACTCAACATTAAGATTACTTTTAGCTATGTCTGTGCAATATAATTTAGATATTATTTTTTTTTTATATTTAGATGTTGTCACTGCTTTTTTAAATAGCAAGCTGGAAGAAGAGATTTTCATGGAAATACCAGAATATTTTGGTAATAAAATACCCAATAATAGTGTATTAAAATTAAACCGAGCCATTTATGGTTTAAAGCAATCTGCTCGAGTATGGTATAGAGAAGTTGAAATTGTTTTGACAGATTTAAATTATAAAAAATGTGATTATGAACCATGTTCATTTATAAAACGTACAGATAATTTCTTGAGCATTATTGCAATTTATGTTGATGATTTTTTTCTATTTTGTAACTCTGTACAAGAAATAAATTTTGTCAAAGGGCATTTAACACAAAAATTTAGAATAAAAGATTTGGGTCAGATTAAACAATGTTTAGGCATGAGAGTTAAAATGAATGAATGTAAAACGGAAATTTTGTTAGACCAAGAACCGTATATTGATCAAGTTCTAGAAAGATTTAATATGAGTGAGTGTAAGCCTGCAAGTACACCCATGGAGAAGGATTTTTGTTTTGTTGAAAAAATCAATCTTTGTTCAATGTCAAAAAGAATTTCCTTATCAGCAACTTTTGGGAAGTCTTATGTATATATCTGTGTTAACGAGACCTGATATTACCTTTGCGGTAAATTTTTTAAGTCAATTTAACAATGGTTATACTGAGCAACATTGAAAATGAGCCAAGAGAATACTCAGATATTTACAGGGGACAAAAGAATTCTGTTTAAAATATAAAAGAGATAACAAAGATCTAATAGGTTTTGTTGATGCGGATTTTGCTAGTGATGAAACAGACAGAAGGACATATACAGGTTTTATTTTTAAGTTATCAGGGGGTGCTATTTCATGGGAATGTAATAAACAGAAAACTGTGGCACTGAGTAGTACTGAGGCTGAATATATGGGTATCACAGAGGCTTCTAAAGAAGCAATATATTTTAAGAACCTGTTGTTTGAAATATTTAATAAACATTTGTGTATTACTGTGTACAATGATAATCAGAGTGCCCAAAAGTTAGCTGTTAACCCCATATGCCATAAGCGTTCTAAACACATAGATGTGCGCTATCATTTTGTACGGGAGGTTATTGCAAATGGGTATATGAAATTAGAATATTTGCCTTCGGATAGAATGGTGGCGGATGTCTTAACAAAAGGTCTCTGTTTTGCGAAACATAATAAGTTTAGAGAGGAATTAGGCTTAAATTGTTTAAGTAATGATTAATATTGTTTAGTTAAGTGGGAGTGTTACTATTTTGTATCTAAACACATATTAATCAAATATGTTACTTGTTACGCCATCTAGTGGCAATGTTTGTTATTAAAACGTTGTGCTTGTCTTTATCTAAAAATAAAGGTTAGTTAGTTGACACAGATTCACCGAACCACATGTGTTTTATTTTTCCACTCCCATTATTAGTTTTTTCAACAATTATGAGGAACTCAACAAATTGCCGAATTTAAATAATAGACAAAAAGAACTTCAGAACTATATGATAAAAAATGATATATATTTCCAAAAAACTTTAATAAAAAAAGATTTTCTAAATGCTTTAAAAACATATAATATTAATAAAGAATATATTTGAGGCAATTTTGTTAACAAACGTCCGCTTTTTCACAAATCCGTGTTATTCGACCTCTTGGAGGGCATATCTCGAAAACTAGTAGAGATAGGACAATGAATTTGATATGTATTTTTAGAGGAGACGTGGATCTCGAGATCTGTTTGAAACATTTTTGTGTACCACCTTCGATACCGAAGATATGGGACCGCAAAGTTAACCAAAAAAGTCATCTTCGATGTAACACGGTTGAGGTTGCAATTTTAATTTTTTTCTGACGAAACTTTTTGGAAAGATGGTTCTTCCGGTCCTTCAGAACCCTATTGTTTTTAGTTGGGTTTCAATTTCGTTTGACGATTGTATGAATTTTTCTCGTTCGAAAAAAGGGTGTATTGGGGCGATTATATCTCAAAGTGGGTGAGTCCTATCGAAACATTTTTTGTTTCATAGAAAATATCTAAGAGAACAAAAAACTAAATGCATCTCTATGGGAAAAATGGCGAGAAAATGTACATATTTAAGAAAAACTGAAATTTTTCGAAAGAATCTGACATCTGGTCAGAAAACTGACTTCGTCACAGGAAAGTGTTCAAAAACCTACACAAAAGAGACTATTTAGGAAGGGTCCTGGATTATATACAGGGGGTGCACTAACGAGGTGAAATTTGCACCAAAGTCTCCAAGAATGGGTACATTGTACTGTATTTATTACAAGAAAACTAAGCCCGTAGGGTATTTTTTACGAAACAAGATATTTTTAGGTAAGCCGTGACCAAATTTTGAGATTATAACTTTAAGGTTAAATTACTGCGATTTTTTAAAGTTGATAATTTAAATTCCAACTTTACCCTCTTTTTGCCGCTTACCACGAATAGTAATCGAAATTATTTCCAGACCCGCGGTTGGGGCATTTATTTGGCTACAAAAAAGCTCTATTATTAACTACTAACTAACTACTCAGGAAGTGGGTGAAAATTCGATTTAAAGAAAAAACTGCACATATCGGTCAAAAATCGATAGGTATAGGTACCAATCTATATATGACGCGAAATGATAGGTGGCCTTGGAATAGGATGATAATAAAACTTACATAGATATTGACATGCCAATTCTGATAGATTTTACGGCTGAGTTTTGGTTTGTTTAAACCAATTATTTCTCTGATCTTTTTTAACGCTTTGATTTATGTTTCTGCATTCACGAGTTAAAGAGTCGTGTTCACGATTTGTATTTTAAACTTACCATTTAAAGTTTATGTGTATTTTTACTGTGTTCAGAAAATTCTCTTGTAAGAAGAAAACTGTGTTGTTGGAAATCATCTGTATACTGCATTTGAAGAGATATTACAAAATAAATTTTACATCTTTATAGCAATTTGTCCTTATCTAGAAGATGATGCATCTAGATTTGAAATCTGACGTTTCTTCTCGGAGGTCTCATTATCAACTTAATATTTTTTAAATACGGACCTGGATTTAGTGTTACGGCGCTGGAAAGTACACAAAAAGATACAGAAAACCTTGTCCGAGAATGGAAATATTTCTGAAAATATGTTCAACAAATAATTAAAATTAAAATCTCGTTTCAAACAGTCCAAAAATGGAGTCCAAAGCTTGTGTACGTTTTGTTGACTTGGAAAAAAAAGCAGCCATACCACTTAAAGTAACGAAAAATACTTTACACTCTGTAATGTGATTGATGGCCTGGGATAAAACTAAATTTAATTTATGAGCAAAACAATGGACAAACACAGCACTTGGGAAAGTTTCTCGAACTTTAGCTTGCAGACCCCCTAATTGTCCTGCCATCACTGCAGCTCCATTATAGCTTTGAGCAACTAATTTTTTCTCTCTATTAATTTTTTTAGTAACGTTATAAACTACGGTACATAACGAATCTGCTGTACGATTTTCGGACAGATCCTTAAAACCTAAAAATCGCTCTTGAATACTTCCGTCTGTTTTAACGTAGCATATTACTATAGATAATTGGATAAAATTAGTGATATCAGTTGTTTCGTCCAAAACAATAGCAATGAACCGCGCCTCGCCAATCTCCTGCTTAATTCTTTTTAGAATAATAGTTGCAACAACGGAAATTAAATCACTCTGGATTCGATTCGACGTTCCGCGAAAAAGGCTAGACTGCTCTAAATGATTTTTTGAGCAATCATCATATTTAGCCAGTAAACTAAGTCAATTTTGAAAATTTCCTCTATTTGAAGAAACCCTTGTTTCGTCATAACCTCTAAATCCCAACTCGTGCTGTCCGAGAAAACTAACAACATCGATAAGTCTTCTTAATATTTGCCTATTTTTATCGACTAGTTCATTGGCGGTGACTAATTTCCAACTGTTTATTAAGGGCGTGTTCAATTCTCGTTTTGCCGAAGACTTTTTCTTTTATGACGGCCTGCAAATGCGCTTTGGACATAATGTCTTTTTACAGCTTTATGGAAATTGTTTAAATCGGAAAAACCAGTTTTATTCCAGAGACCATTTTCATTTTCAAAAAGTAAATATGGCCAACAAAATAATTGACTTATATTTTCACACCCTGTTAGCCATTTAAATTGTTCGTATTGTTTTTCCGGATAAAAATGTCTAATACAGCTTTTCATTTTTGTGGTTAAATTTTTCATAGGCGGTTTTGCCCTTCCTTTGGAAATTATTTGGAGCTTATCAGCGAAGTTAAATGTTGAAAATCCCTTTATTATTAAGACACACACCACACATTCACACACACTCTTCTTACTAGATTATCCAACATTTTCAACGTTATTAGCGACAGCCGAAGTTGACGGTATTTGCATATCCACGTCCGTATTATTGTCTTTCATATCGCACCATGCACGACGCGACGTACGTATCACACAACACACGGATAGCCGTTCAAACAAAGAACCTACTCCCCAACGATAGCTTCCGGCCCCATTTAAAGCACGCGACTGAAATGCAAAAATTGCAAACAGCCGGTGGAAAGTTCAGTAACCTCTGGCTCGATTCGCAGGAAATCAAGCATACAGGACTTGGCTGCAGAGAAACTATCGGCCCGAATAGGTTTAGTTTAGTTATAGTTCCATTTTCTATTGTCGCTCGGTCGGAGTCAAGACCGCATTTATTATGGGCGTGATAATGAAGATAATATTTTGGCATTTTTAATATAAACTAAATTAATGGTTTCCTATTTCAAAAATTACATTTTAGAAGATGTTTTGTAATTTTTTTTTGGGAAGCACTGTTTCCCTTGCTTCCATGGACTGCACACCCTGATAAATATTATTTCTGTACATAGCCGAAAAAATTTTGTTAGACAAGTAATTAAGGTTGGAGACACTTATAATTTTTATAAATAGTAGCGTTAAGCCCTTAATTATTAGTTTAGGCATAGACGAAGACGACACTGACAGTGAAACGAAAGTGAATATAGAGTAGGTAGAGCAAATTTTATAAAAAACTAAGATGCATTTTATCATATTATTAAAATAAAAATATAGTTTTTAATTTTTGTTAATAATCATTAATAATACCAGAAATAAATACATACAAATATAAAAAATCATTTTTCTTTTTCATTAAAAATAACAAGTGAAAATTATCTACACCTTTTTAAAAAAGTGCTAAAGAATCCTACACAATAGAGGTTTATTAGTTAGCTAATTTATGGGCTAAGAGTACCAGGCAAATTTTATTGATGGTAAAAAATTAACGAATAATTTCGAAACGGATTGTACGCTAGTGTTTTTGTTCAAACGTCTAGATAGGGCGCAAAGTTAACATGAAAGCCACTATACACGTAGAAGTTGACTATGGTGACTCAGAAATGAGTAAAGTAAAGGTATTTGTAAGCCATGTCCCATGCGTCTGCATAAAATTGTTTCTGTTAGATTTACTCTTAATCCATTTTGCCCTAACAGTAGCACAAAATGTACTGCAACGTTTCCTTATCTTAGACAAAACATGTTTCTCGTAATTTTGCAAACTGAGTTTTTCTACTACGTATGAATATACTGTATTGACTCTCTCAGTATAATTTTTTTCACTACGCCAGACTTCAAAGAGTTCCTGATAGCCTATTACTTGCGAGTCAGAAAGCGTGTTCTCCAAATCTACAGAAAAAAAAAGATCAAAATATATTGTAAAATTTATTTTACTTCTAACTACTTTTTAGCAAATACTACTCATTAACCCTCATGCTATTTTTGACGATGTCCAAACTAAGAGAGCGCACAAGTACAGGGTGTCCGGATTTGGTTGCAAAAGCAGGGTATCGCTTATTTTTAAAGACAGAACCTTGCGGTTATCACGAACCGGAGCTAATTTTTTGTGAAACTCATGAAGCCGTAAACAAAATATTTATAGCCTTCTTCGTTTATGAGATACAGGGCGAAATAGAAAATTTTGCATTTTGGAACCCCCCTCGTATCTTGGTTATCCTTTAACTTAACGCAAAGGGAAAAATTGCTGCTTATTGCAGTTTTTTACTCTGGGTCCAGTGGCGTAGTCATATTTTTCATTTGAGTTGTTATTTTTTAGATATGATCCAAAGTTGTGTTTTTTTTTAAATGGGACACCCTGTATATCTGTCCAGAAATTGATCTGTCCTTTTAAAAGCTTCTCAAAATATATAATAGTATGGGTCTATTTTAATAAACAACAACAAAAATCCTAATTTTTATAATTATCATCCCAAATTTTGCAGTAGGCCATGCAAAACAATGCTGCCTTTTATTTAAAGTCATTAACAATATCTACATCCTAACAATAAATCAAAATAAATATGTAATTAAATCTATTTATCAAAATATGTATTGATAATTTCGCACCAAAAAAATTACCACCTACCTAGATTTATGTAACACAAGAACGAAACAGTAATAAATTATTATGTAACAAGCCTTTCAGCAAAAATCAACTGTCGTATAAGAACTACAGTAACCAAGGAAATCAAAAGAACTGTTCAAACTGATTTCCATTTTGTTCTATGCATGCTTCGCACAATTTTCGTATTCCTTTTAGGGAATTAAGCAAAATAACGTGATGATTTTGTAAAAAGCGAAAATTTTCTCTTATTGCATTTCCTAAATCTTGGACATTATCATAGTGGTCTTTGTAAATTCTATTTTCCAGATCTGGGGACCTAGGGGGCCATCTTATAGGTCCATTTGTTCCGATCCATTGATTGGTAAAATTATTGTCCAGAAATAATCTCGTCATTCCAGAATTGTGTGCAGGAGCACCGTCCTGTTGAAAATAAATTTCGTTAATTTGCGCTAGAGGAACATCGTCAAGTAATTCAGGTATAGCTGCCTCTAAAATTTCTATATAGCGATTGGCTGTTAGATTTCTCTCAAATATATAAAATTTTATATGTCTTCCTAATATGAAGCAGGACACATTTAGACCAAACCTGCCCTGCTGTCTTCTGGGAAATATTTGGTGTTGATTTTCCTGGGACCAGAATCTACTATTGTGCCTATTGAGTATACCAGAATTACTGAAATGTGCTTCGTCTGACCATATAACCTTCCTTTCAAAATCTCTAACCATATCGCATCTTTCTCGAAACCAATTGCCGAAGACTACCCGACGCTCTGCATCCCCTGGCTGTAAGTGCTGCACGAGCCTAAATTTGTATGGGTGGTATTTGTGCTTTTTTAGAATTTCTTGAACTCTAGTTTTTGGAATCCCTATGCTCTTTTCACTGGTCCTACAAGAGTTTGTAGGGTAAGCTTCTGCATTAGCCAAAACCGTAATTTCCTCAGCCTCCCGATTTTCTTTATTATATGTTTTCGTACGAGGTTTGATAAATGATCCGTGATTATGTAAATTCTTTTTTATCCGATAAAAAGTGGATATATTAGGTTGCCTCCTTTCTGGATATCTAAATAAAAATTAAGCAATAGTATTTCAACATACCTAAAAATTAACTATTGACCTGTTAAAATACATCTCAGAAGCCCCTTCAACATGTTCATTACATAATATAAAACAAGCTAACATATCGTACTTTTCATAATGTTCGAAAGTTTGGTTTTCTTCCATAATACAAATATATTTTTACACAATAAAAAAAAACCGCATCGTTTTGCATGGCCTACTGCAAAATTTGGGATGATAATTATAAAAATTAGAATTTTTGTTGTTGTTTATTAAAATAGACCCATACTATTATATATTTTTGAGAAGTTTTTAAAAGGACAAATCAATTTCTGGACAAATATACAGGGTGTCCCTTTTAAAAAAACACAACTTTGGGTCATATCTAAAAAATAACAACTCAAATGAAAAATATGACTACGCCACTGGATCCAGCGTAAAAACTGCACAAGCAGCCATTTTTCCCTTTGCGTTAAGTTAAAGGATAACCGAGATACGAGGGGGGTCCCAAAATGCAAAATTTTATATTTTGCCCTGTATCTCATAAACGAAGGAGGCTATGAAAATTTTGTTTACGACTTCATGAGTTTCACAAAAAAATAGCCCAGGTTCGTGAAAACCGCAAGGTTCTATCTTTAAAAATAAGCGAGATACCCTGCTTTTGCAACCAAATCCGGACACCCGTACAGGGTGTACCATTTTGGGTACTTTTGCGAGGCATCTTTATAGATAGAATAGATATAGATAGAATAGTACAGCTTATTACTTTTCCGCATATCAATAAATTATTTCAAAGTCAGCAATACGCAATACATTTTTATACGTACATATATAAACATTGTTTCAATCTTCCCACTACCACCCTGGACCGGAATTTTTTATTAGCCAAAACAGCCATGATTTAGGCTTAGGATATATATGCATTTGCATGAAAGCATATGCAAATCTATATTTTGCCAATTTTTGTATTTAAATGCACATTTTGCAGTTATTGCAGGAAATATGCATATATTCCAATTTTTCTGAATATATTTTTATTTCCCAAGACAAATTTGATGTATTTTAAATACAATCCACAATAATAAAAGAATAAAAAATGTCTAGTTGCTGGCGGGCCAAGGGTTTTATCCCATCCTTTCTTAAAATTGTTATAGGTACCCAATAAAATATCTGTGCTTTAAAAACTATGGATTTACCACCGATTTACAATCATAAATATGCACGTTTTAAGAATGTTAGAAATAATTTTTCAATTCAGTTTAGTTTACACACTGTGGCGTGAACATTGTCCAATATGCCGAAAGAAAAGCGTTTATTAAGTGCGGTATTAAATCAATTCGTGAAAGATTTTCCTGATTTTACGACTGACGGTTTTGTGCTGTTTTGTAAATATTGTGATGTCCCTTTTACTGCGAATAAGAAATTGCAAGTGACACAACACATAAGAACTACAAAGCATCAGATCCAAGAAAGTAAAAGTGTGCCCAGAAACAAGTTTTAATCACCACAGCATTTTCACCAGGTCCGGGACCCAAACGATCAAAGTTCAATGAGGATTTGTGCAAGTCGTTTATTAGTGCAGATATTCCACTGAATAAATTAAGTAATCCTGCCCTGAAGTCATTTTTAAAGCAGTACACAAAGACACCAATACCACATGTATCAACGTTAAAGGAAAAACTATGTTCCAGATTTGTACAATAAGACAGTTACCCAATTGCGGGAAAAAGTAAAAGATAAAAGTATATGGGTGTCACTAGATCAAACAACTGTTGTGGAACAGAGATGTGTTGCTAATTTTGTTTTTGGTCTGTTGGGTGTAGAAGCACAAAGGGATATTTACATATTTATATATTTACTTACAATAAAGACCTTAGACAAAGTAAATCATTCAACTATTGCTAGATTTTTCAACGACTCTCTCACTCTTTTATGGCCCGGTGGTATTAAATATGATAGAGTGTTAGTGGCAATTACAGATGCTGCTCCATACATGTGTAAAGCAATAAGTGGACTACAAATATTGTACCCTAAAATGATACATGGCACATGTCTTGCCCATGGACTTCGTCTAGTTGCAGAACAAGTTCGTGCTTTTTATCCACGAGTGAACGATCTGATTTTCTCGATGAGGAAAGTATTCCTAAAAGCTAAGAATGGGGTAGAAAAATTTAAGGAAACCAATGACCAATTGTAACTAGATAAACGCTTCCATTTATTACGCAGAACAGTTCGAGGCAATAAAAAACATAGTCAACCAATTTAATGCGGAATACTCACATTTTTTACAAGAAGCACAAAACGTTTTGCGCAAAGAAGATGTAGGTGGGGATTTAATTTACATTAAAAACAATTTTTCTTGCTTGTCTGATACTATAAAAAAATTGGAGATGAAAGGACTTTCTTTGTCAAAAAGCGTAGAAATGATAGAAAAAGTGAGTGAAACTATAACTAACACTAAAAATAAAGTAATTTCTCAAAAATTACCTACGGTTTTACAAAAAAAAATTGGTTACAAAAATTTGAAAAATATTAGTGCAGTTTTGGACAAAAGAGACATTGAATCCAGATAATGAACAATTTTTAATAAACAGTGATTTAAATTTGTTTGAATATGTTCCAATTGTATCTTGTGATGTTGAACGAGTATTTTCTGAGTATAAAGTTCTATTGTCAGATAATAGATGATAATTTGAATTTGATAATTTGTTACGTCATATAGTTATAAAATGTAACCGCAACTTATTGAATAGAGTAAACAATAAATTTTAAAGAGGTTTATTATTTAGTTAGTTTGTTTAGTTAGCTATATATGAAAATTTGATTTAAAAAAATTCTTTTATTATATAGTTGTATTAATGTAACAATTACTGGTAAAAATAGCGTCTTAAGGATACCTTGAAGTGTAAATAATATAATATTTTAATTGCTATACTTTTGCTTTATTTCTGTTTTTTCGATCCGACAATAAATGCATTTTTAAGTTTTTCCTTTCCCTTGTTGGGAGCATATTTGCATGCATATTATTAGATTTTTAAATGCATAATTACCCTAACCCTAATCATGACCATTTATCGTGTGTTGAACTATAAAATCGATTGATTCAATATCGAATACGAAATGGAAATACGCCTACAGCAATTAAAAGAGGCTGATTGGCGATAAAATGCGTTGGTGCGCAATTTTTTAAATGAAATAATTAATCTTTTTACATAATAAAATAAATGCGTTTAAAAATTAATAAAACACAATAAAAGTTAAAGCCATTTTTCTCAAAACTGGTAAAGAATAGACCAATATTATATAAGATTTGAATGAATGAAGAATAAAAATGTGATGTATGTGCAGATACAGATTAGATAATTTAAATTCACTGAGATATCCTTTTCACATATATTTCTTAGACGTCGTAACAGCCCTGTTCTTCCAGATTCATTTGGTGTACTTTTGCGTAATGTGCTGTTAGTGTGGTTTTTCGAGTGAACCTCTTAGTACACAATGGACACGACACTTTCTCCTTTCCACAGTCCTTGCTGACGTGGGACGTCAAAGCTTTCTTTGTTGTGTACTTTTTTGAACAATTTCGACATCTGTAAACTAAAATTAACTCATCAACACTACATAGTGACATTTTTGGCAAACACACAGAGTCACGAACACAGAAAAACATACCCTTGGAAAAACATCAAAAGACTATTCAAGCACATACTTTTAGTTAAAAGATTATATATTTTTTCGGCTTTTTATTGCCGTCACATAGATCTAAAAGACTAGTATGCAAAATCACTTATTGGGACCCCATCTTACTACTTTTGCTTACCATCAAAATACTTCTTTTATTAACATTTCGAATAATTCTGCAATAAAGTAACGTATTCTTTAATATGGAGGAAACCTTTTTAAAAGAGTATAAATTAATTTCATCTGTAAACATTTTAGTAGTGTCCCGACTCTAAGTAGATGAAATTAAAATATTCGAAGTTAAAAATGTGTGCTTTCTAAGTCCCATAAGATAAAACACTAAACCTAACAAAAATTAAGCTTTGCATTGACTAGATACTAGTTATTTGGTAACTTGCTTATAAAAATGGACCAGGCAAATAGTACATTTATGAAGACTTAGGTATAGGGAATCTAATAAGTCTTATTAAATATATTTATCTAACACATTTAAAGCTATATTTTCTAATAATAAATATTCTGATCGAGTTAAGTTACTTTCTGGTGTACCTTAAGGTTCAATTTTAGGTCCGCTACTCTTTCGTATATATACCTCGGATATACTAAAATCTTTAACTTCTTGTCAGGTCCACGCATTCGCCGATGATACACAAATATATTGCAGTTTTTATTCTAATATAATTACATAGAAATACAGACCAATACAAATCATGACCTAAACATTTTAAATGAACTCTAACGGAGCAACAACTTGGATTTAAATCCATCTAAATCTTGTCTTTTAATTTTTGGAAATAAGAATAAAGTTGATTTTCTTAAAAACTCACTTAATATATCAATAAACGACTCAAAACTAAATTGTGCGAAAAATTTGGGTTTACTGTTGGATACTAGACTTAGATTCAAGGACTACCTTAAAAAAATTTTCTAAAAACTTACCTGTCGTTAAAAATGTTATACAGGGTATCCCACGACGAATTGCGGCGATCGATTTCTCAGAAAGTAGGCTTTGGAAAAATTTGAAATTTTGACAGCTAACCAAAGTCGATGGGGGCAATTCGCGAAAAATATTTTCAAGATGGCGGCATTATACCGGAAGTAGACGTCAACTTTCTTTTTTTATAAATAGAAAACCCTGTATATTATCGAATTTTTGGATTCCTTGAAAAAATCTAGGTACATTTCATGTAAAATATCCTATACCTAAGTTGAACTGTTTTTGAGATATTTTGATTTTTTTGTAAAAAATGACGTTTGCAGGTCTAGACATAACTATAAATATCTGCTTATCGAAGTCGCTATTATTAATTCGCTGGTGGCTTTCTTGTCCAAAAGGATCCACTTTAGTGGCCTGTGCTGATATTTTTATAATAAATAAATATAGGGTGATCAAAAACTGACATTATAAATATACTTTAAAAAATCGTTAAAAGTTACTTTTTTCAAATCTAAACCCCCAATTTTTATAATTTTATCTTATTTAACACTTAAAATAAGGGTGACTTTGTATAAAGTTGTCTATTCCAAGAATTTGTAGTTTTTGAGTTATTGACAATTTAACATTTTTTATTCTAATAAAGCCAGACGGCTTCTAAGTTTTCTTGTTAGTTGGCCATGATAGGGAGGCCTGGCGAGAACAAAACCAATTGGTTACTATAGAAAAGTAATATTTGTTGTCGTTTGACAATTACCTACTAAAATATTACTTATTTATTATAGTAATTATAATAATTATTAAACTAATAATCATGCCGGAGCGATTAAATTACACACACGAGGATTATTTGAATTTGTTTATTATCTATGGGGAATCTAACAAGAGTTTTAAAGTTTTAACAAGAACATGCCAGATATCCAGATAAACAGAAACCGTCACCGAACAGCGTTAAACAAATGTTGGAAAACTATAAAAATGTTGGTAACGTCAAGGCAGAAATTAATAAGAGCAAGCCCATTGTTGATTCTGGGATATTTTGCAGCATATCGAATTACATCCCTAAGAAACGTGCCAAGACAATCAGGAATCTCGAGGAACTCAGTGCATAGGATTCTGTTAAAACATAACTTCCAACCTTATTTAATATCATTGGTTCAATATCTCAAAGACACTGATTTGCCAAAAAGAGTACAGTTTTGCGAGTTTATTTTAACAATGGTAAAAGAAAACTATGGCCTTTTTTTATGTAAGAGAATTTGATAATATCGTAAATAGAGTTAAGGCTTTAGGACAGGGGGTGATCCAATTAAAGGTATTTTGTCGAATAAATGAAATGCGTGATTAATTCGATTTTCTCTTCATGATCTAATCTTTCACATTCTAAAAATTGCTCGAAGAGAGCATCGGCAATATATATGGTTTGGTTCAGAGGTAATTTGCATAGCATAGCATAGGTAATCTTGGGTCTTTTAAGAGGCTCTTAAAGAACTTAAAAATGTCATTATTTTGGATTTTTATTTGAGTTAATTCATCGTCCCATTGTTGGCTTGTTTTTAATTTCTGGGTCCCATAAACAACAACATCATAAATATCCTTAAGCCCATTTGGTTGAAATTTGGCAGTGTCATTTTTAGTACTAAGGCGCTAATTCAGCCCTAAATAGATTGAAGTTATTAAGTCCAGTGGCGTCTCAAGGGGCACCGCAACCATTATTATTGAGAAAAAAGTATGTCACTGACCCTTTTTGCGGTTTTTGTCTATCGAGATTTGTTCGTATCTAGCCTCGTTTTCGAGAAAAAAAAATAAAAATAACTTTAAACCACTTTAAAAATTATCCATGGACAACATTAAAAAAATTAAAAACTATGTATTAATTACTATACATAAATTACAGAAAAATAAAAAATAAACAATTTCGACCTTAAATGATGAACAAAATGATTACCATGTGATAAAATACAAGATTGCAATCGGTTCGTCATTGATTGATTGTCTGACACGTTCAAAAATCCCTGGATTATTCATTATGACATTGCAATTGTTGATTATTCAATTTCTCAAGTCGTTTAAATTTAGTACAGGAGTTTTATAAACCAGAGCCTTCACACGACCCCATAAATAGAATTCTAGAGGATTCATCAGGACTACAAGCTGGCCAATTTTGAGGTCCTGCACGTCCATTCCAGCGATTAGAGCAAGTAATGTTGAGATGCTGACGAGCAATGACACTAAAATGAGCTGAAGTCATGTAAGGATACATCTTTAAACAAATTAGGTAGATGTTCTCAAAAAAAGTCTGTATAGGATTCACCTGTTAATCTTGCTGGTAAAAAAATGGGCCAATTGAAGCGAAAATTGTCGCTGAAAATGACTTTCTCTAATAACAAGGGGATTTTCGGCGTTGTTACAAATTTTGGTCTTCCACCAGCTGTATTTTTATTAAAACTACCAGTTTCACTTAATCTTGCATATATCGTTTTAATTGTTTTAGCACAGGGAATTACTCTATTAGGATATCTGTCTTGGTAAATTCTCCGTGCCTCTTCCACTGCTAATTGACAACTTTAAAATTTACTGATATGACAGTGACAGTACCATCACTGTATGCTGATACCAGTAAGGTAAACTCCCCCAGGTAGTTGAAAAAAACATGTGTGTTCAAAGTAATTTTTTTATCGAAAACGAAGCTAGATACGAAAAAAACACAAGAGGCAGGAAAGTTATATTTGTAGTTGCTTAAACTAAAAACTGCAAAAAGGGTCAGTGGCGTACTTTTTTTTTCAATATTGGTGGTTGTGGTGTCCCTTGAGACACCACTGGATTAAATAACTTCAGTCTAGTTAGGGCTAAATTAGCGCCTTAGTACTAAAAATGACACCGCCAAATTTGAAGGAAATCGGCTTAAGGATATTTTTGATATTTATAAAAAACCAAAGAATCCTGTAAAAGCACCGAATTTGGGAAATACCCTGTATTACCATTTAGTTTACATTTGACAACGACTGGAGATAATAAATAGTTTCCATTGGAAACGTTGTGAAACCAAAATAATAAAGACAACGCAATCATTAGACGTAATTGTCCTTATTGAAGAGATGAAAATCCTCAATAGTTTGAAAAGGCTAATACACAGCATTTTCAAAAACTTAAATATTGAAGACGATGATATTGATTATTTACCCGTCAGAGCGTACCTTCATAATTAATTACCAGGGGCGCTGTCTTAGACATCATGGCACTGATCAATGGCCAATATTTTATTTTCTGGATGACTCTATGAAAAATAACATGCTTTCTTTAGATTCACCTAAACAACTCGAGCAGTCCGTATACGCCCATGAAAAAAAACGTACTATTTGCCTGACCTAAAAGAAGAGACGCCTAAACTAATCTGATTCGTTATATAAATCTTCGACACTTTCAACTTTCAGAAGAAAGGGATGTATTTGATTAATATGCCTCTTCAAGTGGTGACTATAAAAATACGCAGCAGGACATACGATGCAGGAAAACTGCCTTTTGTTCTCACAAGAAAATTTCTGGTGAGTTCTCATGGCCTTCTTTGACTTGTAGGGTTTCTTGCACCGGGGGCAAGAAATTTCAACTTGCTTTCTGGGTCGAGTTTTTTTCCTTCGGCCTAAAAGTAGATCAATTTATTACCGAGAAAAGTTAAGGTTTTTACAACCAACATATTATTATCATCTGTATGTTTTTTGATAGCTACTTTTTGTCAAAAATGGACTATACTTGGAATAGACAGTCCATGAGATACAAATCAATTAACAATATTAACTCCGAAACTAAATATTAATTAGCACGCACGAAAAAATATGTGATTAGGTGTTGTCAGAAGCGTTTTCTTGTTATAAAAAACAATACAAAACAGATTGCAGACAGACTGGCAACTCTGGGGCTATGAAAGGACAACAGCATCGCCCCCGGGCGTGGTGTGACTCTCGATGGATCCCAATTGTACGGAGTACAATACAAAATTAGGGGTCAATTCATTTTATATTGGATGAATTGCCTATTCAAAGTATTGTTTGTCTGACAATTCCAAAAATTAATGATTTTATTTAAATACTTACCTATACGTTTTAATTCAAATTTAACAGAGAGCGAAAGGCAATATAATGGCCAATACTTTTTGCAACAAAGACTTTTATTTCTTATACACTTGTAATCCCCTAATTCAAGCATTTTATCAGTTTTTTTTTGGGGCAATGAACTTTTTTTAGAAATATTTTATCAACAGTAAAAGTTATGGTACATTACTATAAACCTACCAGTACCATAAGCATTGTTCTAACTGTTTAGAACCATGTTGAAAAAATGGTAATTTAAAATTCGGGACACCGCATGAATGTTGATTTTTTTTGTAGTGGCTTACGGAAATATCGTCTTCTTATTCCTGTTTCCTTCTTGGGTTATGTCAACAAAATTGAAATTGAAAAAATATTATTCAAAATTATTTTTTATTTGCTTAAAAATGTAGCTTTCGTCTTGAATCTAATACCTTTTTTACTCTACATTTAATTATAAAAGAATTTAGAATATAAAAATTATCCACCCAAGTATCTGGACCCCGAAAACTATATTCTCTCACGTCCGTCAGTCTGTCGGTCTGTCTCTTCGCGGCATAACTAAAAAACTACTTATCCGATTGGCTTCAAATTTTGGTAAAAATCGGGAATGAAAATGGTAAAAAATATAATATGGCGGAACAAAATGGCGGCCTAATAAAATTTTTAAATATTCGGTAAAATTCCATTTCCTGGAATGGAACCTTGTTTTTATGGAGGAGTTTTTAAAGGACATAATTTATTTTCTGTAGACTGACTGAGATAATAATAATAACATACATACATAGAAAAAAATCACATTGTTATACTCTCTGAATTCACTAAACACAGGAAGTAACATCCCAATGCATGCAAGGAAAGACTCACCATCGAGAGAAAAGGAGGGAATTATAGATATACAGTCGCTAAATAAAAAACAAATTTACGAAAAATTCTTCCACAACAAACAAACTAACCTGCACAAGGCAATAGTGAAGACACACAAGAATTATACACCGCTCGACCTGTCTCAAACGAGCCACGCAGCACATGCACACAGTCACATCCAATCACGACTAAAAAAGATGAACACCTGATCTGAAAAAACACTCCACGGAGGACACAGATACCACATAAAGCAAGACTACATACATAAAAAATCTTTCATGTACGTGGTTACAAGAAGGGCAGCTGTTCCCTGATACAGAGGACTTTCTGCTTGCCATCCATCCATTATAACAACCCGAAACTACCAAAAGCACATCACCAAGGACACAACCATTGAAGACGACAAGTGCAGGAGATATCACCAGCGAGAGAAACATAACGAGTAGATGTAGAATACAGGCCCGAACTGAATACACCGAGAGACACAACTCAGCAGCGAAGGTCGTTCATCAAGCATTAGCCACAACATACAAACTATCGGAGAACACAGACCCGTACTACCATTATACACCAACATCCATACTTGAAAACGCAGACTACAAACTCTACTGGGACAATGACAACCACACAGATAAAACAATCCCCGCAAACAGACCCGATATTACCTTCCAATCCAAAAAAAAAGATCACTTATTTAATTGACATAGCTCTCCCCAAAGAGGAGAACATCCAAGCGAAATGAAGTGAGAAGATCGCCAAATACTCCGACTTGGCAATAGAAATAAAAAGGCTGTGGAAACAGGAAAGAGTCATCATTGTTGCTCTCGTCATATCAGTGACAGGTCTCACCTCAACAATGTTTAAACCGCATTCGGCTCAATTAGGACTCAATACAGACATTTACAGGATCATCCAGAAATCTGTCATTTTGAAAACATGTAGCATCGTTAGATCATTTCTTAATACACAATAGTTGTTTTTCTTCATTTTCCTTTTTTTTGTACTGACTTGGTATAATGCCGTCAGTATAAAATACAACCACAGGAATACTGTGAGACAAGGTGGAGAAATAATAATAATAATAAATAAAATAAAAACTAAGAAAAATTTAAATAAATTACAATTTACAGAATGTATATAAAGTTATTACCAAATAAATATAAACATATATGGACTGTTTAATAAATAGTTGAATCTGTGCGAGGAAAGTTGTGGGTAACGGCGAATTTGACGATTTTTTTTATTATTTAACTAAATAGAATTCTTTATTTAAAAAATAATTTTTAGTGCCATTTTAGAGAAAATAAAAAACTATATTTTAAAAACTAAAACATTCAGTCTGGCCGATTTACATCAATACCACAGACGATTCAATTTACAAAATTGCAGCATTTATCCGTTGTTTTAGACACAAAGACATAAAATTCGATATTATTCTTAGTCACAATTATAAGTATCTTTTCACGAGGTTTTTTCAGAATTTATTAAATGCAAGTGGAATTATCAAGATAAATTTATAATTCCTTTTCATGTATTTCTTTATTGTAAGTTATTTACTCGACATAGACGTCTGACAGCAGACAAAGCAACAAAAAAATTGCTAAAATCTGTACTTTCTACAACATTTTAAAAAATTGATTACAGTCAATGAACAATGTAAAAACTCTCCCTGTGTGATTCTTTATATCTTAATACAAAAAACACCCGAAAGAAAGAGCAGTTTGTCAGAAAAAATGTCCATTCCACTTATCTAAAAAACGAAATTATTAACCCTAAAAGTTCTGTTATTAGTCTAAATTTTAGAGGAGTAAATTTCGTAACCAGTAACCTGTATACACCATCAAATAAAAAAAAATTGTGATAAATATTATTTATTTTCCACAATGTGCACTTGACTTCTTTCTTCAAACAACATCCTCAAATTTTGTTCGGTTATGGAATTTTATATGGGCCTTCAGATTTTTTAACAAACTATAGGAATTATCGCAGTGCGGACATTTAAATTTGGAGCTGACAGAACATTGATGCTTCATGTGGAATGTCAGCGATCTTAGATGCCTATATGATTTATTGCATTTCATACATCTATATTTGTGATCTAAAAAATAAAAATGTGCGATAAATGCCTATTTATATTTGTAGCAGTGAGAAAACTGGTACAAATAAAAATTGGATAAACAAAAAATAGGCATCTTTATCACTGTTTAGTCAGTATTGGGCATAAATGTTTATTTAATCTTAGATACGAACTAAAAGAGTGAAAACAAATTCTTTATAACCAATTTTCATATCAAATTTCAAATTTCGAAGGACCATTTTAATTTTATCTTTATTTATTTAGATTAATAATTAAACAAAATACATCGCATGTTGGTATTATTATAGGTGCCGATTCTGTATAGCTAATTTACCTATTTCTAACAAAACTCCCCAAAATGCTAAATATATATCAGTTAAATGCAAATTGATATATTAAAACAAATAAAAGTCCTAGAAACTAAAACGTTCACTCATTCATTCACTCAGCTAATTCTTAAATTAATTTTGGCAAATTATTCTCTTGAATAGTCAACAATAAATTATTTTTAAATGAACGGTTGAAATGATATTGACAGATTAACTCAAATCACACTACAGCTTAGAAAAGTTCTTACTCTAGATCAGATTTACTATTGACGTCTTTTTCTTGCACTGGATTTCATTAAATCAACAATGTACTTTGAATTTACTTATATCCAATAAAAAGACAACAGTCTTGTAGTTTGAATTAAAATGTATATCACTATATACAACAGAAATATTATTAAAATTTTTTCTTAGGAAATGTGACGACTAACACTTGTAAACTTCAGAGACACATAGCTTGCCATAAATAATGGAAATTCAAATTATTTTAAATCATCGGTTGAAATGATATTTACAAAATAAACTGACTAGTAGAATAAATCTCAAATGGATTATAACATCAACAATATATTTTATATTTACTTATATCCAATAAAAAAACACTCTTGTGGTTTTAATTAAAAATGTGTACCACTATATACAACAGAAAGATAATTAAAACCCTTTCTTGGAAAATGTGAAGACTAACACTTGTTAGCTTCAGAGGCACATAGTTTGTCTTAAATAAAAAACTAATATACACACTACCCCTACGACCTTAAAAGAACTAAATGACTTGAGTAACATAATAGAAATTCAAATTATTTTAAATAACCGGTTGAAATGATATTTACTAATTCACCCAAGTCACACTAAATATGATTGGATCAGATTTACTATCAACGTCCTTTTCTTGAGGTACACTTCACTAAAGCACTTTAAGTTATTTACTGACGCAAAAGATAAAAAGTTATCATTCACTTGACTAGTTGAATAAATCTCAAATGGATTATAACATCAACAATGCACTTTGGATTAAATTATATCCAATAAAAACAACATTTTTGTGGTTTTAATTTTAACAATGAAAGGAATCGGATTAAAAATATAGCTAAAAGTAATGGTTATAATGATAATTTTGTACAAAATTGGTAAATATACATAAGCATAAGAAAATGTTAAAAGATGCCACTACTCTTCAAGCACCTGAGGCTCCCAATAAGTTCATAGTAATCCCATATGATCCGAGATATACGAGAGGTCTAGAAAAAGTATTTAAAAACTTAGGTTTTAGAGTAGCCTACAAAACGGAGAACAATTTGAAAAATCTCCTTGGAAACCGTAAAGACAAAGTCGACTTGAAGGAGAGGAGTGGCATCTATGAAATAAGCTGTAATGACTGCGATCTAAAATATGTTGGGCAAACTAAACGCTCCGTAAACATTCGTTTTAACGAACACGTGGCACATTTAAGATACGGAAGAACAGAAAAGTCAAGCATTGCCCAACATGCTTTAGAAAATAATCACCAAATAGTAATAAATAATCTAAAATTAATTAAAAATGTATCTAATAATAGATTATTGGATGCATTTGGGAGTATAGAAATAGTTAAATGTGGTAAAAAAGCACTAAATAAAGACAGAGGGCCTACTCCCTATAGTCCCCTCTATTGTTTACTTGACTATGGTGCAGTCGGGTGTAACCAAGTATAACCACATTTACCTATAAATACTCTCGGTTAGGATAAGTTACTTTAGTTTATATCATCTGCTGATGATGCTAACTTGGTTAGCGAAACGCGTGTCCAGAACGTAACAAGTTGTGGTGATTTTAATTAAAAATGTGTATCACGATATACAACAGAAATATTATTAAAATCCTCTCTCTGGAAATATAAAGACTAACACTTGTTAGCTTCAGAGGCACATAGCTTGCCTTGAACAATAAACTAGCATGCAAAACTGCATAAAAAACTAAATGACTTCAATAACGACATAGACATTCAAGGCGAATCTGATATTAAAGATACTGATTACACACAGCGAGGTTTAACTGGGCATTTTGCTAACTGATACGGAAATAGAGATCCCGCGGCGGAGACACAACTAGCCGAACGATGAGTTTAATGAGTCAAACTGAATTATGAACTGTCAATAACCTGGGTATCTTTTAAAACGTTTAGACAAATAATTCTGGTTGGTGTGGCTAACTGGTTGCCAAGGCGACGACGAATGTGACATACTACGTTGCAGTGATGTATATACAGGGGTTTGTTAAAAAGAACAGAGATAAAATATAGAGTTCAATTTTTGTTTGAATTGTGTTGACCAATAAATGTGATATGTGTTTAGCAGCGATATGTTTGCTGTTGAATGCGATGTAAAAAGTTGTTTTATGTGTAAATATTTTTAGTGCAATATAAAACAGTTTTGCTTAGAGGATTGATCGAGTAAAATTTTGGCCATTTATTTTCTTAAAAAAGCAAGAGTGAACATGATCAATAAGCCGAATCCGAAGGGGATTTTTTCGACTCATTGACCATGTGCACGAATGCTTTTGTTTAAAGAAAATACGTGTGAAACAATTTTTCCGAAAAGACATTTTGTTGTTAGAGAATATTGTAAACATAACTAGAAACTAAATTTTATTTTAACCAAGTATTCACAATAACATTAAATAAACTTCCGAGGTTTGCTATTGTTCGTATTTAAGTGTTGTCATGGCAACGCTTCGAGTGACATACATAGATTTACTTATTTGGCCTTTTTGTTCGCTATTCTTATTAACCCTAATTAATAATATTAATTAATCAAAGTATAAATGGGTAATATGACAAATTATGTATGTCGTGCGTAACAAATTCAAAGTTAAGCTTATTGTATTTGGGAATGTGGACACAGTTTCATCGGTTTGTATGACACTGACATAGGTGAAAATTGCACCAGTGCATTTTTCGAGAAAAAAATACTTCTAGCTAGGCTTTTGCTTTTTTGCCACTTAAATATAAAGGTAACCATGAAAATTATCCATTGTAAAATGCCCAAGGAAAATACTCGCTGTAAGCTCACTATGTTGATCAAGGTGAGTCATTTTCCTAGCAGAAAACAGCCCGTTGTCATGGAATTTTGCAGGTATAAAACACTCTAGTGAAATAGTTACTAAAATGCGTTACTTTAAATCATATTACTAAAAATATGTTATAATTCCATTTGGATATATTTTCAGATTTTCACGTAACCCTACGCTCAGGGTTGCCCGTCTGCGATGCACAGCATCCAGCCTGATATTCAAATAGGTTTACAGACCAGTTTTACATCATTACCCAGCAATGTTATTTGTCTCTTAAAAACACAATTTTGATATCAGATGGGTCAAGAATTCTCGATAAAAATTACATTTTTTTTTAATATATCACATTGGAATGAAATGGTGACATAAAGCCGTACCTTAATTCCTTTAGCATTGATAAGTTACATAATAAGACATGAATCGAAAAGCTAGGACGTTTTGGTAAGTTAAAATTAAATAAATAATTTGTGGTAAAACTCGGTTCAAATATAACATACATACAAAAAAAATAGTTTTGAAATCGGCTGCAATTATAATTTCCTGCATTTCCGTACCTATTTAATGATGGCTGCCTTATTCTAATCTAAGACTCGAAATTTTATTGTACATATACCCTAAACAATTGTCTGTTTTGTTTTTACTAAAATTTGTTGATCTATGCATTGACAATCCGTACTTACCTTATTTTAATATAAGAATTTTGTTACATACATACATACAGAAAACAATGGAGTATTTTATTTCTATATAATAATAATAATCTACACGTACTATTTTACTGAACATGTTATCGTAGTTTCGGTGTCGAGGTTACGACAAGCAGTGATAGGTTTGCATAAAAGTGAACCCAATAGCATTTTCAATATTAAAATAAAATTAAACTTAAAAATCACAGTTCAAAACACAAAAGCCGCATTGGGTAATGAAGCTTTTTGCTTCCTTGCACGATATATTTGTGCTTATTTCATTAAGAAGCTTTTTTGCCTCACTACCCCTAGAACCAAATGTTTCATCTGCGTAAGGTACAAATTCAAAACGGTCTTCTAGCTCGTCATATTTATGATGTTTTTGTAATTCTCCGCTTTGTGCAGCATCACCTGCTCTTTCAGATGTTTGTTTTATATAAGAATCAGCAAGGGTATGTCTGCATTTAGTGTCCTATAGCCATGCCTTATCTGCTTTCCAGGGAACGAATGTCATACTATCCACTCGTTTTCCATCGCTTCCACAAACTCCAGGCAGGCAAAACCGCCGCAGTTATCATAGACTTCTTGATTATGTCGTTGATCAGCCTGTGTCTGGACATACGTCTCGCGCTTTTTTTGCAGCTTAGTCCATGTAGGCCATATAAATATATATATATATATATATATATATATATATATATATATATATTTTCGTCACAAGTGTAGATATGTTGTTTACACACAGGCAAACCAACGGAAATACGAAAAGATGAATCATTCAAAAAGATTTTCCAAAGAATTTTTAAATAAAACTTCTAACAACAACTAAAATACTGTTGGGTATAACATTTTATACTTTTTTTTTTTGAGAAAACTAATGTTGCTATAAGCAACCCACCGAATCCAAATAAAAAAAAAACATTTTTTGCAAATATTATTTATTTCACTCGAGATTTTTCTTCACAGGATATCGTCAAATCTTGGTAAATTATGAAATTTTATAATATGCGCCTTCAGAGTTTTTAACGAATTAGAGGAATGGTTACAGTAAGAACACTGAAATTTCGGACTGACAGAACATTGATGCTTCATGTGAATTATAAGCGAACTTAGATGCCTATAAGATTTATTGCATTTCGTACAGATGTACGTATCGTCTAAAAATATATAAATGTGCAATAGTTTTAATTTAAATTATCAAACAATTTTAAAATCTGGTTAGATATATAAACGAAAAAATATATGCAATGTGTCTACTGCCTCTATAACTATATATAATATATATACTATAATAAACTTTCATGAAAATACATATATTTTCTTTTATAAAAAAACTACAGATTACTTTGGATTTTTTATTCGTCATTTTTTATGCATAACAAACAATACACATTTTTCTTTAAATGCGTAAAATTGTAGTAAAATATTTATTTATTGTAAGTATCTAAATAAAATATATAACAAATAAATTGGATAAGGAAATTATCTTATTTAGAACATGTGGCGATTTTTTAAGTCATGTATTCATTACTTTTGCCTTAGATCAATAAATATATAAGGAAATTATTAACAAAACTTCCTATTTGCTTAAAGTATTTTTTTTAAATGAATTCATATCTGTTTGGAGGTTGTAGACAATGGGGCATTCTAAATAAAATTCTTGTTCTTTAGACTTGATATATAAAAAAAATTTTGTTGAGTTAATTAGAATTTTTAAGATATAAAACTTTTATGCATATAGGATCTTTATCGTGCTTTGAGTGGGAATCAACATTTCAATGTAGTTGTTAGAACCGGTCTAAGTAATCTAAGAAAAATTTGAGTTATAGACCAAATCTAGTTGCCATGGCAATTAAAACCTCTAGTTCTCCATTTAGGTTTCGCTTATGTCATCAGTTGTAATTCGATGGTTTTTCATGGTGTCAAGATCCCACATAAAGGAAAAATTACTTAATTACTCCAAAAAGTGTGAAGCATGGTTGCATTTTAAGTATTTTAAGATAAATTAAGGCAATACAAGCAAGAGAAATTTTGCCAGGCCTTTTATAATTGTTTGTAATAGTTTCATTGAGTCAATTTTCATAAAAAAGGAAGAAATTGGGGTTAGAATGTATATCAAATTTGAGTATGAATAACTTAAAAAGGAAATGTGATCGGAAAAAATTGACTTCGGATTCGTGATCAGGACTCCAAAATCTACCTATATACAAAAAGTTCGTCAAAATCGAATTAGCACTATAGCATGTCACATAAGTTGCCAAAGTTGAAACTGGTATGTTTAAAACTAAAAAATTACTCCTCTGTCACGAGAGTATATGTTAGTCAGCATCACTAAAAACAATCTAATAAAAAAACAATTTTTTATTTATTTATTTAATATCAGGTGCCTTAGATTTCTTTCTTCATAAAAGATCTTCAAATTCTGTTCGATTGTGGACTTTTATATGCGACTTCAGAGTTTTCAACAAATTATACGAATTGTCGCAGTACGGACAATCAAATTTGGAGCTCACAGAACATTGATGTTTCACGTGGAACTTCAGTGATCTTAAATGCCTATATGATTTACGGCATTTCAAGCACCTATATGTATCATCTAAAAAGATCAAGATTTCATTACAAAATAATAATTATACATTTTCCAAAATTATTTAAACGGCATTCAGATAAATTAAAATTAAAAAAGTTGACTCGTCTTCGCTGGGAATCGAACCCAGGATATCTCGAATTCTAGGCAAACGCTCTAAGCACTGAGCTACGAAATCCATGGGTTTAACAAGGCTGCAATACCGTAATAATACAATAATATAAAATTGAACAAGTTAAGGTTGGTGGTTATTCGTGACAAACTAATTTTTTTTATTATTTTTTCTAAACCATATGAGTGCCTATTTTTCTTTGCATCAAATTTGTCAATCACTGTTTGATTCAAATCAGGACCAAAAAGTTTTTATTCAACTGACTAACAAGCTTAAGCATTAAGCCTGACTTGACACATAACATGTGGCAAATGTTTTTAACCATTTCAGAGTAGAAAACTTTCAGTCCACTACAGTCGTCATCGGCATAGTAACAAGTAATAGGTCAGGTTGTCCCTGTGAACTATGGGTGCGTGTATTAGTTATGTGCGTGACCTTAGGTCTCTAGTCCTACACAATTATTTTCGATCCTATTTTACTATTATCATAACCTTGACGGCTATTTTTGATTAACAAATGTCCGCTAGACCGATCCATCCGGTTACGGATATATATGATAGCTATTTAAAAGTTCGGAATTCTAGACTTTTTTTGGACAGCTGCAAAAATGTTTCTCTAAAATAAATTACATTAAAAGTTACAAGAAACTGTGAAACCCAAATTTAAAAACTTTAAGCAGTTCAGAAGTTATGGGAAAAATAATTTTTTTTGACATGTCAATTTTGTTTTAATTACCTCAATAAAACATACCTACCGCATTTGAAAATAAAATTAATGGAAAAATTTTTGTTGGCAGATTTCAAAAAAAATTTCAAATAAATGACGCCCCCAAAAGTTACATGGAACTGTGAAAACCGTACATAAAAATTTGAAGTAAATTTGAAATTGCAAGAAAAAACAATTATTTTTTGAAAGCTGTCACAATATTTTTGCAAAATAAATTACTCCCTTAAAGTTACATCGAATTTTAGAAACCGGATTTAAAAAATTTAAGCAGTTTAAAAGTTAAGGAAAAAAAACAGTTTTTTGTGCAAACATCACCACCATCAAGTAATTGCAACCTCTATGTATAATCCAAGAGTCTTCCTAAACCGTCCATTTTCTGACCAAACGCCTACTTTTTTATTTGAAAAAAAAAATCTGTTTTCCTCATAAATTTCTATCTTTTTAACTCGTAAATACACAAACATAAATCGAAGCGATAAAAAATAACTAATATTTGCTTTAAGCAAACCAAAACTCAGCCGTGACATCTACCACAACTGACATGTCAAATATCTTGGTAAATTTTATTATCACCCCAGGCCAAGGCCACCTGTCATTTCGCGTTGAATATGGATCGGTACCTAATGTGCACTTTTTTCTTTAAATCGAATTTTCACTCACTTGCTGAGTAGTTAGAGGGAAATGTTATTAGAACTTTTTTGTAGCCAAATAAATGCTCCATTCGCAGGTCTGGAAATAATTTCGTTTACTATTCGCAGTAAGCGGCAAAATGAGGTTAAAGTTGGAATTTAAATTATTAACTTTAAAAAATTGCAGTAATTTAACCGCTCAAGTTATAAACTCAAAATTTGGTGACGGTCTACATAAAAATATCTTGTTTTGTAAAAAAAATACCCTACGGGCTTAGATATATTAGTTTCTTTGTAATACAGAATAATGTTAAAAAAATGTACCCATTCTTTGGAACTGTGGTGTAAACTTCAGCTCATTACTGCACCCCCTGTATAAAATCCAGGACTCTTCCTAAATAGTCCATTTTGTGTGGCCTTTTTAGTACTTTCCGGCGCCATAATTCGTTTTCTGACCAGGTGCCTATTTTTTTTATAGAAAAAATGTGACTTAAAAATTTCATTTTTATATGACTTTTTCGAACAATTTCAGTTTTTCTTAAAAACTCCTATTTTCTCCATTTGGGTTTTTGTTCTTTTGGATATTTCCAAAGAAACTCTCTTGGAAAATTTCGATAGGACTCACCCACTTTGAGATCTAAGGACCCCAAAACACCTTTTTCGAACGAAAAAAATTCCTTAAATCGTCAAACGATATCGAAACCCAACCAAAAACAATAGGGTTCTGTAAGACCGAAAGAACCACTGTTCCAGAAAGTTTCGTCAGAAAAAAATTAAAATTGCGATCTCAACCGAGTTTTTAGTCAACTTTTTGGTACCATATCTTCGGTATCAAAGGTGGTACAACAAACAAATCTCGAGATCTACATCTTTCCTGTAAAAATACATGTCAAATTCAATGTCTTATCTCTAATAGTTTCTGATATTTGCCAGTCGAAAGGTTTTCTGAAATGACACGCCCCACACCAGATTTTTGTCCCTGAGAGCGAGAGCCATAGTAACAAACGGCCGCGAAGCGTTTGTTAACAAGTACTTTTAATAATTTAACTGTAAAACAGTGTAAGCCAAAATGCAAATCATTTTTCTTGCAACAATCTGCGTATTTAACCCACCTCGTATTTCTAGGACAAGCGCCTATAACACAAAACACTACCGATAAATTCTTTTTGCTACTATTGGATGGGCCGCAACAAAAACATCACTTCACAGAAAAACCGCTTGCATACGTCGAAAAGCGAATTTACGAGAGAGTATGGATGATATATTAAGCATTTTCACAGAACAGCTAATATATATTATGTGGCACGGAGTAAGTGCTTTGCCGGAGTTTTATTTTGTTCTTCCATCTTGAATTCTTAACAAAACTTCACTAGCTTATCTCTATATCACACTTGCAACAAAATATGAAAATAATCAGATTAGAATCTTTTTTAACGTTTAATTAGGGCGCCATCTTGTTCCGGCATATTAAATTTTTACCAAAATATTACCAGATTATCGCCAACTGACAGACACTCAGAAAAACTAGGGATGCTAAAACGTGGAAGTATGTAAAACTAAAAGGGTGTTTTTTTCACGTTTACAAACTTTTTATTTGGCCGCCATTTTGAATTACTACCACAGTTTTACTAGTTCATCTCTATACCACATTTAGTTATGGAACAATCTGAAATTAGTCCAGTAAGCCGTTTTTCAAGCTGAATTTTTAAATATTTTATTAAGTAGCCATTTGGTTCCCCCATCTTGGATTTGTGCCAGAATTTTACCAGTTGATTCCTACATGATACTCGATTTTTGTGCAAAATTTGAGAGAAATTGGATCGGTTTTTTACAGTAATAATTTTTTAATATTTCACTAGGCAGCCACTTTGTTCAGCCACATAGGATTTTTACCAAAATGATACCAAATCATCTCCACATCACCCTTAATTTCAGACCAAAAAAGTCAATTGGATAAGTAGTTTTTTAACTATGATGTGAACAGACAGGCCGACTGACAGAGAGTCACCTTATAGATTTTTCTAAAGTCTACTTGTCGTCAGATTCAGTCTTTCTTGAAATATTACCTTTAAAAGCTAGCCAAATTATATAACCCTGTACATCTTTCATAGGAAGATGATTCGTGCTACCAAATAGATAATTCTTCTAGAAGAGATTCGACATACTAGTTAAGTTACTGTTTTGTTTTCTTTTTTAAAACTCTTGTGGTTTAAATCAGTTGATACTGTTACAGTACAAAAAAATATTAAAATAATAACAATTACTAAAAATAATTTATCCACTTTTATTTACATAGACTGTCGATTCCTTTGCTTTAAACTACAAAATCATACAACGTAATTTATATGTCTCAAACAAAAAATATAATTAAACGGTTAACAAATTATCATCTAGATGTGAACTTAACAATCAAAAAAATAATATAAACATAATACAGATTCTAAATAAACCATATCAAATGAACCTATATCTATAAAAGTTTTTTGTAAGTTTTTGATATTTTTTGTATTCAAATATAGCATGTGTGCTATTAGGTATTAGAATGTGACACTGGTGGAATTCATTATTTCACCTCAAAACCATGCTCTTTCTTCATGTGACTCTTCAAATTTTTATTTAGAGTGTACGAAAGACCACACATACGACAACAAAATTTTTCTTGGACACCACACTGATTTTTCTTGTGGAACAAAAGAGACGAGTTGTGTCTATACGCCTTGAAACATACGTCACATTTATAACATTCTGAAATAAAACCAAACAGTTTTAATCCAAATGCATTTTCATAAACAAATAGGAGTATTCCAATCAATATTTCAATAAACTGGGATTCACTTGAAAAGTTCCAGACATATTGTCATGCAATTTTGCGTACCAAGATAGTTTCAAACGTCTTTTTTCAGTTCTTGTGCTGGCTCTTGGATTTTGTCACAAATAACCTGCCACTTCCATGGTGAAAAACGCGATAGTGTATGTTCGACTAAGTTTTAATAACCACATGAATTTTGGCAAGATCTTTAAGAAAGTGATGCAAAACATGTAGTGATCTATTTAAAAAAAATGAAGTTGGAGTCAGTACCGCATTGTCGGAGGACCCTGCATGCGAATTTTTTTTTTCCTGGCGGGTTACCTTAGACCCAACAACTCTTGTATTTAAAGTTTTTTGTATCTGTTTAAATAAAAATAAGAAAAATTGTTATGTTATAAAATACACCCGGTACAACATACCTACAACAGTGTGTAGTTCTTTCCTAGAAGCCACAACACCCATCACTTATTTAGGTAATTCCGGGTTAAAGTGAATAGTTACCTTCTAGTAAGCTGGTAAAATAGAATACCAACAATACAAAACTCTAACTTAACACCCCACTTGCTATTAGCCGGTATTACTGCGAATACCGATTGACAGCTTAAGACGTCTAGCCGGGATTGTTATTGTTCCTTTTAAAAAGTGTCTTAGATACTAGTTCTTTTTTATCAAAAAAATAATGGAACCAAGATACAGTAACTTAGATACTTTAAAGTAACTAAGTTACTCTAAATATACTCAATATTCCATGGCCTGGGGAGTGACAATAAAATCGCTCTTATCTGGTTACCAAGACATGCAGGTTTGGAGGGAAGTGAGTCTGTGGACCTTCTAGCAAAGAAAGGAACAGAGAAAAGATTCGTGGGACCTGAACCAGCTTTTGGAGTAGCCCACTCTATTGGCTTGGACTGCCAGGCTTGTCCCATGCAAAGGCATTTATCCACCTTCCTATGAAGAAGAGGATAACAGAAAGTCTGTTAAATGTGAACAGAATTAAGCTCAAAACAACAGTAGGCCTATACACTGACCATTGTGGTCTAAGACATCACATGCACAGGATGGGGCTTGAAGACGAATCCGAGTGCCGCCTACGTATGGAGGATGACGAGACAGCCAGCCACGTGTTATGTGAATGCCCGGCAGCTGCCAGGATCAAGTTCTTTATTTTCGGTAGAGATATCTTGCTGCCCGAGGACTTGAAAAATACCTCCCCAAATGCAATAATAAGACTCATTGAGGATTTAGAGTTGCTTGGGGAAGTGTAAACATAGGTGTGAGTGAGCCACAATAGACCACCGAATCGCAGTGGAGGGTTGGTTTGATCCAGTCACCTTTAACCTAACCTAACCTACTCTAAAGTAACTAAGATACTTTTTCTGACAGCTCTGCAGATAACTGCTTTGAATTTGAGGACAGTAACATTTTTCTTCCGTTTCAACTTTTTTAGAATTGTATTGTTCAGCCGAAAAATATATTTTTAACAATGTCGCATTTGTTTTCAAAATGGTCACTAACCTAAGCATCCTTTTAACTTATCCAATATTTCCATAAAAGCTTATCTAAGGTTATGCTTGTCTTCCAAGTGTCGAAATAAATTCCCTTTCCTTTTAGTTTTGAAATCGCAAGTTGAACACCAGTACTTCGGACTATTACCACAATCCTTTATGTGGTTGCAGAAACTTGACCTGATATTATAACCTTTTTTGCAACGGTCACAGCGAAATTTAAAATCTAAAAATGTTGCTTTATTAATTTTCGTTTCATTTTTTATATACAGGATACTCCCTCATGATTCGTCACTACACATTATTAAATTATGAAGAACAATCTTAGAGTCTTCCAGTTCGTCTCGTCGAATGCAGACCTCTGGGTTGTTAACATAAGTGGTGCCACGTGTCCGGTTTTGCTGCTTTATTTCGGGGGGAAACGGGAGTCTCAACCGCTCAGTGTGGAAACTAACGACCCCGCTAGAAAGGGAGCAGACGCTGTGAACGTGTGAGGCCTAGTTGTTCCAGCATTCTATCCCGTTCGTCTGCCGCAGTTCTACATAGAATATTAGCGTAACGGCCGCTACGTGGCGGGAGTGGGAGGGGTAAGGGGATAGCTTGAAAGAAAGGGTCATCTCGTGATATCAGTAGTACTCTCAAGGGACACCTAGTGGAAGCCAAGATGCATTTCAGAATTTAAAAGAGGAAAAAATCAAGAGTTATTTGATAAATTCGGGGTGTTCAGGAGCTAAGAGCTCGCTATCCGGACATCCTACCTATTGGGCTGGAGAATGGCGCTGAAAGCAAAAAAGTGGCAGCCGACTCCATTTTGAGAAAGAAAGAAAGAAAGAAGAAGAACAATCTTTAACAGTGTCATTTCCACTACATTAACTCATTCACTATGAGTTTTGGAAAAATATAAATACAAAAATTTTAGGTTATCCCTGAATTGTAGAAACTGTTAACTTCTTACCTAAAACAATTCTTCTAAAATCGATATATCATTTCAAGGGATATTCATGGATACTGCCGAGTATAATTAAAAAATGATAGAAAAATAAAACCGACTTTCATAGAAAAATAAAACCCTAAAAAATAAAAAAATATTTTATTGCATCTTGTAAAAAACAGACCTAAAAAGTATATCACACAGAAGACAGTGTCTTCATATATCTCAGTCGGTCGAGGGCGAAATCTAGGTTAAAATGGTAGACCTTCCTATTAAAATAAACACATAACACGGTCATTTAAAATTTTGATAAAGTCACGGTAACTAATATTATATAAAACGCGCTATCTATACATTTTACAGAGAACCAGCAATAGAAATTGTCAAAAACTAAAATAAATGGTAGAATTTCAACCTCGTTCTTCTAAAAACCTCGAAAACCATATGGAACATCCCTTGAATATTCCCTCCTTTTAATTTTAGCTCTCACCCACTACACACTTCAACATAAAAAATGTTCTGTCTCCAAAATAAACTAAATATATATACGTATACAGGGTTATTCACGCAACCCGTTCATAAAAGTTTTTGATGATGCCATTTAGATAAAAATTTCAAATTTTGGGATTAAGGTAAGGTCAAGGAGTACTTCTTTTTTGAAATATTTAACTTCCTGTCACTTCCGGTTTAACCGGAAGTTGGTATCAACTTGCTTATTTTAAATGGAACACCCTATATTTTATGATATTTTTGGATTCTACGAAGAATTTTAATGCTATTTTACGTAGCATGTCCTATACCTAGGTTCAAGTGTTCTTAAGATACTTGACCTTGAACCAAAAATGAGCCTTTGGGGTACCAAATTTTAAAATCTCATATTTTTGTAAGTTTTGAAGATATATCTTCATATTTTGCAGACGATCGGTAAATAATGTTAGGTTTCTATTTTTTTTTATTGAATTTGTCTATTTTTATACAAGGTGTCCTAAATTCAGCGGCAAACATTCACATTTTCAAAGCCGCTAAAGTTCGTTTTTTTAAATGGGACACCCTATAACTTTATGCACTATCAAATGTAGAATTTAATTTTCTATCGAACTGTATTAAGGTTCCCTATACCTATTCGTAACCATTTTCGAAACAATCAGGTTTTTATTAAACTATCATGTGTTTTTGCTAAATGCTTACACCTTCCCGTAGTAAGCCATGGAAAAACAATTGTTGTGCTTTTCTATTCAACATGACAGCTGATTTGAAACTTTTAAATTAAAATAAAATAACACTCAAAAGCTGATATTCTCCATTTATTTTATATTCGCGGAGAATGTTACTAAATATTGGAGAGAAGTGCCATGTTTTTAATGAAAAACATCCTCATTTATCGCTAATGAACAAGAGAAAATTGAAGAGGATTGAAAGGAAATTTTTTCGTTTCGAAAAGTTAAAGTTATAAAAAATGTAATAAATTGTTTACATTATTTTTAACCATATCTACTAAGTTCGAGACTGTTCTAAACTTGTTTTAGTGAACTTAAAAATTATAGCAATCTAACAATCAACAATAAATAAATAAAATAATAAAATTGAATTATAACAAATGTTCCATATGCTGTCCGTTCGTTTGAAGAAACATTTCAATTCTTCTTTGTACAGTTGCTGTGGCCCGTTGAATTTGTCCGTTTTCTAATTCGGCAAAAGCTGTTCGTATCCTGTCCAGTAAATCTTGTTGGTTATTTACTGGGGAAGCATAGACTTTACCTTTGATAAATCCCCATAAATAAAAGTCTAGGGGTGTTAAATCAGGCGATCGCGGGAGCCATCTCCAAGGGCCATTGGGACCAATCCATCGATCTTCAAAAATTCGAGGTAATTGGAGATAAACTGCAGCGGAATTATGTGCTGGTGCCCAATCTAATTGATACCAATAATTTTGCAGCTCACCAATAGGAATTTCTTCTATAAATTCAGAAACCGTCCCTCGTAGAATTTCCAAATACTGTTTAAATTGTCTTCATAAATACAGTACCGCACCTGATCATTTAATACTATACCGAAAACATTGAAGCTAAACCTCTCTTGAGAACGCGTTTCACGAAAAGCGTGCGGATTTTCTGCTGCCCAGAAATGTTCGTATCTTCTATTTGTTATTCCTTCTCTAGAAAATTTCGCTTCATCGGTCCAAAATATTTTTGAAATGAATTGAGGGCCCTCTTGAATTTTCAAAAACATGAATTCGCAAAATTCTACTCGTCGGACGTCATCACCAGGTCTCAAGGCTTGCACGTTTTGGAAGGAATAAGAGTGCATATGATGTTCGCTCAAAATTCTTGGACAGATGAAGAAGAAATTCCCAAATCGTTTTCTGCAGACGGTATTGAACTTTGCGGGTTTGCGTGGAAATAAGCTAATGTGTTTATTACGTTATCCTCGGCATTTGTCACTGGTTTCGGAACATTTTTTGTAACTTTAACCTTGCCAAAACGCAAAAGGTTCGTTTCAATCCTCTTGAATTTTGACTTGTTCATTGGCGGCAAATCAGGGTGGCGTTCATTAAACACACGACACGTTCTCTCCAAAATTTTATAACATTCTCCATGAATATAAAATAGATTGAGAATATCAATGAGTATTCTTCCATTTTGATTTAGAAGATTTAGTTTATCACTGACAGCTTTCGATAAATAACGCATACTAATCATCTGTCATATTGGATATTGGATCTCAATTGTTTTTCTATGGCTCACCATTGGAACATGTAAACATTTAAGCAAATACATACGATATTTTTATAAAACCTAATTATTTCGAAAATGGTTACGAATAGGTATAGGGAACCTTAATACAGTTCGATAGAAAATGAAATTCAACATTTGATAGTGCATAAATTTATAGGGTGTCCCATTAAAAAAAACGGACTTTAGCGGCTTTGAAAATGTGAATGTTTGCCGCTGAATTTATGACACCCTGTATAAAAATAGACAAATTTAATAAAAAAAAATAGAAACCTAAGATTATTTACCGATCGTCTGCAAAATATGAAGATTATATCTTCAAAACTTACAAAAAATTTTAAAATTTGGTAACCCGAAGGCTTATTTTCGGTTCAAGGTCAAATATCTTAAGAAGGCTTGAACCTAGGTATAGGACATGCTACATAAAATAGCATTAAATTTCTCCGTAGAATCCAAAAATATCATAAAATAGAGGGTGTTCCATTTAAAATAAGCAAGTTGATACCAACTTGCTGCAAAAGAAGTACCCCTTGACCTTACCTTAATCCCAAAATTTGAAATTTTTATCTAAATGGCATCATCAAAAACTTTTATGAACGGGTGGGTTTTAAGAGGTAGTTATTGGGCATTTTTTGACATGCAATTAAGAATTTTATATTCATCATTGGCGCTCTTACGGGTAATCTCAATTTTTTTAAAGAAAAAAAAATGGTACGCCACTGGGAGAATTCAAATTAAAAATCATTGCTGATTTCCTCGTTCAATTTATGAAAAAAAAAATCTCTTGTGTTTATGCAAAAAAAAAAATAAAACATCTTAACGCGTATTTTTCATTTCTTTAATACATTATCTAGTACGCTACTGTCAACATTTATCTGTTAAATACGTAAAGTTTTTAGTTTGCAATAACATTATTGTTAATAAGTAATAAATTTTTCTTTTATCGAAAAGAATGAAAAATTTTACAAATGCGGAATTGTCAGATATGCATTTTATTTATGGTCCAAGTAATGGAAATGGTCACCAACGTTTGCGCGAAATTGCTTGCCAAAGACGGGGGTTACGTCGAAAATGTTTTGTAATAAGTAATTAGTTACTTTCTTTCTCGCATTACTTGTTGGTTTAATTTTAATTATAATGTTAAAAAAACTTAGAATAGGATATTATTTAGGTTTAGTTAGATTTTTAACAAAAATACCTGAATTATTATAGAAAATTGGTCATAACTTCTAAACTACTAATTTTTGGAATATAAACTATACATATATGGAATGATGCAGAATTAAATCCTAAACACAATAAAAGTGCTAAATACAGGGTGTTCCATTTAAAAAAAAATTAAGTTTTTTTAATTACAAAAACATTTATTTTGATGGCCATTTGTGACCACCCTGTATAATGGATTTTCGCTCTTGATAGGTCAAAGTATTAAATATTAACCACTCCCATGGATCCATAACCAAAATTCACAATTTTAGTCTTCAAGAGTGAAAAAATCAAATTTTTCCAAAAACCTGTTTTTCCGAAAAAAAATAGAAAAGTTAATTTTTCTCAAAAAAAATACTCAAGATCAAGCGTAGAATTAGAATTTCTAAAAATATTCATATCATTTCATTAAAAAGAAAAAAGTTGGTTACTGTCCTGGCATAGTGGAACACCCTGTATACATAAAAATATTATAAATAAAAAATATACTTAGGGTCAAATACTTTTAGTATTTACTTTTTTTCTCAGTGTCTTATTTATTAAGATAAAGTACAGGAGCATCTTAAGTGGACCACCCTGTACGTAATGACTTAGATACAGTATATCCAAATCGTTGAATAAAAAGGGGAGGTACGGAAAATTGGCCTGCTCGATCGCCGGATTTAAATCCTCTAGATTTTTGCATCTGGGGATGTCTTAAGTCATTAGTTTATACCACTCGCATCGAAAATGTTCATGACCTGAGGAATCGAATTATAGCCGGCTGTGAGACAAGAAATACACCAGGAATATTTGCGCGAATACGACAATGAGGCGAATAGTTGAATCTTGTATCACATCAAAGGGAGGTCATTTTCAACATTTGTTGTAGCTTTACGCCTATTTAAAATTTTATAAGCGTTTTTCTGTTACTGTACTGGTTTAATATTATTGTATTAGATAGTTCTTGATGACGTATTAAAGAAGTGAAACATACGCCTTCAGATGTTTTATTAGGAATTCAAAAATGATTTTTAATTGGAAATGTCTCAGTGGAGTACCATTTTTTTTAAAGAATTGAGATCATTACCCGTATGCGCGCCTATAATGAATATAAATTCTTAAGTGCATGTTAAAAAATAAGCAATAACTACCTCTTAAAACTTACTAAATATCATTGGCATATCTCGACCAGTTTCAGAGCAATAAATAAATCGTCAGATTTTAACAAAAACTGTAACCCGGTATCTCGGAAAAGGGATCATTTGCGGAGGACATACGTTTATATAGCATATATATATATATATATATATATATATATATGTGTTGATTTTTACTCCTTCACGGATGGAAAAATACAATGTGTTTTCATCCCGGGTGTACATCCGTTCACTACTGTCGTTCTGAAAAGAACAGTTTTGCTGACATTTCGCCAAAATCACATTTGGCATTTTCGAAGCTTTCTTTCTCGCGTCCGAATAGAGACTGAAGTGTTGTTGACTGCGACGCTTCCTTTTATACCCCCACTCGGGGCCGAAGGTTATATCTGCGCAGGCGTTGGTCGTTATTTATGTTTTCTGGATGGTGCTGTTGTTGTTGCGCTAATTGCGCTTGAGTTTTTGCGATTTTAGATTTGTCTATTATTGTCTTCCATACTGTTGGTAGTTTTAATGATTCGCCCCTTTTATTTAAATCACCTTGCTTTTCAATTTCTATAAAAATATTATAAATAAAAAATATACTTAGGGCCAAATACTTTTTGTAATTAACTTTTTTTCTCAGTGTCTTATTTATTAAGATAAAGTACAGGAGCATCTTAAGTGGACCACCCTGTACGTAATGACTTAGATACAGTATATCCAAATCGTTGAATAAAAAGGGGAGGTACGGAAAATTGGCCTGCTCGATCGCCGGCGCCGGATTTAAATCCTCTAGATTTTTGCATCTGGGGATGTCTTAAGTCATTAGTTTATACCACTCGCATCGAAAATGTTCATGACCTGAGGAATCGAATTATAGCCGGCTGTGAGACAAGAAATACACCAGGAATATTTGCGCGAATACGACAATGAGGCGAATAGTTGAATCTTGTATCACGTCAGAGGGAGGTCATTTTCAACATTTGTTGTAGCTTTACGCCTATTTAAAATTTTATAAGTGTTTTTCTGTTACTGTACTGGTTTAATATTATTGTATTAGATAGTTCTTGATGACGTATTAAAGAAGTGAAACATACGCCTTCAGATGTTTTATTAGGAATTCAAAAATGATTTTTAATTGGAAATGTCTCGGTGGAGTACCATTTTTTTCTTTAAAAGAATTGAGATCATTACCCGTATGCGCGCCTATAATGAATATAAATTCTTAAGTGCATGTTAAAAAATAAGCAATAACTACCTCTTAAAACTTACCAAATATCATTGGCATATCTCGACCAGTTTCAGAGCAATAAATAAATCGTCAGATTTTAACAAAAACTGTAACACCCGGTATCTCGGAAAAGGGATCATTTGCGGAGGACATACGTTTATATAGCATATATATATATATATATATATATATATATATGTGTTGATTTTTACTCCTTCACGGATGGAAAAATACAATGTGTTTTCATCCCGGGTGTACATCCGTTCACTACTGTCGTTCTGAAAAGAACAGTTTTGCTGATATTTCGCCAAAATCACATTTGGCATTTTCGAAGCTTTCTTTCTCGCGTCCGAATAGAGACTGAAGTGTTGTTGACTGCGACGCTTCCTTTTATACCCCCACTCGGGGCCGAAGGTTATATCTGCGCAGGCGTTGGTCGTTATTTATGTTTTCTGGATGGTGCTGTTGTTGTTGCGCTAATTGCGCTTGAGTTTTTGCGATTTTAGATTTGTCTATTATTGTCTTCCATACTGTTGGTAGTTTTAATGATTCGCCCCTTTTATTTAAATCACCTTGCTTTTCAATTTCTATGGCTTCTCGGATTATTCTGGTCTTATAATGTTCTATATTGGCAATCTCCCTACACCCATCGAAATTTATTTTATGGCCGGTTTCCTGATGATGTTTCCTACATCATATATATATATATATACATCTATATATATATATATATATATATATATATATATATATATATATATATATATATATATATATATATATATATAAGCAATAACTACCTCTTAAAACTTACTAAATATCATTAGCATATCTCGACCAGTTTGAGAGCAATAAATGAATCGTCAGATTTTAACAAAAACTGTAACACCCGGTATCTCGGAAAAGGGATCATTTGCGGAGGACATTATATATATATATATATATATATATATATATATATATATATATATATATATATGTATACATGTATGTATATATATATATATACACATATAAATATATATATATATATATATATATATATATATATATATATATATATAGACATAAAGCGCCTCTATATATGCAGAAAATCGGCAATACAAATTGTCAAAAACTGTAGTATGTAATTAGTAAAATTGAACTACGTGTCCCTAAAAATACCAAAAATCATTCGAAACCCGATACTTTTAGATTACCCCCTTTCTTTATCTTTTGTACCAAAAATAAAGTTATCTATTTCATATTTTTAACATCCACTGAGATGTACAATAATAACCCAAATAACCTTACAACAAAATAAATTCCCAATAAAATTCATAGGGTCAAATTTAGAACCTTCTCCTTAAAAGCGCTTTATAATGTCATTTTTTTAGTTCTCACCACACCTAGGTTAGTTACAACTTGTGAAAATTTCTCCAAGGTTGAACATAGGCCTCCCTCAGCCCTGTATCAAACCAGTCCTGCTGTCCTTTTGAAGTCATCTTGGCATCTCATAATCGATCTATTGCCTGTCCATGATCTCCACTTCAATAATTTTTCCACTTATTTTCAATCACTCTTGGCATATGACCTGCAAAATCCCATTTTAGTTGTGTTGTTCTCTGGATTACGTCTATTACTTTCGTTCGTTTTTGCTTCTGCTCTTTTCTGATATTCTCTTAGTATAATTCACAACATTTTTCTGTTCATTGCTCTTTATCTTCCTCTTAACCTTTGTGTTGTTTATTTAATAATCGTCCATGTTATAGCTGGTGGAATACACGCAATCATCGTATACTTTAGTTCTGAGGTATCTTCTTGTTGGTCAGTATATGTAATTAATTAACCTTATATCAAGAAATTCTTTATGAAAAGATCTATCCTTAACAATGCATAACTGAATTACTAACACCACTGACTTCCGCTAATTTTTTTCCTGATATTACGGGAATGAAAACATATTAGTCAATCATATCAGAAATACCACAGTCTTGATAATTGTTGAAAAAGTTTTGTTAAGTCAGAAATAAAACAAGTATCGAATAACAAGCAGTTGCCTTTATTTTTTTTTAACTCTAACTAGTAACACTCAAAATGGCACGCAAAATTATAAAATCATGGCACTAGCAAATCTTTTAGCCTAGGATCTAAAATAACTACATTATTTTTAAAGCTGGTAAAGCTCTCAACTCATTCCATTGTTGCCAGGTTATCAGAGGTAGGAATCCCGTAGCGAACATAGGCCAAAGTGCAAAAAGGATTCCGCAGCTCAGGTTACACGTAAAATTTTACCAACAACAATGGAATGAGTCCAAACATTTACCGCGTTCTATAATTTAAGTACTTAATTTACATTATTAGGATAGTCATGAGAGTATATGAAGAAAAAAACAACAAAGCAAGTTTTCACTATAAAAATCAGGGACAATTTATGTACAGCATAAAAAAAGATCATTTCCCACTACTATACAATTAAAATTCTAGAATCTAATACATATATAGACAGTAACGCTATATGTAGTCCTGTAATTTATGATATAATTTCTAAAACCGTTTCATAAAATTTCTAATTCCTTTTTTTAATTAGAATTTGGAAGGCTCTTCTAACATACAAATAATCTTGGTCCTCTCTAAATCTTTATGTAAGGTTGGGATTTAATAGTACTGCCCATATTCATCCTCCTTCTTTGCGTTTTGGTAGAGAGGTAGTTTTTATACGTTGATTAAGTGATACTAAATAAAAACAAAATCAAGGACTAAAAAGTGTTTCTATTTTTTTCCTACAAATTAATACGGTACCCACTTCTGCAAGTTTAACAACTTACAAATCTATTTTTACATCATCGTCCGACATACAAGATGGAGAAAAAAATTTGAAAACTAATTTTCAAATTGCCTATTGTTTAGGAAACTTTTATTTTCTATTAATGATCAAATACATCATTGACAAAATATTAGTCTTTTCTAGTTTGCTATACTAATCACTTATGAGCAACAACTGTTTAATATTTTTGTTACAATTTCAATGTCAAACGTTTTGCATGCAAATCCATATAAAATTCAAATACCTTTAATTAAAATTTCAAAATTCATGTCAACTAAAAAATGTAACAATTTCTATTCTAGTATATAATTGATTTAAGTAAGGAAGATTCTTAGGTTTAGAGCGTGTTAAATTGGAATAACTTTCCGACGTTTCGCCTGCCGACGCATCTTCAGGGATCTTCACTGCGGAAGATCAAAACTGAGAGCTGATGTTTAGCGACAAGAAATTGAACAAATTGTCTTTACGTATACATCTTTCATACATAAAGATGTAAATGAATAATTAACTATCTTAATCTAACCTATATGCATATAGTATGAATATTCTTTACCAAATAAATTAAAAAATTATATATTTATATTTTATAATTCACCCAAGGGGCTTTGCAGCAGCATCTTATTTAGTTAATTTAGTAAAGTATTAAACAAATCCAAGTTGGCTTTATAGCAGGAGCAGAATAATCAATTGAAGAAATGTTAAGCTTAATCAAAAATTTATTCTGAACCATTTCAGCAGAATGAAATAATCTGGAAACTCAACATGTGAGGAATATTTTAATACAGATCTGACTAAAGCGTGATAAATAATTTAAAGGTGAAAATATTTACAAAATTTCTACCTATTCGCGAAAGAATACTAAGCAATTTCAATGATTTTTTAATAAATAATATACTCAAAGTGAAGTTAAAAGTTAAGTTTGGTATCCAGGATAATTCCCAAATCCTTGACCGATTTTGTGCAAAGTAATTTTAACATTAATTTGAGAAATTGACATAATTTGAACATTCAGGTCTAGGTCGTTAGTTTTGGACCAGACAGAGATGGCATCAAACTTGTAACAAATGACAATCTGATCTGACGACTTCCCTGTAGTACACCTGAAGTAACAGAAAACTCAACAGAAACTGCTCCCTTTATACGAACAGACTGCACTCTCCCAACAAGATAGCACTCCAGCCATTTCAGCATGCAGACTCTAAAGCCAAAAGTCCTCAATTTAGAACATAATATTCTTATATTTACTGCGTCGAATGCCTTGGAGAAGTCAGTAAAGACTACGTTTACTTGTGAATGACTCTCTAAGGCATCCGAAACAAACTGGTCACATCATATTAGCAGTTTTAGACCTCCCGCAACAAAAATCGTGCTGTTGTTGAATTAAAATACTTATTGGTAATTTAATAATACGTCTAATTTTACATTTATGGGGGTTATGGAACTCTTTGTCCAACGATTGGGAAATATTCTATATTGTAAAAGAAAGAGTAACAAGTGTCGACACAGCCTTTGCAAGGGAGCATCCACAAGCACACAGGAGAAAAGACGGAATGCCGTCAAGCCCAGACAATCTGTAAATCTATATCAAAATAATTAAGGTTCATAGTACCATCTGAATCATTCAAGCTCTAAAGACCAATTTCATTCTCTTTCTTTTATTCTAATACATCAAAAAATCACCAAGCACCCTGAAAATTTCGATAGAGATGCAAGCTACATGCTACATCATGCTTGAAAACCAATCATCACATTAAGTCAGTGAGTGAACTTTGTTCACTGTTTTAATCTTGTGCAGTTAAGATCCCTGAAGAACTCGTGTAATGGCGGGCGAAACGTCAGCAGGAAATTCCAATTTGGCTCAGTATAAAACCAGAATTTCTTAATTAATTTTAGTGTTTATGGTGCAATGGGTCCTAAAAGTGAATAGTTATATTTTTTTTTATTCTAGGAAGTTTGTATTGTCTGCACCCAGGAAACTCCCGCTAACATGTAATGTTTAGCAATTGGTTTCTCCTTGAGGGTCACAGAAGACGTTTTGGAAGTAAGCAAAGCCACAGCTAGCTTGCAAAGTCAAGAGGATTCAAGAGCCACAGCTACCTCGATCATTAAACCATTTACAATATTTCCTTTCTTGAAAATTTTGATGAATAATATAAACTTTCAGCCGAGCTATTTTTATGTACAGATGTATGTACCTAATTTATACAGGGTGCTCCAAGCTCGATGGTACTTAAACCGTATATAAAATATTACAAGTATGATTCTAACTTCAACTAATCGAGATATTTTGACATTTCCGTCACTTGTAACTACTTATTAATACGGTTTATAACACAAATGACATTTGTATTACCCAATGTTTTAAGGGCTGAGAAAAATCATGATTTTTAAAAAAAAATCAAAAATCACTAATTTAATTTTAAAAACATTTATTTTTTTTTTATTCTTTTTAACTATTTTATTTGATACCATTGGTAATCTTTCTTTTATAAAAACACTTTTAGGAATTTGGTTGAAAATCTGAATTAATTATTAAGGACAGTCGAGGCAGGAAAGAAGAGAGTATTTTGTAACATTTCGTCAAATTAAAAGTCACGGGCAAACTTGGATGCCAAGCAAAATGGAATAACGGAATGGACGGACTAGTCGACAGGCTGAAAAACATTTAAAAATGTGTAAAAATCAGTTAAGTGAGGTAGGTGATGAAGAGACAACTCCCCAGGGTTCCCAGTCAGTAAAAAAACAAAAATGCGATAAGTATAACGCCGGCAGATATTTAGGACCAAGCTAGTGAAAGCAGCAGTAGTTTAACCTCCTTGTCCTTCTTTGTTATAAGAACATTCCAAGATAAAAAGAAAGAACTATATAAGCAACTAGCAAGAACAAGATTTGAAATATTAAGATCAGCCTACAAACAACAACTATTGTTGGTCTAATATTCACAACGAGCCTATAATACGTGCAGCTTTGGAAACGGAAGATAGAAATAGTGTTCTTCTAGAAAGTGTTGATACTTCTGGTCATCTTCACATGGCTGAATACCTGGCAGATATGGCCATTAGTTAAATAAAAATGTGTAAAGATGAATATAATACTACAGTTACCAGTTTTGTTCAAGAGAGCGCAGCAAATATGAACAATGCGCTAAAAAAATTGTGGAAGCAGTGGATTACCCCATTTTTGTTGCTGGTGTTCGGCTTATATACTGAATTTGCTTTCCTAGGGTTCATAAGTAAGACATGTGAAAGATTTTGTAGATTTTGAGATTTCGTATTGTAAAATACGAATAGGTATTTGCCAACTGCTTGCTACAAATAAAAAATTAAGCTAATATTATTTTATGAAACATTAGTAAATCTAACAAGCTAATTGCCCTGCTGAAAAGACGAAACGAGAGATATAAGTTAAAAAAAAGTCAAAATCCTGACTGGTGACCACGTTTATAAAATTCTAATAGATGTCCCAGACAATCAGTTTTTAATGATGAAGGTAGCCCTTATTTTTGGTGCAGCAGGTGCCTGTAGAAGTAAGGAATTAGTTGAGATGGCGATAGAAGATGCAACTAATTTGGATCACTCAATTAGGATTAATATTAAAAATACCAAAAACAAAATTGATAGAAATTTCATTCTTTTCAACGTTTGGGAAACTACTGCAGAAAGTGGCAGCAATCTATACTGGACATTGTTTTCGAAGAACATCTGCCTTTTCATTACCTGACGCTGATACATTTGTGGATGATTTAAAAAGGCATGGACGATGGCTGCCGTCGCCAAGGGGTAAAAACTATAGCCGAAGAAATTTTTGGACCTGGGAATGAGAACACCAGCCGGAGCTTCAAGAATCTCTTCCAGACAAGGTTCTGCAAGGTTCTACAAATAGTGTTATTGAACTTACTGTTCAAGAAACAAATCGATTATTTAAAATTTTAAATTGTACTAATGTAAATATTCATCTAAATATAAATAAATAAATGTGTTCAATTTAACCCTTTTTTAATTATGTGTTGCTAAGATTAGTCTCTTGGGATTAAATGAACCTCTCAAGATAGGCTTGGGACATCGTACCATCGTCACCAAAAGTAACTGGGACAAAAAACTACCCATTTTACTCTCCTGAACTATTATTCCAAGTTAACTTAGAATAGAATGTTAACCTATAATGGCAATGCCAAAGTTAACCTAGGATTGGAATGTCAAAGTCATTTTTCTATTTTGACTCTGTCTTTTGCTTTTGATTTGAAAGCAATATTTATCTGTGCTTGAAGACAAATATCTAATTTGTCCACATTTTATACATCATGCCGAAGCTAATAGAGAAACAAAAGTCAATAATTTTTACTCGAGTTCGGGATGGAAAAAAAATTAGAGAAATTGCAGCAGAAGTGCAAGTAAGCAAAAACACAGTTTTGTTAGTCAAGCAAAAAATTGCAGAATATGGTGGTATCATTGAGAAACCAAAGGCGGGACGTCCAAAAGTTGCAACACCGAACCAAGACCATGAATTAGTGCAGTTCCTTAGACACAATTCTTTTCAAACAGCAATAATGGCTAAAGAAGCAATCAATTTCCCAGGTTCTGCAAATTCTGCAAGAAGAACAATACGGTTATCAAACCTAACGACTCGTGCTGCTTCTAATAAAATATTTCTTACAGAATTTAATAAGCAAATGAGGTTAGAATTTGCAAGGGAATATGAAAATCAATATAATTTCTGGGAGAAGGTGGTATTTTCTGACGAGAAAACTTTTCAATCATGCCATAATGGAACACTGCGCGTGTATAGACCTGTTGGGATGAGGTATGATGAAAGGTATACACGGAAAATAAACCAGAGTGGTCGTTTTTCTGTAAACGTTTGGGGTTGGATAAGAATCAGGCGTCCAGGCGTGTGTGCAGTGATTGAAGAAAGGCTTAATGCAGTTGTTTACTGCAATATACTAGAAAACATTATAGTACCTTCTGTGAGGCCAGTTTTTGGAGACAACTTTGTATTTTAACATGATATATGACATATACATAGAGCTAGAGTAGTGCAAAATATATCGCGAAATTTTACGGCAAAAAATATCGGTTTTCATGATGGTGGAAAAACAAAGAAATGTGCGTTTGGATTACTTTTCATGAGTGATACTAAAAGAAGGTTTATGCAGCAGGTAGAATAAAATAAAAATTAAATTAAATTGAGGATTCGGAGGTGGTTTATACAGAACATAAAAATTAAATAAGAAATAAGAACAACTGCTGCTACCAAACATACTTTTTGCCAGCTATTCAATTCAATACTGCATAAACTCATTGCCTTTAAGCTAAAATTCATAACTTGACAAATATTTGACAGGAAAAATCAGTTCAAGATATGATGCTGTCCCAGATACATTTGGTGACGATGCACTGTGGTCTCCACAAATGGACAAAATTCATTAAAATTAATAAGATACACTTTTTTAACTTCATTGTTTTTAAATTACCAATAGTCCAAATTTATAATAATACATTACTGATGCCTTTAAAACCATGTACTTATTAATAAAATTACTCCTAATATTGACCTTATCATGTTTGCCCCGATAAAGGAATTTACAACCTAATCAAGTCGGCACTGCCCTGACGCCGTTTATTTAACGTTTTTTGACAAATTGTTATAAAGTGGCTTTGTTGACAAGTTTTTCGATATAAATGTTGAAAAACAAAGTAAGTTTATTAACTTTGAGTTTTAGAAATAGTTACTTTATAAACATTTTACGTTAATAATACAAACTTATCGAAAAATTGAGCGTTTCAAATATGTTTCCCGTCTTTTCCCGAAATGATTTCTATACTGCCAAGTCGGTAGATGCCTTGAGTTTTTCTAGGAGAATTATTAGTGTGCAGTTTTTGCTACTCCTTTTCTAATCCTGATCTGTAGTAACTCATACATTGCAAAATAAGTCTTAAAAATCCTGCTCTTTTCAGGTACATCATATGGGTGTTCATTCGATCGAATGGGTATTTTTGAAATATGTTTGACAGAAGCTGGGTCTGGTACGACAAAATCAAAGCAAATATTTATTCATTTTTTAGAACAGTTTAATTGTGCTGATTTGGAAAAGAACATTTTTTCCAAAATATAGCAGAAAATTGGACAAAAGCCAGGCGCAACAAAGATTTTTTTTTCTAAAAACAAATTCCAATTGGTTAGTAAAGAACGATGAAATTTTGGTTAACGTACAGGCATCCAAATCAACACAAGTCAACAAACCATCTGCACGGGCAAGACCAAAAAAAAATTTTGTTGAGTGTTGTCGACGGTCACAACAGAGAAAACTTTCACAAATTTCCGTCATCGATAAGTCTGGCCTTCCATCAACAATAATCACAAGAAAGTTAATCCCGATGAAATCGTATCTTTTCTTGTCGAAGCTAAGCTTACTAAACATCGATATATATATATATATATATATATATATATATATATATATATATATATATATATATATTAACACTTTTTATCAATTCCAAAATAGACAACATGTTTCTTTATATCAAAAGTTTTGAAGTCAAAGAAAAAGTACAACCCAGTCGAGATTATATTAAAATTACCGAATGATCTGCTGAGGCAGAGCAGAACTTATTAGATCACACAGCAAGCAGAATATTGACGTAACAAAAAGAGGTGGTTGACTCTACTTCAAACAATCTAGACCAAAATTTGATTTTGTTAGGTAAATGGGGATTTAACGGTAGTGGTCATTCAGAATTCAAGCAATATTTCCAAGATACAACAATGCAAGACGCAAGTTTGTTTGTAACTTCGTATGTACCATTTCATCTTGTTTTTGAGAGTAACTCTGAAAAAATAGCGTGGAAAAATCCCCGAACCTCGTCTACACGGTATTGTCGACCGGTTAGATTCCAATTTAAAAAGAAACGAAGGAGGTAACTCTTAAAGAAGATAAAATAAATTTCTTGAAGTCCACAGTAGTTTTCATTTCATTCATTAAAGAATTTTCTTTAACTACTGCGCGTTTACTAGTAGCTGAATATCCCTGCTATAGTCTTTTCCCTTCAGTTCAGAAGGTACTAATACATGGTGCTGACGTGATAGAAAATGCCCTATTACCGATTGGAGAACAGAATTATTTCGACTAAACCATACTAGAGAAATGTCTGGTACAAAGGATCTTTTAAATAGACTATAACTTAGTTCAGATCCATTAATAACAGAAAAAGTAGCTTTCCTAAATCAGTTTTAGATATCTTAGATGAAAAGTATAAGGTGTTGCTGTTATTTAAGTTTTAATTATTTTTCTTTATATCTAGTATGCGAATAGCCAGTAACCTCGCCTACCTTAAAATTAAAACATTAAAATTTTGTATAACGTTATTCGATTTCTCTTGTTTTCTAATATAGCCTTGTTTGTTTAATAGTTGGTTTACTTGTTGATATTGTCTCTAATAACCGATTTCTTTATAATCACAATAAATAAAATGTAGATAACCAAAATGGAAACCAATATTAGGACCAAACAAAATCTAAGCAACTTTATTGCCACATTTCATTCTGACTGGTCAGTAAGATATCTGTTAATTATTTCCAAAGTATTTTTTATAAATTTGAGCATATAACTATAAGAATTAATTTTTGTCATGGCTTAACATATACATGGAACCACACTGCGATGGTACATTAGAGTGGAGTATACTATCGTTAGCATAGCTGTAAATAGGATTGCTGGTAGAAGAAACCAGATCATTCCTGTGCAGGAGGAATTGGATAGGTGCCAACACTGAACCCTGTAGAAGGCCTGCCTCGATTTGGTGAAAGTATGATGAATGGCCGTCCATCACTAAGAAATACTTCTGTTAAAACTGGGAATCCAAAAGGGGCGTGCGGTGAAATTTTAAGAAATGGAAGCAATTTTTAGAAACTTACCTATTTGTAATGTAATTTGATTGTTCGATCATTTTTGCAAACTCGTCAATGACGTCATCATAAAAACGTCGATGCTCCGACATATTGTGGAGAAGTTTATTTTCAATGGACAATAGCGATGTATGCGAAAGTCTCTCCTGCCCCGTTGAATTTCTCACGAAATTTTTTATACGTTTAAGTGTTGAAAAATTGCATTCTACTGATGAACTTGTGGCAGGTATTGTCAATACTAATTCACACAATTTCGACACTTCGGTGTAGGCATCTTCGAGCTCCTTGTCTTTTAAAAATTGCATTAGTTCCTTAGCGTTATTTTTTGCGCTAATGTCATCAGTTTCGTAAATCACTTTTAGTTCAAATCGCAGTAACACTCGGTCAAAGAACTGGCCATAATGAAGAAGAAGAGATTTAAACGCATCTTCTGGAAAAGTTTTTCCTTTAAATGCATGAAAATTGCAGAGCTAGAGGAATTTAAAATCATTTAAACCGTTAAATCTATAGTTTATTTGTTGCTGAACTTGATCGATTATTTCATAAAAGAGGCGTCTGTATGATGTTGGAACATCTCCCACCTTGTCTGTTCGAAGACGCTTGGCTTGTGGCTCTACATTTAACGTCATCGTTTTCTCCCAAAATAGGTCAGTCATCTCTTTTTTGGCTTAACATGGACTTAAAATCATCCACTTTTTTTAGGCAAAAAGCAATATCATTTGTTTTGATTTGTAATATATTAAAAACATTGTCCGAGAATGGAAATATTTCTGAAAATATGTCCCACAAATAATTAAAATTAAAATCTCGTTTCAAACAGTCCAAAAACCCCCTCGGACTATTTATTGCTTCTGAGTCCCACGTTTCATTATTTTCTATTATATTCTCAAATAGTTCAATCAGTGATTCACGATTTTCAGATACTGTTAACACAAGTCTTCCATTATAGTTCCACCTAGTAGGAGCTACTTCAATCGTTTGTGGACAATGGAGTCCAAAGCTTGTGTACGTTTTGTTGACTTGGAAAAAAAAGCAGCCATGCCACTTAAAGTAAAAAAAAATACTTTACACTCTTTAATGTGATTGATGGACTGGGATAAAACTAAATTTAATTTATGAGCAAATGGACAAACACAACACTTGGGAAAGTTTCTCGAACTTTAGCTTGCAGACCCTCTAATTGTCCTGCCATCACTGCAGCTCCATCAAAGCTTTGAGCAACTTATTTTTTCTCTCCATTAATTTCTTTAGTAACTTTATAAACTACGGTATATAATGCATCTGCTATACCATTTTCGGACACATTCTTAAAACCTAAAAATCGCTCTTGAATACTTCCGTCTATTTTAACGTAGCGTATTACTATAGATAATTGGCTAAAATTAGTGATATCAGTTGTTTCGTCCAGAACAATAGCAATGAACCGCGCCTCGCCCATCTCCTGTTTAATTCTTTTTAGAATAATGGTTGCAACAGCGGCAATTAAATCATTCTGGATTCGATTCGACGTTCCGCGAAAAACGTTAGACTGATCTAAATGATTTTTTAAGCAATCATCATATTTAGCCATTAAACTAAGTAAATCTTGAAAATTTCGCTATTTGAAAAAAACCCTTGTTTCGTCATGACCTCTAAATCCCAATTCGTGCTGTCCGAGAAAACAAACAACATCGATAAGTCTTCTTAATATTTGCCTATTTTTATCGACTAGTTCATTGTGTTGGCGGAGACTAATTTCCAACTGTTTATTAAGGGCGTGTTCAATTCTGGTTATGCCGAAGACTTTTTCTTTTATGACGGCCTGCAAATGCGCTTTGGACATAATGTGTCTTTTTACAGCTTTATGGAAATTGTTTAAATCGGAAAAATCAGTTTTATTCCAGAGACCTTTTTCATTTTCAAAAAGTAAACATGCACAACAAAATAATTTACTTATATTTTCACACCCTGTTAGCCATTTAAATTGTTCGTATTGTTTTTCCGTATAAAAATGTCTAATACAGTTTTTCATTTTTGTGGTTAAATTTTTCATAGGCGGTTTTGCCCTTCATTTGGAAATTATTTGAAGCTTATCAGCGAAGTTTAATGTTGAAAATCCCTTTATTATTAAGACATACACCACAAATTCACACACACTCTTTTTACCAAATTCTCCAAAATGTTCAACGTTATTACCGATAGCCGAAGTTGACGGTATTTGCATATCCACGTCCGTATTATTGTCTTCCATATCACACCATGCACGACGCGACGTACGTATCACACAACACACGGATAGCCGTTCAAACAAAGAACCTACTCCAACGATAGCTTCCGCGCCCACTTAAAGCAAGCGACTGAAATGCAAAAATTGCAAACAGCCGGTGGAAAGTTCAATAACCTCTGGCTCGATTCACAGGAAATCAAGCATACAGGACTTGGCTGCAGAGAAGCTAGCGACCCGCATAGGTTCTATTCGATTCTATTGCTCGGTCGGAGTCAAGGCCGCATTTATTATGGGCTTGATAATTAAGATAATATTCTAGCATTTTTAATATAAACTAAATTAATGGTTTGCTATTTCAAAAATTACATTTTAGAAGACGTTTTGTAATTTTTTTTTTTGAAGCACTACTTCCTTTGCTTCCATGGACTGCACGCCCCTGGTATCCAAATACACAGTTTTGGAGGAAGACCAGAAAGAAAGTTTTTAAGAAGTGCGCTATATACTTCGGATATGTCGAGGGCAATAACTTAACTAAATAAAAATAACTGGAATTCAATGGACTTATTCCAGTTGTGAGTTACGAAGATCTGCTGTAGAACTTTGGTGGCGGAAGCCATATAACTGAATATATATCGAGTTTCCAGTAAATATGTCATCGCGTGTGGGGCACCCTGTATAATAAAACTGAGTCTTTTAAGTTTTTAGTTTTTAGCCTAATATGTTTTTTGGAGCGCACTGAGGCATGCTTATGGTGTCCCTTCTTACGCAACTAGCTGCATGTTATGCGTTGCCATATGTCTGACCAAAATGTACTTGTAAGTAAACCTTCTGTCGCAAACTTCGCACACAAATGCCGGTTCCTTGTTGCATTCGAACTTCAGATGTCGTCTCAAATTGTTGAGATTTTTGTAGGATGAAATGCACCTGTGGCAACCGTACCGGCCATTTTCTGTAACTCGATAGTCCCGGAACTCCCTGTACATGGAAAATTGATCTAAAAAAAGGCATATTTTAAAAAAAATATCAAGCTGCATTTTTAGTTTTCTACGTGTTACAAGAAAAATGCAAAGTCGAATTAATTGTTCTAAAAATGACATGTTAGGCAAAGTCAAATTTCAGAATGCTATTTTGCCAGTGGTTTTCTTACCTCCTTAAATGAAAATGACGGTCCAGATAGTGAAGATGAAATGGTTAAGCAGTTGTGTAGCTAATCTACTATGATTCTAAGATGCTAAGAAAATATTACAAATTTATCTAATACAGAGCAACTGACTCAATTTCAGATAATGAAAATTCTTTTACAATAAAATGTTGTTAATATTTATTAACCCATCATTACAATATCACAATAAATGATCAAAGCCTCATAAATAAATAATGGCTAATAAAATTCGAAGCATTCAGAATAACCGAAATACAACACAACAATTGGAATAACTAAATAAATAAACGAGCTATATTAAAAGATTCTTTATTAACCGACTTAAAAAATGAGGCTATGTATTCGAACTATAGGAATATTTTTTATAATTTGCCACCCCATAAGAAGCAAATTTTTTCAAGATACATAGAAATAGTTTTTATAGGGAATTTCCTAAAGATTTACATGGCGGCAATTTTAAAAAGAAAAGACGATCAAAAAGTTACTAAATCACCATCAACTTCGTTATTTTAAATGGGACACCCTGCATTTTTTGACCTTTTTGGATTCTCCTTATTTTCCCCTTTCCAAAAATATATAATTTGTCTATATTCGCAATAGTATTTTTTTGACTTAGTCCACTTTAAAGTTACCAGATATGACAATTTCACAGATATGCAGCCACTTAAATCGCGGTACCCACGAAATAATGAAATCGCTTTACCCATGGAATGTCACCAACAAAAACAAAACACTTACTTTTATTCGTAAGTAAAATATTTTATTGATTTTACGGAAAACAAAATTAATAAAATCTAAAATGCAATTTACCGAAGAAGAAAAACTAAAACTTGATGTCGCAAATGCCAATAATGCGTCAATTGCAGTGCGACAATACAGGCTGCTATATTCTGGTTTCAAGAGTTCCCTCAAGAAAAACTGTTGCATATATAGTAAAAAACCAAGCACAAAGAAAATCTTTGCAGAGGCAAAGAAGGCGAGCAAATTTTGACTTGAACGAGGAATTATCGATATTATTATATTTTGAAGGTAAAAAATGCTTTCTTTAGGTACTCTAAAAGTTAAATTAAAACTAATTTTTAGAAAATCCAAGCAGATCGATTCGGGACGTCTCTCGGATAACCGGAAAATCAAGGTTGTAGATCCGTTCAGTGCTAAAAAATCGATATCGCCCGTGTAAAATTAGATCAGTGCAACTATTAACCAACGATCATTTTAACCAATGTCTCCACTTCTGTGAGGATATGCTGAGCAGACTGGGGCAAGATGTGTTGTTATTCAGAAGGATTTTGTTGTCTGATGAGGCTTGTTTTACCTCAGCCGGAATGTTTAATAGAAAAAACAAGCACCATTAGGCAACAAGAAATCCACATATAATTGAAGAGCGAAAGAGACAAGGACGGAAGTCAAGAAATGTGTGGTGAGGTATCTTGGAAAAGCAAATTATTGGTCCGATATTTATTGATTAATTAACGAAATTGAGCATTTTTTGGAGCAGCTTCCTTTAAACACATATAACCAAATAATTTGGTTTTAAATGCTCTAAATAATTTGTGGTTTGGCAAATATGACCATATACATTGACCCGCGAATAGTCCCGATCTTACACCTTTGGACAATTTTTTGTGGGGATAACTAAAGGATAAAGTGTATCATAATAGATCGGACAGTGTTGACGAGTTGCGACAAAAAATAGTGTATGAAATTAGGGTTTTAAATACAGAAAGTCCCACCTTCATTTTCCAAGCAATTAGGAAACTGAAAAGAGTGTTTCAAAATGGCTTGGATAATGGACGGGTACGTAAATAGGCTATAAAAATATTAATTACTAGTTCTGCTTTTGTTTTTGTTTGTTATCGTTTTAAGTACCTGTGAATTGCGTTCACGTCCAACAGGGCTCTTTTGTTTTTAGTTGACATTTCATTATTTCATGGGTACCGCAATTTAAGTATGGCTGCATGTCTGTGAAACTGTCAAATGTGGTAACTTTAAAGTGGAATAAGTCAAAAACTACTGTTTCGAATATAGACAAATTATATATCTTTTGAAAGGCGAAAATGAGGAGAATCCAAAAATGTAAAAAATACAGGGTGTCCCATATAAAATAACAAAGTTGATGATGATTTAGGGATTTTCCGATCGTCTTTTGTTTTTAAAATTACCGCCATGTAAATCTTTAAGAAATTCCTTATAACTTTCATAGGAACCATTTCTTTCTATCTTGAAAAATAAGCCTGTCAGGGGGTAGCAAATTATAAAAAATAACCCTACATGTTTGTATGTGTACAACTACTTAAAGGACTTGAAGAGGGTTTTTACTATGTTGTAAAGAAACACTCCAAGATGATTCTAGTGCAGAAAGCAGCTAAGTTTTATGGGGCAGGCGCAGTACAAAAACGTAAACACCTGATAAAAAATTTAATAAAAAAATTGTGTTGCTGAAAAAATAAAAATATACACGTAATAAGTTTTCGCAATTCAAATATTAGGAAATGTACGAATATACAAAAATCAACAAATAAAAAACAAAGTACAATAAAGTAAGAATTCAAAAATAAAATAAAATACACTTTTAAAAACAATAATAAATATACAGGTATTTCTTGAGGTATTTGACTACACTTGTCTTTAAAAGGAATTAATTTTTAAGGAAAACAACTTGTATGAAATGCATGGTTATCTTTAGTACTTAGTAATTAAATTTTAGTTTAACACCGACTCGATCTAGAAACGTTTAAAACGTAATTTTTTTAATTCCAGTGCACAGAGTTGATCCAATCCTTAACTCAGAAACTATATGACATAAAGTAAAAATTTAAGTCAATAAGTTTTTTATTTCAATCTAAATAACCCATTTTTAATATAGCCAAGTACACAGGTTGTTTAGTTGTTCTGGTCTGCATATAATCTTTCTTAATTTAAATAAAACAAATTATATTATACTTTAGTTAAATTTTGTCAAAGCTCCTTTATGTTTAAATGTTTTAAAAACGTGCGCCACAAATGAAATTTGATAAAACGGAGGAAAAATTGGAGCAATCAAATGTAACAAATAAAAAATCGTAAACTAGTTTTGCCTCTTTATGTATTGAAATTGAAAGAAAATGTTTATTTTTGCCAATACTTCCTAAATAGTAGTGATGAACAATGCACTTCTTTAGATTCCCTACTCAATAACCTATATCGGTCCTGCACAGAAATCAATATACTGGGAAAATATTAAAACATTGATTAATTTTCTTTCTATTGGTTTGTCTTCCATTTTTGTTTATTTATTGAGTTACCACATATAATACAGCAATTTTTTAGGCCTAAGGAATTTTTAAATGACCATGTTAGAAATGTTATAGAAAGTACAGAAGTTTTACATAGCCACCAAGAAACCCAGATCTAACCTCATTAGACTACATCTTATAGGAATTATCAAAGGGATGACCGTGTACCCAAAATAGACCAATCATGAGAATGGTTAAAGGCACAGAACGCGTACATCTATATTCTAACTGAAAGTAATTCTGTGACAAGAAAATGGTAAATATAGGTTCGATCCAACACATCAAAAAACTGTTCTTGGTATAGTTATGCTCTGCGAAACGAGGAAAGTGTGTTCAACTCTGAGCTGATGTTATAGTAAACGATCCTCTTGGTGCTTCAACCATATTTGAAATCGTTAGTGAATTGGTTTAGAAACGATAATTCTGATACCAGCCAGAAATCAAGAACTAAACGGACTGACCATTTTAGATGAGCTGATTATATTTATTTTTCACTTTGGCTAGCGGGCTTTTTGATTATCAGTAATCTGTAATGTGTACAGTGTTTATTGAGATTTTATTTTAAACTATGTTAATTTGTTAAAGATTACCTCTATCCTATATTAAATATGGTTGGCATTTATTTAAGAATCGTATACTATATAATTCAAGCATTTAGCTAATACACTTACCGCCTAATGATTGTTTTTTTTTTGTTTTTAACCGTAACCGTTTTAGAACGGTGCAAATGTGTGTTGGAACGAACCTTATATATACAACTTACAAGGATCAAAATAATAAACCTGCAAAACATTTCATTGAAATATATTTTTGTATAAATCAATATTTTTTAAATTGACTTTCTTTCTCAAGCAGCTCATTAATACAATTGTAGGTAACTAAACTGCTGGCCAGACGAACTTACCCAAAGGTAAGGCAAAATTTAAGGCTGCATAATTTCTGACAGAGCTGAGGTATTGAGTTGCGGTTCTCGACATTTGATCGCCCAGAATTGAAGCAATGTTCGCAGAAATAGACAGCTTCAGAGCTATATCGTAACTGTCCTATACAAGGTGTTACGTTATACCGTGTCATTTTTGCAAAACTTTTTTAAAATGGGTAATTTTAATTATTTTTTCGAAACGGATTAATCTACACCTAAAAACCGAAAAAGAGTTTTTAGCGCTTTTTAATTTTTTTTCTCCGTTCTCGATATACGATATTTTTTCAAAAATGTGTACATTTTAATATTTTTCTTTCAAATGAGCCTTCCGAATTTTGGACCTCTTTTAGGATCAAGGGTAATGCGTCTAAAGATATTAATATAATCACGCACAAAGGCGTCTTAAAAACTCGGCACCTCAATTTAAATTCAAATATTCTGTTTTTAATTTTTTTTTAAATTTTAACCAATTAACTTTTGGTACCAATTTTAGCAGTAATAGACGTCGTGACGGTTTTTACCATTTGAAAATTGCTGCATTTCTAAGCGCTCAAGTGAGCTCTTATTTTTACTTTGTTTAACATAAGTTTACCCTTTTTAAAAAGTTCTGTTGATATAAAGCTTTGCAAAAATGACACGGTATAATGTAACACCTTGTATAGGACAGTTGTGATGTAGCTCTGAAGCTGTCTATTTCCGAGAATATTGCTTCTATTCCGAGCGATCATATGTCGAAAACCGGAACTCGAAACCTCAACTCTGTCAGAAATTATTTAACTTTAAATTTTGCCTAAAAATTTGCTTGGGTAAGTTCGTCTGGCCAGTAGTTTACATAGTGCTTTTAATTAGATGTAACTTTATATTATTTCCTTTATAATATTTAGGATTAATGAAAAAAACTCACTAATACTAAGACTTTGGTTAACCCACTCGAACTGCATTTGCTATGTTAGGTTTCTTCTGTTTACCGTATTAAGAATAGGGATGGGCTTTTTATCGATATATCAATAATGCCGGTAGTTACCCAATATTATCGATAGGTAGCTAATAATATCGACAGTTAGCTGATAACGTCTATCAGTAGGTAATCGACCACGTCGACAGTTATAGATAAACAGATTATATACCTGCAAAGATGAAGACCATTGTTTTGCTCCCTGATAGGTCGTAGGAAATACCGATAAGTAGCAATATACTATCAATAGGAAGGAGTACCTATCGATAACCGTCGGTATATCGATAAATGAAATATATTAATAGATAAAATCTAATATTGCCCATCCCTCCCTACTCAAGACTCAATCCATATAAAATAACACAACAAAAAACAGGTTTTTAATTGAGATAAGCTTTTACTTTTCCATACTTGAATTACAATCGCATTTGCATTAAAATACAAATTCTAAACATTCCGTATTCGTGTCGTAACCTAATTAGGAGGTTCTAGTTTAACAGAAATCTCGGGTTTAGTATATTTATGAATTTTCTCCAAATGCTGAATTAACGACTTTTTCTGCGTAAATTTCCTTAAACACACGTTACATTGAAACCTCGGTTCCACTCCGCACTCGTTTCTCAAATGGTTCTTGATAGACTTGGGATGCTTGTAGTTTTTGTTGCATTTGGGACACTGCAGTAAAGTTGGTGCTAAAATAATAAATAATTAAAAGAAAAATTTGGTCGCTCGCCATCATCTAAGCTGACTCTTGATTTATATTATAATGAACCAAGCATTTAGTTTGTACTTTCTCGGATTTTATAGATCTGACGATGTTCTAATCGAAGAAAACTTTTAACACCAAATCCATTTAAAAATACTCCTAAATTTGAAGATTTAAGACAGCAAGAGGTTTCGTTAATGCCACATATTTAACACAGTCACAAAACTTATCAGTTGGTAGTGCTTTCATATTTTAATTCATACAGGCGTATTTGAAAATCATTAAAAAAAGAAACTATATTCGTTTTAACAACCCCACATCTAAAATTGTTAACCACATAGTTATAAACAAATAAATCTGCCTTGGAATCATTTTGAATTGATACAGAGATAAAACAGTTGGAGGCAGAAAAGAATAAATTGCAGTTTTGGTCTAAAGAAAACCCCATTTTTACTTAAATGCTGCCGTCGGCAAACACCCTTTTAGTCTTTTGATTGGGGTCTTCATTTTGGTTTCAGAGGGCTCTATTTGAATCTATCGCAAAAGATTCCACTTGTGGTTTTTCTCTGTTTGGCGAAACCATGGCAATACCGTCTGAAAACTACCTGCTTCACCGCCTCTTCACAAACTGAGTCTACTCTACCGGATATTCCTATTATTATATTTTAACCCAACAAGTGCAGCAGTGACGCCATGCTTGGCGATGTCTACTTATCCCTCAATAACAACCACCCCACCGCCTCAGTTTTTTTGTGACTATGCAAAAGCCTTTGACAGTGTTAGTCATGAAATTATGGAATCCGTGGTATTTCTTTAAATTGCTTTAATTTGGTTGTAAGAGCAAATGGTTCTGATTCTGATTGTAAATTGATTACAAGTGGAGTCCCTCAAGGTTCGGTCTTGGGACCTATTCTTTTTTTGTTATACATTAATGATATAATCAACCTAAAAATTAATGGAAAAATGTCTCTCTTTGCTAACGGCACAAGCATAACATGGAGTGATTTTGAAACAACGTCTTTAAATTCTAATATTTCCAACGACCTTGTTATGATTAAGGCTTGGTCCGATTCGAATCTGGTTTGCTTCAGTGTAAATAAAACGGTCGCCTTATTTTATAAGGTGACTTTATAACCACTTCAGCAACTTAACAGCAATATTAAATACGTTGAGTCGATTAAATCCCTCCGTTTGAATATAAATAACAACCAAAAATAGTCTAAGCATATTGACACCTTATCTAAAAAACTTTCTACCGCCTACTTTGCCATTCAATCAGTTTCAAAAGAACTGGACGTGTCTTCTGCCAGACTTACTTATTTCTCTCTATTCCTAGCAATTTCTTAGTATTTTTAGGCTTCAAAAGACAGCAATTCGCCATTTGTTTGGTCTAAATAATACAATTTCAAAAAACATAAAATATTAACACTTCCTGCATCATTTATTTTAGAAACCGTCTGTTTGATGAGAAATCATATAAACACTTTCCTGGAAAGGCCACAACACTTATATCCTACCAGAAACTCTAGGCATGACATATACCTTCCCATTCTTTCCACAGAATTAATAAAAACAATCAATTATTTACAACGCCATAAAACTTTACAATCAGAACATTTAAAAACTATCCCTTTGTTTGCACTCTTTCGAAAAAAAAACCAAAGCGTACCTCATTGACAGACCTTTTTACTGCGTTATTGATTCTTATAATGAATAAGTCTCATTAAAGTGTTTTTTATTTGTCTGTTTACTTAAATCTTTTTGGGTGTCATGTTGCAGCTGCTAGCATAGAATTTGAAAATCATTTTATAGGGAAATGAACTGTCTAATAAAATTTATTATTTTTGTTATGTATTAGATTAAAGTTATACATTTTCTTTTTTTCAATACAACTTAATTATTATATTAGTTCAGTCCACTTTTGTTAAACTTCACTTATTTTGCTTGTATAACGATAACATAATAAGAGTTTAAGATCACGTAATTTTAATTTCAATGTCTACGAAATTATTTACCTCGCATATGTATTGTTTATTTCTGTAATGTTAAGACCCCGTGGACTCATTAAACGGTGATGTTATGTCCTAAGGAATGTTATATTTGCAATTTATGTATTTGCATTGACCTATTGAAAAATATGATTTTATTTTTCGATTAATATTTTCTTTTTCATAGTTTTGTTTTTGTCTTTTAAGGTAAATTTCGCTTTGTCCATAAAATTGTAACAATTTTCCTAAGGCAATAAAGCATACTTTTGCTTGTTTGACACAGTATTTCAATATCTTAAATCCTAACCTAAAACCACTTGCAGTCTTTCTATGTTTGGCAACAAATCACAGTTTTGTGCCTGTCTCCAATATTTAGCATTGTCAAAGTTATTTCATTGCAGTCGAAAATCTCTAAAATTAGTTGCAAATTTTATTTTTAAAGCCTCTCGATTGTTCTATGAATTTTTTCTTTATCTTGACCAATATGTTCAAAAAATCAGTAAATAAAGTAATAACCATGCAAGAGATAAGACCAATCTTGCCCCAGAACCTAAGCAATGGAAAGGTTGCCAGATTTTATTTTACAAAGATTACGGTAATATTTAGATTTACATAATCTTAGAACAATCTCAACATAAAAAGATTTAAAACTATTTTTACTATATAAAATATATTTGTAATGCAAAATTGAACTATATAACGTATATTTTAAACACAAATTTGAAATGAGTTTGGGAAGGGGGCAGGTGCCTCCCTATCTTTCCCAGAGTTACGCCAGTGCTTTATTATACATTCCGCGCAAGCATATTCCGAAAATGGGCTGGTCCTAATAAGTAATGTAAGCAGCTTTTCGGAGCCATAGGGGCACTAGAAAGCAGTAAAACTTCACTAAAATAATTCTTAAGGAGATCGCAAAATACAAAATACACAAGCAAAGACGAAAAAAATCAATTTTTTTGAGAACAGTCATGTTCGATCAGGGGGTACCGCCAATCTGGATATACTTTGTACGAAAAAGTGATTAAATGCGCCCGATATCAAAGAATATTTTTTTTATTTTATAAGAAAAATGTATTGCCATCCAAAATTATGTTGGAATTCTTGGTTTCACCAGATTAAACATAACAACTGATTTTTTTTGGGATACTATAAAAATATAAATATTTTAAATAAATTAGGGACAAATATACTAGTATAATTCGGATTTGTATTTATTTGGTACAAAAAAATTCAATTATGAAGACTCAAAAGAATAGGAACAAAAAAAATTGATTTAATAATAATGACAATGTAAAAAAACACTTTAAACTGTTTTAGATTTTCACTTTTATTCACAATGTTTCGCTAACACTGTAGCTTCGTCAGACAAACGGTATTTAAACTAACAATTTGCTAAGTGAGCTTGGTTTTTATGAAGGATATTTCTAGGTAAAGACTTTTATGGCCTACGAGAGTCCTAACTAACATCTGGGCGCAAATTTCTTACAAAATAGGTGAATTATTTATATCTAAGTAATCGTTTAAGAGATACTGGGAGTATTTACGTTTATTAATTTTCATAGACTCTAAAATTGATAATTTTTTACTTAATCTTCATCGAAAGCATGGTTATTATTTAACAAATGTTCGGCGTATCTTGAATCTGTTTTATTTTTAATAAAGCTTCTTTTATGCTCTGCTAGTCTCTGTTGAAAAGTTCATCCACTCTGGGCTATATACACTTTTGGGCATGATTCACAGTTTAATTTATAAACTCCGGATTTATTATTTTTATTACTTATTTCTTATAAATTTACTTAGATGATTATTTGTTTTAAATGCAATTTTAATGTTCTTTTTAGGCAGTATAGAAGCCACCTTTTCTGTAGGTTTACCGATATAAGTAAGTATCTTATATTTATTTTCTCCTTTGGGTGGCACAGGGTAAATTTCTGAAAGGGTCTTTTTAATAGTTTTTTTATTTAAAATATTGTCAATTATTTTGGGATCATATCCATTGTTAACTGCTATTTGTTTAATTAGGTTAAATTCTTTTTGAAAAAGAATTACATACAGAGAAATTATCTAGAGGGAGGCAGAATATCTCGCATTTAATAAGGTTTAATTCTTTCTGAAAAAGAATTAAACTTAATTAAATAAATAGCAATTAACAATGGACACTTTCAGAAATTTACCCTATACCACCCAAAGAAGAAAATAAATATAAGATACTTACTTATATCGGTAAACCTACAGAAAAGCTGGCTTTTGTACTGCGTAAAAAGATAATTAAAATTGCATTTAAAACAAATAATAATCTAAGTAAATGTATAGAAAATAACAAAGAAAAAATAAATAAACATAATAAATCCGGAGTATATAAATAAAACTATGGATCATGCCCAAAAGTGTATATATGCCAGACTGGGAGAACTTTTAAACAGAGACTAGCAGAGCATAAAAGAAGTTTTATTAAAAATAAAACAGATTTAACATACGCCGAACATTTGTTAGATAATAACCATGCTTTCGATGAAATTTTTGAAATATTACTTACAATAAACAAAACTAAAAATTTGTCACTTTTAGAGTCTATGGAAATTAATAAACGTATAAACAGCCAGTATCTCCAAACGACCATTTAGATATAAATAATTCATGCACCTCTCTATTTTGTTAGGAATTTCCGTTCAGTTGTTATTTAGGACTCTACTAGGCAAAAGTCTACCTAGAAATATGTTTTATAAAAATCAAGCTCATTTAGCAAAGTGTTAGTTTAAATATCGTTTGTCTGAAGAAGCCACAGTGTTAGCGAAACATTGTGAATAAAAGTGAAAATCTAAAACAGTTTAAAGTGTTTTATTTACATTGTTGATAATGGATTTTCATTAACTAACGATCCAGTCAATCAAGTATTAATAATAAAAAATATTCATTTCCCTCTGATGAAGTAATATTATTGTTTTTATACAAAATATAATCTATAACGAGCTTTAAAGAAGCTAATCATTATAAATTCATGTTCACTTTGCTTACATTGTAAGGCCAAACTGAACAAAATTGGTGTATATAAATAACCTAACATATTATATGATCTGCTTTTATAATAAAAATTTCATATTTTTAACAACCCTATGTAAAAAACAGATCATTCACCATACCTTCAGATACGTTTTTAAAATGTCTTTCTTGTAATAATATTATGCCTTCGTAACATATGGTCATTCAGATGTGTTTTCCTTTTGCCAGCATAACTGCAGATGTGACATTTGAATTGTGGTTCAACATTGCATTCGTACCTCACGTGTTGATTTAAATTGTATTTCTGCTTATAAAATTTCCCACAAATATTACATTCATGGGTGCCTAAAAAATGATGATATAAATGGTTTAATTCCAAGCTCAGTGTTGCCAATTGAAGAGCGCCGACTGTCAAACAGGGGATAGTTCCAATCGAAAAAAATCAAAAAAAAATTAAAACTATGGATGGAAAAGGAAATATTAAAAAATAAATTATATTTGTCAATTTTACTGTACATCACTCAAGTTGAAAAAAAGAAATTTGACTTAGGCATAACCTACATTTCCTGCAAAAAAGAGTAAACTTCTAAAGTTGTTATTTAAAAAACGTTAAGATTAGAAGACTGCTTGTAATTTAGCATCAGATTTAATCCAAAATTCTAATTTTCTAGATAGATAATAAATAGATTTCCCTACTAATAAATATGTATCATTGAACGAGATGTGAACACAGCATTGGCAAATATTAAAAAACAATTTTTGATTTACTAATATTATTATACGTCAATGGTTACATTTCTATGACAAATGACACTGGCCCGAATGAATTAAAATTCAATGACTTAATTTAAATAATACATATTTGTTAATTAATCTTAAAAATTCTACGAAATCGCACAATTTTTTATAAAAATAGATCATTCAATATTAAAATGCTACTGTTTATAAAGCTAATATGTCAATAGTTAACATAACCCGAAGTTTTGAAGAAAAATGATTATCAACTTCCAAAAGGCAAGTCAAGTCAGGTATAAAGAATTATGTCATCAACAAGCTAAGATAAAAAGAAATCTGTTTTATGTAACTTGAGACATTTTACCTTAAATTGCAGTTAAGCGCGAGATTTTCTTTATGTCTGAATATGTTTATTCGTATAATAACTGCCATAGTTAAGATTTTACCAACAATTATTTCTATAGCAATATTAAGACTAAGTTTGCATGTGCTTAAATAAACAATATATAGTCTTAGCATTTGTATAAGTAAAGAAATAATAGCACTATATCATTCGTCTTCCAAACGAGGACCCTATCTTGATATGTATGACGTAAGCCATTTTAAAGTAGTTTTTTTCCTAAACAGACCGATTCTAAAACAGTTTAAAAGCTGATAATTTGTGAACAGATCTGTTCTAAACCTGTTTAAAAGATGACTGCTTGCAAACTATGCGAGAGATTGTTAGATATTATCTACTACGAGACAAAAACTTCCGAAGGGCGGAGGGCGTAGAAACTCCATTTTTCCCTACTACTATGAACAAACGGATACTAAACCAGTTAAAAGGTTTATGATTTATGGACAGATCTAGTTTAAAAGCCGATGGTATGCGAACTACGTGAAAGATCGTGTGACGTCACGCAGAATTTCAATTTTTTTTCCTTACAGGTGTAATATTTCGATACTGTTATGTATGTAGATTTATAGTTCAATATAACAGATGTGACACGAAAGAAATAGCTAGTCTGTAGGTACCAAGCGGTAATTGTTAACAACTTAATATTGTTTATTTATTTTTGTCAAAAACAGCGAATGTATGGCGGATAGGAATTTCATATATTTATATACAAAATGTACTGGCAATCAATTTGTTAATTATATCTGCATATATAAACCGTAAGTCCCATTTACATGTTTAAATATGTTAACATGAATAGGTGCGAGAAGTAGGGCAGGAATAGATTTCAAAAAACAAAAACCATATAGACATAAATAAAATTGTATATTTTTATAAACTATATAACAATACATTACAAAGACAGTTGAAAATATAGACACACACAAAATATATCCCTACCAAGTACCTAAAAATAAATAGGCGATATTCTGTACTGGAGGTGGAGGATAACGGCACAGCCACAGCACTACAGAATACAAATATTTGTTTCAGTACTTAGGCAATGTTAATGGAATATACAACCCCAAAACTTAAACGGTTACTGGCCTTCGAAAAACCAAAGAAAAAATCGATCTTTTCTAAGAAAAGAATGGTCCTTAGTTCATATCTTTGACATTATATAGCACTGAAGGTACTGTGATCAAAAGAGAAACGTTGTAAGTAATTTCAATTTGATACGTTAAAGAAGAGACCCATGGTATTATTTACATGACCTTGGTGTACCGTTTTAAAATATTTTCAGACCTACAATGTTGCCGCTTCTACCCTACCTACTAAATAGGTGGCAACATCGCTATTTTAAATTAAATGCACTTAATTTTTTCACTTTTTCTGAAACTACACGTGTTTCTGAGCAACATTTCTGAATACTTCATTAGAGTCTAGAGATCAAAGCCTGGGTTATAGATGGGAAACGTTAACGTCTTGCGTTGCCGTTTGCACTGTCCTTGAAGTTTACTTAACGTAAAGCATCCGGATTACGGTTATATTTTTACCGCCATCCGTTTGAGTTTCCGTTAGCTGCCGCCAGCCGTCGAAAAGATGGCAATATTTAACTTTGATGGAAACGGCTAGCGTATATCGAAGTTTGCGTTAAGCTGCAACCAATGACGTTGATGGATTTTAGAGGGCCTTTCAAAACGCTCGTCCTTCGCAATACATTTGACATTAATATATATATATATATATATATATATATATATTTATATTTAATAACACTGCTAGGGGTCATTGTCTTTAATTTTAAGAAAATATTGGTATAGGAGTTTTGAGTAATTCTACCCCAATTAACAAGTCGAATTCGCCACCCTCTTTGCTACCTCTTCTTCAACAACTTGACAGTTGCGACAGAAATCAATATGTCCGTAATGCCTAGTATTTACTAGGCATCAAAACTATGATTGTGAATATCCATTTTCCACATAAACTTAAACACAAGCAAGACAAAATTGAATTACACAAAAAGGCGAAAAATATTAACATAAAAGTAATCTAGACAGGCTAAGAATTAGCGTAAGCGCTTAGCTCAAACGAACGACGCAAGACGCAAAACTATGTCTACATAGGTTTTGTTTTATTCTTTTGCGAAATAATATCAATTTGGGAAAAAATGGACAAATGGATGTTAAAAGTTCAAGACAGAAAATACAAGATAATTCAAAGGTAGGTTATTGACTAAATGTATGTGAATTCTTCGTTAAAGTTTAAATATTTACGTGTTAACCTCAAAATATCGAGGATGATTTGAGCTAACTTCATTTAGCGTGAATTCAAAAAATAATCGAATAATATTTTACTGCTAAAGTTACAAAAATAATGAGTGAATAAATTTTTTTTTTATTAAAACTTGTTTTTTTTCTTCCGATAATTTTGTGGGGAATACGGATTTTGTTCTCCCCATATTTGAGGAATTTAACCTAGATCTTTAGGGAATTCGGAAAATTGACATTGGCAACGCTGTTTATTACATCAGTTAGATTTCTGGAAGAATTGCGACATGTGTTTCTTGGTATTTTGATTGTAGTACCATCGAGCATACTCATCGATTGATTCTGGATGAAGTTTCTTGACGTGCAGCATTACGTTATATTTCTGTTTCGTGGTGTAACTGCAGTACCAGCATTTGTTTCCCTTTTCTTTTCCGCATTCGATTTTTTGGTGACGTCTGAGTGAATGTGTCGACTGGTATCCTCTGGAGCATTTTTCGCATATCAATTGTTTCTCAAGAGCTAAAATCGATCAAGTCTTAATTTAAATTTTTATAGTTTATTGATAAAAAGATCATTTCAATAACAAACATGATCAACAAATGAATGGATCCTCCGTTTGTTTGCAATATACAGGGTTTCTACGAAAATTTTGACATCTTCATTCAAGTGGAGCGTTAACTTAACAACCTGTATACAAAACAAATCTTTATCACACGATTTATGGTTTGTTAAGTTGTTGACATACCGTTATCATTAGTATTAAGAAGTTTGGATACAGGCTGTGACAAAAGTTAGTAAGCATTTACCAAATACTAACTTAATGTATTTTATAGATCTCAGACCAAATAAATAATAAATATTGGAAAATATAAAACCACTTATGTGTATGTTACATTGGAATCTTTTAATGCCTTACTCATGAAAATCGGTCAAGGCGTTCAGCCTGCACTGTTAAAAATCATAGAAGAATTAAACATGCTTCGAGAAGTAAAATATAGTGTAAATTAAATATTTATTTAATTATAAAATTAGTAATAATGGATGTCTCATGTAGATGTTCCACCTCACTCTTTATATCCGTTAATTTTTAAGTTATCCCGAAACTTTTGTTCATTTGAAAGTTGAGCTTAAATACTTTCTAGAAGTTTTACCACATCTAATCTAATCTCATTATACAACATTTTTTTAGGAAGTTTCCTTTTTTTATTTTTGTCATCTGTAATATTGGGATTTTTTCTACCAGAACGTCAAAAGAGTATTTAAAAAAAACCATTTTTTTAGTCGAGATAACTAACATTTTTTAATTGAACAGACGCCTCCATGGTAAGCGTAAGCAGATATCAGCAGAGAGTTTTCGTTGCCATGGTTTTACATTCAAAATACAATTTTTTTTTGTTCAAACTGAAGACCAAGTCGAAATGAAAAGAATTAATTATCAAGATTTTGCTTAAAATTTAATACATTATACACACAATACGCATACAATTAGTTAAAAAATTATAGAAAAATTTCTTGTCTTCTTTCCAGGTACAGACACGTTTTAAGAATTCTCGAGGAATGAAATTTCAAACACTTGGTTTAGACGTGTTTTGTCAAGCATTTTCCACTCTTCTGATACACTCTTTAGTGGGGAACTTCCGTAGTAGTAGTTGGGGGAGGTCTAGAGACCTGGCTGGTAGGCCTGTAAGACCCTTTCAGTCTACCCTAGACCCTCCCTCAACCACCACCCGCCACCAGGTTTCCATCCTTAAATCTACCTGTCGTTCCTACATAGGTCTGGATATCTTTCCAGGACAGTTCCTTGACTGCATCCCTATGCAAGACCGTAGTACTAAAAATAACCTGGCGCAGTCTTGCTCGTGCTTCACACGTGCACAGGAAGTGGAGTGGAGTTTCCTCCTCCTCCTGTCACTCCGTGCAGGTGGAGTCCTCCTCATAACCTAAAATAGGGAGGTGCCTCCTTAATCGACTGTGCCCCGTTACTACTTCTACGATGAGTCTTCCTGTCCCGCATTAACAGCCAATCTGTTCGACCTTCACACTCACCTCGCAGTTCTTGGTGCTCCCGTTCGTCGAATGCAATCCTTATTTGCAGCCTAGTAATACCTAAAGCCGGTTCTCGTTACCCTCAATCCCACAATGTCCCGGCACCCAAACCAACCTCACCCTCTTACTCCTTGCCAGCTGCTCCAGCCTGTCACCACATTCCTGAATTTCCGTACTCTTCACCTTTTTCTTTTCAAATATTCCCAGGCAAAGAAAGAAATTGGCTAGCGAGAGATGGAGGCTAGAAAAAGGCGCCTATTTGTCCCCATCCAACTGTGCTCATCCTTCAGGAACCCAATTTCATTAGGGACAACCAAAGAAACCATTTCCAGGAAAGTAATCAAAATGCCATTGACAATTTAATCTATGCACCGTTCGCCAGTCAAATTTTCTTTAGAAATGAAAGGTCTAATTATCGTTGAATTTTAAATTCCCCACCAAACGTTAAATTTCCGCTTCCTTTGACCACCTCTGAGGCAGACCCTGTATTCATTTTGTTGTGCCTAATAATGCTTCTTATGCCGGTTAAACCTACCATCGGAAGTAAACCCCGATTCATTGCTCCAAATAATAATATTTATAAAACTGTTGTTATCCTGGAGTTTAGGCAAAATGAAAGCACAGACATTGACATGTATTTCTGCATCTACAGTATTGTGCAATTGAAGCGCAATTTTTTAAAATTTAACCTGAATTTAAAAGCTATAACTTGTAAACAAAATGGTATGTTTACAAACGGGTTTTTACATTTTATAGGCTCATATTTTGTTAAAATGTTTATGGTATGCGTGTTTTAAGGGTTGCTTTGGTCTGGTATATGCGAAGAATAAGACAAAAGTAGTTTTTTTTATGAATATATATTTATATATATATATATATATATATATATATATATATATATATATATATATATATATATATATATATATATATATATATATATATGTAGTTAATAAATAGCTTCTTAGGAGAAAACTGATTTCTCAAAATTTTGATCTGATTTGTGACTTTTTTAATTAATTTTTTTTTCTTATAATAGGCATTTTTTACAACATTTTTATCTCTAAATTAAAAACTCTTATTAAAAATATTTTCTTCCTATTCCTTCTATTCCTTCGGTTAATATTTGCATGAAATTTAAAAAGTTATTAACCCCTGTTTCTCAATATACAAAGAATAGTCAAAATGTAATTTTGTAAATTTAGGATAAAAGTGTAATTTCAGCGATTTAATTTAGTTCAATAGTTAGAGACGGACGTATAAGTTGTGCCCCTTCCTGTATAAAGATTTTAATAATTATATATTTTTAGACACTCTTGGACCTACCCTGTATGCTGTTTGACTTACAACCATTCTATGTACACTTTATATGATTATCGAGGACACACCAACTTTTGGCAATATTTTTATTTTGATTGTGAAGTCAATAACAAAAATTCCCATATGTTGTACAATTAAATGATCACACTGTATATGTTTAGTTTGCTTTTAATCTGTAACTTTTATTACCTCAGCTTTGTCAATGAGAACCATTCATTGGACAAATAACGTTTGTTTTGACTTGACTGACTTAAGAAAATTTTGTATATTTGGATTTTAAAAAAATAATGTTATTTAGTTTTACCTCGTTTCTGTCCACAATTCTCGTATGTTTGTGCTCCTTGTTAATCTATTTTTGTATAACGTTTTATTGTTTGACAATAAAACAAACTTGGTATACGAAAACTTACTAACAGAGAAGAAAATATACTCAATTAGGCCTACCTTTATTAAAAAAGGGCCTAGAATTAGTAATTTAAAAAAAAAAATAGTTTCTATGTTAAAAAAGTAAAGTTTAAAAAATAATCAAAATTACTCGGAATACGGGTAATAATTCTACGAAATTAAAAAATCGCCCCGAGGTTTGAAGTCACTTTTATCAAAAAATAATACGAAAAAGTAAAAATCCCCTTTACGGAATTCAGGAGACAAAGTCTAATTTAAGAAAATAAGAAAGATCTATAACGGTCTGACAAAATTAAATAGTACGCCTTTCAAATAAAATTAACATTCGGAAAGTGAAAATTGTATTTACTTTTTTTTCAAAACGTCCTTGGAGAAGCCAAAATAATTAAAAGAATAGTCTTTTTAATAAGAGTGTTTAATTTAGAGAGAAAATGTTTAAAAAAACGCGTATTATAAGAAAAAAACCCATTTAATAAGTATAAAAGACAAATTTTCGCTTTTGACAAAGTTGATGTAAAAAAAAACTACTTTTGTGTTATCCCTCGTATATACCAGACCAAGGCAATCCTTAAAACACGCATATTACAAAAATGTTAACAAAACATAAGCCTACAAAATGTAAAAAACCGTTTGTAAACATACCATTTTGTTTACAAGTTAAGGCCATTTAAATTTAGGTTAAATTTTGAAAAAATGCACTTCAGTTGCACAATAGTGAATTTATTAATAAAAAAAATCAAAACACAGGTGTTTTTTATTTAATAATATTTTTATTATGACTTTTTACTACATACACATGTTGTAAAATGGATTTTCCCTAGAAATAAATAAATACAATTGAAAACGTAAACTTCAAAACTAATATAGCAAGACTCTTAAACCTTGTAAAGTAATGAGTAAGCAGTCACAAAAAAAATATAAAAAAAGTGCTTAAAGTATGTACTTATTACCTTGGACAGACAACCAAACACAAAGGAACAACATAATGTGCCGTACGGTCCGACCAGGGCGACTTTTATTTCTAAAAACAACATAAAATGAAAATTGAAGAATACCATCAAGACATAAGCATATTAAAGCTAACGGGAAAATAAATATATCTCTGGAAGAAAAATGTAAAGATACAAAATACTGAAAAAAAAGTAAGGCACTATTTCACAAAAAAAATTTTCCTGAGAATCACATACAAGTTTTTAAACAAATACCCAGAGTGAACCTGGCGCAACCCATTTAACTCGTTACGGAAAAGAAAAAAAAACGAAACTAAAAAAATGTACGGACAATGCTGCCTATAGAATGTTACATGTTACATGCTTACAAACTCTCCAAATTGATGGAGCTACGCATACTTAATGACGAAAATCACCCACATATTTTAATGCATTTAAAGAGATCCGAATCACTGATTCGAGTCTTAAGTTGACTCAGACCCGGGTCTTAAAAAAAATCCAGATTTCTCATCACTATTTCTCGGTAATCTAACGGACTTTTTAAATTGTATTATCATTATTTTACAGTGTGCCACAAGGTCACCAATAGCTTCACTTTTTTATATTTTGCAGTGTAGAGATGGCTAGTGGGTGAGTGATTCGGTTCGCGTGATCCGATCTTTGATTTTAATGAATGACTCGAGTCACTCATCTTAAAATCACTCGAGTCTCGAATCTCAAACGACTGCTAAGTTCACTTACTACGTACACTTTCTGACTCCTGTTTCAGCTCTCGTTACTCTTGTACAGGGTGTCCAATTTTGGTTGTAAATGCAAGGTATCTCCGTTATTTGCAAATATTTAGGGTTGAGGTTTTTGCGACACCGGGCCACTTTTTTGTCAAACTCAAGCTGCCGTAATCAGATTTTCCATAGCCCGCCTCGTTTCGGAGATACAGGGCCAAATTGACAAAATTGCATTTTGGGACACCCCTCGTATCTCGGTTATCTTTTAGCATATCGAAAAGGTAAAAGCTGGCTCTTATAGAGCTTTTTACGTAGAATCCAGTGGCGTGGACAGATTTTTACTCGGGGCCGTCGTTTTTGATACACGACCCAAAGTTACGTTTTTTTTTTAAATGGGACACCCTGTATATTTTTACGGAGTCCTATTCGTCTTATTATGAGCTTTTCAAAAATATAGTTATCTATACTTATTTTAAAAGTAAGGCTACAGTTTAAGTTTTTAAGAATATATTAAGTATATCTTTTTTTCATAATTAGCCATGTTCAAAAGAACTGCTCAAACTGATTTCCATTTTCTCTTAGACATCTCTCACACACTCTTGCAATTTTACCCTGTGCATATGAAATGACTACATTGCGTGCTTGTATTTGCAAAAATGCCTGCTCAGTGGTGTTATGCAGGTCTTGAACTGTGTTATGTCGGGTATAAAAAATTAAATTTTTTATGTGACCCCATAAAAAGAAGTCCAATATAGACAGGTCAGGCGACCTAGGAGGCCATCGGACAGGTCCGTGCGTTCTAATCCAGCGTTCGGGGAAGTTCTCTTCTAAATACCGCCTCACAATTTGGGAGTTATGTGCTGGAGCTCCGTCTTGTTTGGTTCCTAGTACGAAACAAGCGACATTAAAGCCAAATCTTCCTTGTTGCTTGCGTGGGAATATCAAATGTTGATTTTCAGGTGACCAGTGTTTCGTATTGTGTCTATTAAATATTCCAACACTACTTATATACGATTCGTCGGACCATATAACCGCCCTTCCAAAATTTTGGTTAGTATTATTTTTTTGTAAATACCACTGTAGGATGTAGATTTTGCACAACTCTGACTTTATAAGGTTTATACTTATGTTTCTTTAAAATCGTTTGAACCCGAGACTTGATTACACCCACTTCATTCTCTATTTTTCTACAGGACGTTACAGGCGTTACATTTACACTTGCTAAGACGTTAATTTCATCAGCCTCAAGATTCTCTTTGTTATATTTCTTTGATCTGGGCTTTTTGAAAGAGCCAAAATTTATTAAATTCGATTTCAGCCTATAGAATATTAATTTATTAGGCTGGCTACTTTCCGGATATCTATATAATAAAAGTTTAAGTTTTAAAAAAGATTGCAATAATAATTATGAAAATAAAACATTACCTAATGAAATAAAGCTCAGAAGCAGCGTTTATATTTTCATGACTCTCTATGAAACAGGTCAGCATATCATATTGCTCAAAGTTTTCAAATAATTGATTGGCAGCCATTTGTTAAAAAGTAATAATCAGAGCGACTAATTTAACAAGTCTATTAGTATTAACATCAAAACTTCATTTACTTTATGACAAAGCAGTGACAAAGCCATTTTTGACAATCAGTCCATGGCTTACTATGAAAAATATAGATAGATATTATTACAAACCTAAATTGCAGCCTTATTTTTTAAAATAAGTATAGATAACCGTATATTTTTGAAAAGCTCATAATAAGACGAATAGGACCCCGTAAAAATATACAGGGTGTCCCATTTAAATAAACGTCACTTTGGGTCATGTATCAAACATGACGGCCCCGAGTAAAAATCTGTCTACGCCACTGGATTCTACGTAAAAAACTCTAATAAGAGCCAGTTTTTACCTTTTCGATACGTTAAAAGATAACCGAGATACGAGGGGTGTCCCAAAATGCAACTTTTTCAATTTGGCCCTGTATCTCCGAAACGAGGCGGCCTATGGAAAATCTGATTACGGCAGCTTGAGTTTGACAAAAAAGTGGCACGGTGTCGCGAAAACCTCAACCCTAAATATTTGCAAATAACGGAGATACCTTGCATTTACAACCAAAATTGGACACCCTGTACAGCGGAACAATATGTGAACAGTTCTTCGTTCAATGCCTGGCAGTCGGTCGCCGATGAATTAAATATTATTTAATTTTTAATATTTTTACATAACTGATAGACGGAAGGGGTTTTCATTCGCTTATTTTTTATTCCTAATATTACAAGAAACATAATTTGTTTATTTCGATGCTAATCAATAAATTGATTATAAATGAGTGTAATTCATACTTGCATCCCAGACTTTCAGATAATAATAGAATAAAGTTAACACATTATAAATAAAATATAATGACGATTAGAACATTACAAAATATATTTATTTAAGTATTTATAATTTACAAAACCTATAACTTAAGGACTTATACGAGTAAAGTATTCGATGACTCGAGTCAGTGACATGATTCATTTAATGCTGATGACTCGACTGACTTGACTCAATAAAAAGACTTGCTTTTGCCATCTCTATTGCAGTGTGCTCAAGATAAGGGACCAGTATGGGGTATTGAAAATAGTAACGGTAAGAGATAGTAACTAGCGCCTTCCTTCTGTTGGCCTTATAAAGTAAGGGAATAACGGCACCCCGGCTTTCTTACTTTACTACCCCGAGGTTTGTGTACTTGACAAAACAAAATTGTATTTTAATCATAAATACGATTTTAAATGTAAATCATGGCAACAATAGTATCTCTTACGCTTACTACGGGGGCGTCTATGCCTCTTAGCTTTAAAAATTCAATGTAAATTATTTGTGTTATAAAAATGTTTTTTTTTATTTAGGTAGAAAAAAATTCCAGTTTTACAGACGACAAAGATGCAGTTTTTGGGAAGCTTTTTGAAAAAAAAAACTTTGTAATCTGATTAAATTAAAGGTAGTAACATTACTAAAAAGTACTTTCATTTGAAAGCTAAGTCTCCAATGAACAAAACTTATAGGATATGTTAAAAATTAACGGTGATAAGGGGGATGGAACTTCTACGTGGGACACCCTGTATATAACATACATATATAGTAGAAACTATAAAATACAACAACCTTTAAATATTGGAGACAGTGGTATGTCGCTTCATGACATGCGCCTTCAGGTTTTCCTTTCTTAAAGTCTTAAAATTGCACATTTGACAAGCAAAAGACTTTTCTTTACCACACTCGAACTTTGTGTGGTTATACAAGGATGGATAATGTCTGTAACGTTTCAAGCATATGTTACATTGGAACGGTTTGTCGAGAACTACAAAAACAATACAATTTTTATATTTGGTATAAAATAATTAATACTATAAATAATAAGTTAAATGGTGGTATTATACCTATATTATTTTTTTTATTTTATTTATTTATTTCATATAAGATATCAACAGACCGAGGTCCAAAATGATATCTACGGATACATATAAAGGTAGAACAAGTCTCATGAGGTACTACAAATTATGAAAATATAAAAAATACAAAAAAGTGGTACATAATTATTCATAATCATTCCAAAGTAAAAAAAATTATTCAATTTGGTAAAGACGTTTGATCAATTTGCGAAAACTGTTTAAAGAGTTATTAAATAAGTCAACATTAGCATATCTCGAATTATATAGTGTAAGCATTCTATTTAATGGGGCATTTCTTCCTAGGTTTGTTGGACAAAAAGGTTCAAAAAATAAATAATTATCTCTTAACGCACGTTGTTGAATATTAAAGTGAATACTCGACAGAATATTTGGAGAATCTACAAGATTATTGACGATTTTGAAAAGGAAAATTACATCGGTGTGCTCTCTACAAGCCTCTAGTGAAAAAATTTTAAATCGGCTTCGAAGAACGGATGTGCTAATGGTGCTGCTGTAGGTCCCTGTTTCCTTACAATATAAATATCTTAAAAAGTTATTTTGAACTATTTCTAATCGGTTTTTATAGATTCCGTACTGTGGATTCCAGGCTACACTAGCGTAGTTTAGTCTACTATAAATATATGAATAATACAGAGTCTTCATAGATATAATTGAGTTAAATTGTCTACATTGTCTCAAGATAAATCCAAGCATTCTGTTCGATTTCTTAACTACATAGTCAACATGAAGCGAAAAAGTCATTTTTTTATCCAGGATCACACCTAGGTCCTTGATAGAGTCCACTTGTCTTAAGGGCACATTATCGAAGTTATAAAGAAAAATAAATTTTTGAAAGTTACGAGTGAAGGAGATATAACAACATTTATCGATATTAAGAACCAACTGGTTATTTTGACAATATTGATAAAACGAGTTAAGGTCACTCTGAAGCAGAAGACAATCGCTTATACTTTTTATGCCTAAATAAATTTTTAGATCATCTGCATATAAAGAGAAGTTACAATACCTGAAGCATTCATTTATATCATTTAAATATATTAAAAAAAAGAACGGGGCCCAAGTGAGACCCTTGGGGCACTCCCGAGGTTACAACATAAGATTTAGATTTATGCCCATTGACTACAACCAGTTGGCTTCTATTACACACACATGACGTCAACCAACGAAGCAGATCTCCATGCACACCGACCCCAGAGAGCTTAGATATTAAGGTGTTAAGATTTATTTTGTCAAAAGCCTTACTAAAGTCGGTGTACACTGAATCCACCTGCACTTGTGAGTCCATAGAGTTCAAAATGAAGTTAGTAAACTGTGTTAGATTGGTATCTACGGATCGTTTAGGAAAAAAGCCATGTTGCTCCGACAATATGCTCATTTTTAGATTATTTATCAAATGCTTTTGTACAATACTTTCGAAAACCTTGCTAAAAATGTTTAATTTACATATAGGTCTATAGTTTGAGATACAATTCAGGTCGCCGCTCTTAAATATCGGAACGACATATGCGTTTTCCCATTTCAGCGGGAAAGTACAGTCGCTAAAAGATTTGTTGAAAATCATAGTCAAAGGCACACACAGACTAACTGCGCATTTTTTTACAAAGTAAGATGGTAATCCATCGGGACCGCTACCTTTATTTTCGTCCAGTTCTAACAAAACTTGCAGGATGTTTTGTTCAGTTATATGTATCTTACTACTTATTTGATTATTGTTGTAGGGGACAAAATGAAAAGATTTTTGGTGGTAAGGCTGAAAGACACTTCTAAAAAATGTTGCAAACAATTCACTAATGGCCGGCCCTTCGGCTAATTCTCTATCATGATGCATTACATTAGGTATCGTTCTATTACGGTTTTTTATCGATACAAAGTGCCAACATTTTTTTGAGTTGCCTGGTATATCGTCCTTAATGGAATTCAAATAAGTAGCATGATCCCTCCGGATTAGATTTTTAGAAAGACGCCTGAGGTTACAAAACAATTGATAATCTCTTATGTGTTTAGTTTGTTTCCATATTTTATGTTGTTTATTTTTAAGTTTGATCCATTTAATTGTATTATTAGTAAAATACGCCGGAAATTTATTATTTACTTTTCTTTTCGGTATATATAAGTCAGCGACTTCGTAGAGCTGATCATAAAATGCTTCAACAAACTGATCCATATTGCTACACTTCCGAAACAAATTTGCCCAATTTATACTCTGGAATTTTAAGTTGATCGCATCATAATTACCTCGTCTGAAACTACGAATGAAATCGATATTATATATTAAGTTCACCGGAGAACGGCAAATCAAGTTAAATTCTATACTTTTGTGGTAAATGTCTTCATATATTAGAGGGTCTGCTGCCCTTAAGTTGCTAATTAAAGATTTATTACAAAATATTAAATCCGAGATTATAGTATTGCTATTGAATACTGAGTTGTATTGCCTAAGGCCATAAAAAGTAATTATATCCCATAAGTCATTAAATTTTCTAGGAATATTTTCATATGTCAGATAAGTGCAATCAACTTTTGACATCCAGAGTACGTCCGGCATATTAAAGTCTCCGCAAATTAATACCGTGTCGCTCGATATCAAGTTAAAAAGACGGTATAGGTTATTGGAAAAACATGACAACGCATTATCATCACCGGGCGGCAGGTATACACAACATAGGTTGATTTTACCTTTGTTCTGAGTGTAAAGCGTTACCCAGATGTCCTCTGCGTCGCTCTGCCATTCAGGATGACTAACAGCTTCGTATTCCCTGCTCACTGCAATTAGAACTCCGCCACCATCATGTTTTACACTAGCACTAGTTTCACGATCTCGCTGAAACACACGAAATTTTTCATCAAAAATTTCACAAGAAAACACTGACGAATTCAAGCAAGTTTCCGTGATAAACATTAAATCATATTCAGAGGTACATGCACTTAACTTGAAATCAGTTGTCTTAGTCCGTAATCCTCTAACGTCTTGAACATAGATTGACAGATTTTGCTCCATTGTGGAAACATAAATGTACATGAAACACAAACAAAAGAAGGAACCGAGAGAAAAAACATTTAAAGGTGGATTAGGTCTTCTTCCGACTGCAATTGTATGACCTTACTGCCTTCTTCCTTGCGCAGAAAAATATGGCCGTTTTTGACCCATACGAATTTAACGCCCTTCAGGCGTGCTGCATCCCTTGCTTTCTTGAAAAGCATCTTATTTTCGGAGGAAAGGTGTTCGTTGAGAAAAATTTTGTCAGAAACATCGTCAATGCTCAAAGCATACTTCTGAGTAGAGGCTTTAGTCATTTTATAAGCCTGCATGACTTCATCCCTAAATTTCTTTGAGGAATACTTAACAATTATATTTTTAGGAATTTTAGTATTAAAGGCATGAACTCTTTGAATTGAGATTATTTTTTCGGGTTCGACAGCGACACCCAGGGCGCCATGGACTTTCTGTAAAATAATACCCAAGCTTTCATTATTTTTTTCGGTAATACCTTGAAGTTCAATATTATTTATGCGGGAAAATTGTTCTAAATCATTAACCCGCTTATTTAGCACCTTTAAATGTTTCTGAAGATTTACGTTATCCTGCTTCAAGACATCCACGTCCTTGAGACATTGAGCGTACTTCGCCATAGATTTTTCGAAATCGGTGATTTTATCCGAGCAGAAGCTAACTGATTGTACTAAATCGTTTTGTTTATTTCTAAGATGGCCTAAATCTTGTTTTATCGTCATTAAGACATTCATAATTTCCTGCGATTCTGATATATCCCGGGCGACCGGACTGCACGGCAGCATATTCGACGCCGGCGCTGTCTTTATATCTTTTACACAGTCGGGGCACTTCCAAACGAGTGATCCATTACTCCCTCGCAGAAAGTTCAGCTGGTCCGCTGTAATACCAACACACCTGATATGATAAGAGTAAATGCAGTGTCCTTGACATGATAGACCCGGCGATTTTTTACCGATTGATGTCGCACAAATTTTGCACACCGAAGACATTCTCAGACCGTTTTACGGAAAACAGGCCACACTTTTAAAATAAAAGTCAGATATTCTGACCCTAATATCTTACAGTTAGGATACGAGAAAAAATAGACTGAAAAGGTCACTTTATACCACTAAAATAGGATAAAATAACGGAGATAAAATAAACACGACTGTTCACCTTGACCGTAAACGAATTAAAAAATGTCGTCTAATTGTGCCATTTGGATATTCGTCTAATTGTGCCATTTGGATATTCGTCTAATTGTGCCATTTGGATTTCCAGGCTAATCGAATATATAAATAAAAATAAATTAATTAATTCATGATCCAAATCTCTAAAAAAACGTTTATCTCACAAATATAAATAAACAGGGACCCGCAGATTCTTCGTTTTCGAGATAAAGTGAACAATTTTTTTAAAACATTTTTATATATCTCGTACATTTCCAGATATTTTAAAATCAAATTTGAACCGCTTTATATTAGGAAAACTCAAACAAGCAACTAAATAAGTTCTAAAAAATCTACAGAGTGTTATTTTAGTTCTGTTTGTAACCCATTTAGCCCTACGACGTCACTGGCAATTTTTACAAAAACATTCTGTTCTGCAATTTTTTAATCTCATTAATTGTGTTGATTATTTGCATCGTTTAGATATTATTTAGCAAAATATCCTGTCATGTATACCTAATTTGAAATTTATAATGCATCACCAATACAACTTTATAATTTATTAATTATAATAGCATAACCAGACATATAAAAAACAAATTAACAAAAACAGACAGAAAAATCAAATGAAAATTAATGAGAGACTTGAGTTTGAAGCTGAGAAACAAGATGATCAAAACAACCTCAATTTGGGTCAATATTACTATACATAGGCGCAAAGTGTTTTCTAAATTACCATCTGTAAGCCGAGTACAACGCTTTTTTTAGTAATTTTCATGCTAATCACATGTATACGGGGGGCTACCGAATGTACAAATTATTTTTCGTGCGAAAATTCTCAGCTGTGGTTATGTTCTGTAAAATTCGCTTAGGCCCACATCATCAAATTTAGACTTTAAATATGAGTCTTCTTGCACCTCGATCAACTCCATTTGTAGGGGAAGTGGAGTTTATACTTATAAGGATTTGTAAAAATATTGAAAGTGCTGTCCATATTCTTAAAGTCAGACAACCGATCAGTGAATTGCTCTGACAGTAGTCTCAGTTCTTCAGCATGGCGACCGTATTCAATGTTTTCGTGACTGGATAATGTTAAAAAATGAAAACAGTTTTTACTTCTCATTTGTCTTTCCCGAAAGCGAATTTTGTTTTAAAAAGCTTTAAGATGACTGAACAGGGTATCCGAATTTCGATGGTTTTACGGGGTATCTCCCTTATTACTGCAGATAGAGAGATGCGGTTTTTGAAACACTGTGCTACTTTTTTGTAAAATCAAAGAAGCCACAAACAAATTTTTCCTAGCCCACTTCGTTTTTGAAACACAGGGCGAAATTGAAAATTTTGAGTTTTTAGGTACCCCTCATATCTCGATGGTTTGGCAACTTACCAAAAAGGTGAAAACTAACTTCGATAGAGTTTTTTGCGTAGGATCCGGTGGCGTAGTCAATTTTTGGTTAGCTACTATCGTTTTCGAGGTATACACTGAAGTTGGGTTTTTTTAAATGGGATAGCCTGTATATTTTTTAATATTTGGTGTCCGCTCATTTTCAGCTTCTCAAAAATATAGAACACTTGATATTTATTTCAATCCGGTATCGACAATTAAGACAATTTAAAGAAATTTTAATCTGTTTTTCTAGTAAGCAATGAAAACTGTGTGTTAATTTTCTAAATCTGAAATATCTGTACCAAAGTTTGTTATATTGTCATTATTAAACAATAAATCAGTTAACAAAGATTCATACTATTTAATTTTTACGCTAGGGAAACACACAAACATCTAAGAAATCTACTAAAAACACATATTATAAACTAAAAATATATACATATGACGATAATTTAATTATTTTTCTAATCTTGCCAATAAAATTGTATTCTGTCAAATACTTACTATTGACTAAATTATAAAAAAACGCTATGCAGGGTGTAGAAATTACAGATACTGTTCGAACTGTTCCCCATTATACCTTATACACGTATCACACATCTTTCTTATTCTACTTAGTGCGTTAAATATCGAAAGGCTTGTTTGTAGATCTTCGATCGTGTGGTGTTGCCTTTGGCAAATGATGACTTCAAGACATCCCCATAGAAAAAAGTGTAGGACCGACAAATCTGGCGACCTAGGCGGCCATCTTACAGCCCCATTTGTACCAATCCAGCGACCTGGAAATTCATTTTCTAAAAAGGTACTAACAGTCCGTGCATTATAAGCCGGGGCATCATCTTGCTGAAGAAAAATATTTTGTAATTGAGCCAGAGTAATATTATCTAATAAATCAGGAAGCGTAGTTTCCAGTATCTCTAGGTACCGGTTTCCTACCGTTATAAATGACATACTTTATTTTTGTGCCAAGGATAAAGCAGGACACGCTAAATCCAAACCTGCCTTGTTGTTCGCGTGGAAATATAACGTGTTCATTTTCTTTTGACCAGTATCTATTATTGTGTCGATTTAGAATATCTGCACTTGAGATATATGCCTCGTCAGACCATATAACTCTTCTTTCGAAATTTATTTCGGTTCATATGAATGTACCAATTGCAGAAATCTATGCGACGCTGTGCATCTCCCGGGTGCAAATGGTGCACTATCTTATATTTATATGGTTTGAAATCGTATTTTTTTAGAATAGTCTGCAGTGTTGACTTCGGTACTCCCACTTCATCCTCGACTTTTTGACAGGAAGTTGACGGATTGATTGCAACGGCAGCTAAAACATTAATCTCTTCAGTTTCCCGATTTTCTTTGTAATATGATTTCGGTCGCGGTACTTTGAATGATCCGTGATTTACTTTTATTCTCGAAAATGTTCTCTTATCGGGCTGTCTTCATTGTGGGTATCTATAAGGAATAAATGCTTATTTACAGATATATAGAGTATAGAATGACATATTGAAAATAAATTAAATTGAATTATTTTATTATACATGGCGATGTAAAAGATGTTTTTTCTCAGCACTTATCAACAAAACTGCTATTCTACTTTTCAATTATTTTAATTATAATTAGTTTTATTGGAAATTTAGTGACATCGTATGTTTCATGTTACAGACTTGCTGCAATAATATGGTTTTTTATTACAAGCAAATTTTGTACACAATTGTAACCGATTAGGAACGATAGGCATAATTTGAAATATTAATATTATTATTCTGAAAAAAAAGTCACACAACTAAAGTTTTATTATTATCTATACTTTTGTTTTTCAAAAATACTGAGAGTCCTTCTACATCGGCTATCACTAGTTCCGAAAAGCCCTGGTTTAAGAAGCAAAGTTATTTTGTTTACTTAATATTAGTCCTGTCACTTACCGGATTAGATACATCTCTGACGCTTCATCCGGATTTTCCTGGCACCGTATAAAACAAACAAGCATGTCATATTTCTCCAAGTTTTCGAAATTCGCAGCCATTTGATATTTAATAAATTGACAAAGGCAATATTTGTTTAAAATAATTTAACATTGACAAATGTCAATTAGTTTCTACAATGGCTCAACAGAATCTATATATTTTTTTGTTTAATCAAGTCATGGCCGCCTTATTTTATTTAAAACAGAAATTTTGAAGGGATAAATTAAATAGTTGTAAGTAAGTATTTTCAAACAACACAATTGTCAACATTAGAAAAGTATTAAATCCAACGTCATTTGTTGTAAATAAAACATTTTTAGAGTATAATAGGTATATATCTTTTTATTAGATTTCCTAAGTATTTGTGTTAGTTTTGTTGTCCAGGGTAAATACTAAATAGTAAGTGTGTATCTTTGTTTATTGATTTATTGTTTAATTATGATATTATAACAAACTTTGGTACAGTTAATTCAGATTTAGAAAATTAACAGACAATTTTCATGGCCTACTAGAAAAACAGATTAAAATTTCTTTAAATTGACTTTATTGTCGGTACCGGATTGAAATAAATATCAAGTGTTATATATTCTTGAGAAGCTAAAAATGAGAGGAAACCAAATATTAAAAAATATACAGGGTATCCCATTTAAAAAAACACAACTTTAGTCTATACCTCGAAAACGATAGTATCTAACCAAAAACTGACTACGCCACTGGATTCTACGCAAAAAACTCTATCGATGTTAGTTTTCGGTTAAGTTGTCAGGCCATCGAGATACGAGAGATACCTGAAAACGCAAAATTTTCAATTTCACCCTGTATCTCAAAAACGAAAAGGGCTAGGAAAAATTTGTTTCTGGCTTCTTTGGTTTCACAAAAAAGTAGCACAGTGTTGAGAACACCGCATCTCTCTACCTTCGGTAATAAGGGAGATACCCCGCAAAACCATCGAAATTCGGATACCCTGTACAGGGTGTCCGGATTTGGTTGCAAAAGCAGGGTATCTCGCTTATTTTTAAAGATAGAACCTTGCGGTTTTCACGAACCTGAGCTAATTTTTTGTGAAACTCATGAAGCCGTAAACAAAATTTTCATAGCCTTCTTCGTTTATGAGATACAGGGCAAAATAGAAAATTTTGCATTTTGGGACCCCCCTCGTATCTCGCTTATCCTTTAACTTAACGCAAAGGGAAAAATTGCTGCTTATGTAGTTTTTTACGCTGGATTCAGTGGCGTAGTCATATTTTTCATTTGAGTTGTTATTTTTTAGATATGACCCAAAGTTGTGTTTTTTCAAATGGGACACCCTGTATATTTGTCCAGAAATTGATTTGTCCTCTTAAAAGCTTCTCAAAAACATATAATAGTATGGGTCTATTTTAATAAACAACAACAAAAATCCTAATTTTTATAATTATCATCCCAAATTTTGCAGTAGGCCATGCAAAACAATGCTGCCTTTTATTTAAAGTCGTTAACAATATCTACATCCTAACAATAAATCAAAATAAATATGTAATTAAATCTATTTATCAAAATATGTATTGATAATTTCGCACCAAAAAAGTACCACCTACCTAGATTTATGTAACACAAGAACAAAACAGTAATAAATTATTATGTACTCGTAACAAGCCTTTCAGCAAAAATCAACTGTTGTATAAGAACTACAGTAACCATGGAAATCAAAAGAACTGTTGAAACTGATTTCCATTTTGTTCTATGCATGCTTCGCACAATTTTCGTATTCGTTTTAGGGAATTAAGCAAAATAACGGGATGATTTTGTAAATAGCGAAAATTTTCTCTTATTGCATTTCCTAAATCTTGGACATTATCATAGTGGTCTTTGTAAATTCTATTTTTCAGATATCCCCATAGAAAGAAATCTAAAATCGATAAATCTGGGGACCTAGGGGGCCATCTTATAGGTCCATTTGTTTCGATCCATTGATTGGTAAAATTATTGTCCAGAGATAATCTCGTAATTCCAGAATTGTGTGCAGTAGCACCGTTCTGTTTCGTTCTAAATTTCGTTAATTTGCGCTAGAGGAACATCGTCAAGTAATTCAGATATAGCAGCCTCTAAAATTTCTATATAGCGATTGGCTGTTAGATTTCCTCAAATATATAAAATTTTATGTGTTCCTAATATGAAGCAGGACACATTTAGACCAAACCTGCCCTGCTGCCTTCTGGGAAATATTTGGTGTTGATTTTCCTGGGACCAGAATCTACTATTGCGCCTATTGAGTATACCAGAATTACTGAAATGTGCATCGTCTGACCATATAACCTTCCTTTCAAAATCTCTAACCATATCCCATCTTTCTCGAAACCAATTGCAGAAGACTACCCGGCGCTCTGCATCTCCTGGCTGTAAGTGCTGCACGAGCCTAAATTTGTATGGGTGGTATTTGTGCTTTTTTAGAATTTCTTGAACTCTAGTTTTTGGAATCCCTATGCTCTTTTCACTGGCTCTTACTGGCCCTACAAGAGTTTGTAGGGTAAGCTTCTGCATTAGTCAAAACCGTAATTTCATCAGCCTCCCGATTTTCTTTATTATATGTTTTCGTACGAGGTTTGATAAATTATCCGATAAAATGTGGATATATTAGGTTGCCTCCTTTCTGGATATCTAAATAAAAATTAAGCAATAGTATTTCAACATACCTAAAAATTAACTAATTACCTGTTAAAATACATCTCAGAAGCAGCTTCAACATTTTCATTACTTAATATAAAACAAGCTAACATATCGTACTTTCCATAATGTTCGAAAGTTTGGTTTTCTTCCATAATAATACAAATATATTTTTACACAATAAATAAATACAAAAAACTAGCGCTATATTTTATATACGCGTACAAAACTGGGAAATGTCATTTGCTTCCAAGAAAACAAAAGAAAACGGCATCGTTTTGCATGGTCTACTGCAAAATTTGGGATGATAATTATTATAAAAATTAGGATTTTTGTTGTTGTTTATTAAAATAGACCCATACTATTATATATTTTTGAGAAGCTTTTAAAACGACAAATCAATTTCTGGACAAATATACAGGGTGTCCCATTTAAAAAACACAACTTTGGGTCATATCTAAAAAATGACAACTCAAATGAAAAATATGGCTAAGCCACTGAATCCAGCGTAAAAAACTGCATAATCAGCAATTTTTCCCTTCGCGTTAAGTTAAAGAATAACCCAAAATGCAAAATTTTTTATTTCGCCCTGTATCTCATAAACGAAAAAGGCTATGAAAATTTTGTTTACGGCTTCATGAGTTTCACAAAAAATTAGCTCAGGTTCGTGAAAACCGCAAGGTTCTATCTTTAAAAATAAGCGAGATACCCTGCTTTTGCAACCAAATCCGGACACCCTGTACAGCTGATTTACCTTGATTGCCCTTGTTTTTGAAGCTTTAACTTCAGGTCGTTTAAATATCCTGTGATGTCTACCAGGAATGCCAAGTGATAAAGCCGTGTTGGATCACAAATTTGCGGCAATGTTTTCTGTTTCATTTCCATAAAATTAACGTTTTACCTTTGCTTAGCCACCTTAATTCGCAACAGTATGTCACATCATCGTGTTCTGAAGAGAATTCATTCAAAAATGCTTGAAACTGTCGATGGTTAAGACCACGGGATCTAATGAAACTGATGGTACTTACTACAACATCCATAACGTTATTCAGTCGAATATACTTGCTCTTTCCTTCAGAATTCCGATAAAATCTTTTCGTGAACCTACCATTGAAGGCGCACCATCTGTGCACACTCCAACTAATTTACACCACTGCATACCATATTGCTCAAAAGAACTTTGCACCTCGGCAAAAATATCTTTTTCAGTGGTGGTCCCTTGTAGTGGCCGTAAAGCCAGTAATTCCTCTGTCACTACCAATTCTACATCAACACAACCTCGTATAAAAATAGCTAATTGGACTGTGTCAGATGAATCGGTACTCTCATCCAAAGCAATCGAAAATGCTTGAAAACCAGCCAATGTATCAGTTAATGTTTTTTCAATGTCACTAGCCATCATATGTATACGTCGTATAACAGTACGTCGCTCACTTTCTCAAACTTTATCTCCTTCTCTAGGCACAAAAGATTTGTAACATCTACTAGGCACTCTTTAACAAACTCTCCCTCAGAAAATGACTTCGATGTTTTCGCTATTTTGGAATTAACTATAAAACTAGCTTTAACAACATTTTTTAATTTTATCCTTTTTTAACTGGCTCGTAGGTAAATTATATTGAGCGAAATGCTTGCTGCAAACACACAAACACATATGTTTACCACTGTGCATGATAAAAAAGTATTCATCAGTCCAATTGTTTTGGAATTGACGAATTTTTTTTCCTGAGCTTAATTTTGCTTGAATATTTTCCGCGTATTTTCTTATCAGTTGTTAAGAAGTAACGAGTTGACACGCACTCTGAGCGGTTTATATATTACCCGCAATAAACAGCTAGAATACTCTCGAATCGAGAGTCCCGATCGGACGTGAATACGCGATGCGAGCGCTCAGAGCTGACTGTCATTCATAACGCATCGCTCGGTTCGCTTCAAGGTCATCGGGCGGCTTCTCAAATATTTATCTGTTTGTCTCTTTCTAACGACTTTTTCTGACTCGATCTGTGGCGTTCCACTGCGTACGTCTTTATCATTTGAAGAATACAGTTTTAGGTTAATTGACAGTAATTACAAATAAACTATGTGTGCTAAATCTTTAATCTTTTGTGCGTTATTTAAAATTTCTGAATCTCTGAAATGTATAATGTTTTCAAATAATAGTCGCTGAAAATTAATTTTAGAGAAACTTTGAACATTATGCGTTATGCTCTATAAAAGAAACAGTATAATAAATTATGAATGAGCTTTAATATCCAGAATATACAAGGGGGATAAATCTTTCCACTATTTGGGATCGGGATCAATTATTTTGCTTAGGCGAATCAATTGTTAAGTATTTTACATTAACAAAAGCAGTAATCATGAAAAGTATTATACACATTTTGTTGCTAAAAAATAATTAATAAAAAATATAATTATTTAATTTAAACTAAAATTAATTGTGTTTATTCTTGACATGTCGTTTCATGCTGTCTTTTCTTTTACAGGCAAATTCACAATATTGGCACGTGATAGATTTGGTTTTGCCGCATTCATATCTTCTGTGAGTGTAAAGGGATCCGAAGAATTTATATCCTTTGCCACATGAGTTACATTTATGTTTCTCTAAAACTGTATTAAGTATTTAAAATAAGTTTAATTATCAAGGGACATTTCCTTACCAGAAAATGAACCTAATTTTGAAACGTAATGCTTAATATATTTCAGATCAAATGTTTATAAAATACAGATATATATGACGTCGTGATTATTTTGTGATACTAGAGAAGAGAAAAACAATTGGTATGGGAAAAGGAGAAAAGGTTGCCAAATAAAATAAAGACCTTGTGAAAGTAACAAAGTTTATAAATTACCTCTTAAAGCTTTGGACATTAGGAGTCCACTGGCTTTGAAGTTTCATAATACATTTCCAAAGGTAAAAGGTGGAAATATGACACAATTCCTCAATTATTATAGCTATAGTTATTTGATACATTGTTGTTTATTTTTTTGGAAAATATTATTACTTATGGACAGGTTTTAGGAACTCCCTTGGCCAATAATGAGTAGTATCAAAGATCCATTATAGTTTACGCAATAGATAACACCTTTAAATGGGCCGCTTTGAATCGGTCCCTCGGTAACCCTCGACTCGCGAATGGGAACGAGACGCGGCGTTTCCTATCACTAAATATTAGAAGAGATCTTTTAGTTAAAAGAGGAATATTGAATTTGGCTGTTAATCTTTGGGGTTGAAATTTGATACAAGTTAGCTTGAAATAAAGTTTCTAGGAGTAATTGGCCTACTCCCGGTATCTGAAATGGTGTGAAGAAAAGAACATAAAAACTATCTTCCGTGAGAAGGTGGATATTAATAAATACTGGCATTTAATTTCGTTTTTAAAAAGAAAGATGGAAGGATATAGGCTTAAAAAATTGAAAGATATTAACGAAAAACGATATTGGTGTTTTTCTGCAGGAAGCTGATGATATTGTTGGACTAGCAGGAGCATGTAGAAGAGAAGATTTAACAAACTTACTCTTGAAAAGTCTGAAAGATGAAGCGGTTTATAGTACCATTCACGAAGACAAAAACAGAAACAGAAATTATATCAAGTTACGCCCTAAACACGTTGATCGTGGTCGTTCCTTTATGTGCTATAAGAACGGAAATGTACAAAACAGCCAGTGGAAATAATAGTTATTTATTATACAAAGGAAAAAAGTAATATATTTTAGCTCAAAAGCTAAAAATGTAATATTTTTCCCTGTATAATACACTATTCTTTTCTGTGACCGGAAAAACGACGATTTAATATTGAAAAATAAGGTCAGAAAATAATCGACGTGAAATTAGAAGTTTTAAACTGGTAAAAGCTGTTGTACTACAATTAGACAACCTTAAACATAGTCAAATATTTGTCAATTTATTTATGTCATTTGATTTAAAAATTGCGAACTTAGTGGTTGTTTAGTAGTTATTGTAAATAATATAAAGTTAAAAAAAGTCTGATTGCGAGTTTTCTCTAACTCCACCTAAGTTGGCAGAAGCAGCGAACGTACCGTCACAAAAATTATTACCAGCTAAATCGCGGAAAATTTGCCAAACCGCGTATTCAAGATTTATGGAATGGAAAGACATGCAGTTTTTTCTCGGGGACGGTGTTATTGGCTTATTTTTCGAAACTGGTACAACAACAAAAACCATTAACAGTGTGGTCGAATTATTCACTGATTAAAAGTATTTTACAATCCAATAATAATGTAGACATTTCAAAATATTTCAAACTAATTACCTTTCTGAAACAAAATGGGAAAGGTAACACACCCAAGAAAGCTGCGATTTGTATCAATACAGAAATTAGTGATTTTTTAAATAATCTCCCGATGAAGTTTATTTAATGGCCAAGGTTGTTGTTCTATTTGGGATTGCAGGGGCTTGTCGAATTTGTGAAATCAGCCAGGTAACATTAGATGATATTGAAGATTCGGGAACGTTATTAATTGTGAAACTTAAGCAAACAAAGAATGATCTAAACAGGAGATTTGTAGTCACTGAAGAACATATTAAATTTTACTGAATGTACAGAGTTCTTTGTCCACCAGCAACAAAGGATCTCCGCGAGTTTTATGCATATCGCAATGGAAAATGTATCAACCAGGTTGTGGATAAAAATCAGTTTTATAAGGTATGACCTAACTAAAATCAATGCGTTAATGGCTTCTTATCTCACCATGGTAGATAAAATATTTTTACTAACAATTAATAGCCAACTGAGACACTAAAATAACAATAAACAATTTGTTTAAAAAGTATATATTGCACTTATCCCATTAAGCATAATGCAGCCTGAATTAAAATTAACCCAACAAAATTAGACATTACCTTCGAAAAAGTTCCGCTGGATTTTTATGGATACTTTTATTTTGATGTCCCCAATATATCCTGAAAAGCGTGGTCAAAACGTTGTCGATATTTTTGTGTCTAACTTTATTGGGCTTTTTTGTGTCTAACATTATTGGACAATATGTTTAGCCCTAACGTGCTTTATTAAATTAGATTTTAATTTCACGCGATGGTTACAGTAGGGGCACTGGAACTGCGGCTCCTTTTGACACTCGAATGTTATATGCCTCTTTAAACTAAGTTTTAGTTTATAGCGTCGGCGGCATGTCCCACACTGGTATGGTAAACCTGAAAAGTAAATAAATATAGAATCATTATAATTTAAAAAAATTGTAATCTGTGCATGAATTGTTCTTTAGACACCGAGTGAGCACAGATTCACGTATTTAGTGTAATTATATTGCATTTGAATTAAGTATTTGAAAACAATGTTACTACTGTTAAAGTTTGTGTTTGATATGAAATTGATTTAAGTTGGAAACCTGCATATTATTTCAAAGGCTAGGTAAAGTAAATAATATCTTTCGTTGTCAGTTATTAGTCAACGATTCTGTCTAGGTTGGGGGTAATCCGCTGGGGAAATCTAGTGCTCAAGTAATGGGAAGTCTAGGGGTTGCCTTGGAGAAGTCCGAGGATATCTGGGGAAGTCCGGGATGTATGGAAAGTCCGAGGAAGTCTGGAAAAGTCCGAGGAAGTCTGGAGAAGTCCTAGAAAGTGTATGAAAGTCTGGGGATACCTGAAGGAAGTCTGAGGATACCTGAAGGAAGTCTATGAATATCTGAAGGATATCCGGGAAAGTCTGGGGTTGTCTTTAGTTAAGTCTAGTGTACAAAATTTCCTGAGATGTTTACCCCTCGGTATAGGTCGAAACTTGTAAGTCGATTTTGCCAATATACTTACCATATCGATTTGGAATTTGGAACCCATAAGTGTGTATTTCCAATGACCATGCTATATTCCGAGCTGTTACAACCATGAAAAATACCGTTCCGTATAGCCGGTGACCAAAGTAGAGTGTTTTTTTAGTCAGAACATAGCTTAAACGTAATGACAGTAAACACAGATTTCAAATAACTAAGGTAACTATAAACTTGTCATTATCAACTTGTTTACATTACACAGAGTTGTTTAAACAACAAAAACTAAAAGCCGACATCAACATGGGTCCAATCTCGCTTCGTTTTGTCTGACATACAGAATACAATTTTTTTTTTGTTTTATTCCATATTTCTTCATAACGACTCTGGCAATCCGAATGAAATTTGGAGGGGGAAAGTTATCTAAACTAGCACATATTTTACTCACAAAATAGCGTGGACAGCTTCACCAGGTGCGAGCGTGTAGAGTGTCGCTACAATAAAGGTCTAAAAAAACATGTGCACCACTGACCCTCCATCTTTGCTAGCATAGTTATGTAGGCGATTTAGTGCCTGATAAATGTTACCTCTTGATATTTTGTCGATTTCGATCTCTTTTATGAAAAAACACAATTAAATATTAAGTAAAGCTTGCAAGGAATGAGCAATTTTTAAGGTGAACTATTCTACGGTGTGCATTTAAAAAGTATTGTTAGATAAAATTTAAAAGATTGCAATAAATATTGCTCAGCTGACTGGTATTTGATTTATAATTAATGCAATTCTTGTTCCTTTTTATGTGGTACATTTCTAAGAATAACCTTTTTTTGTAATTCGATTCCATCTCTAAAATTTTAACATTGGAAAAGTCAAAATTGTGGCCTGTTTTTTGATTGTGTTCAGTGATTGCCGTTTATTGCCGAAAATCTCTTATGCATTGGCTGAACATAATAAAAAAAACAGGCCACAATTTTGACTTTTCCAATGTTAAAATTTTATAGATGGAAAACAAAAAAAGGTTGTTCTTAGAAATGCACCACATAAAAAAGGACAAGAATTGCATTAATTATAAATCAGATACCAATCAGCTGAGCAATATTTATTGCAATCTTTTAAATTTTATGTAACAATACTTTTTAAATGCACACCGTAGAATAGTTCACCTCGTACAATTTATTAACATCTAGATAAGGCTTGTGCAGCTAATATGTTTTGTTCTCCTTTTTTGCAATTCAACTGCTGGGACATGAATATTATCATTAAAAACACCACATTATTCGAGCTGTTGTAACGTAGAAATTTTAAAATTTAAAAATGATTGACTCTACCATGTTGTAAGTAATTTTTAAGTATGTATTGACTATGTATATCTAGACAAAATTTTATTCTTTTAATTGTTATTTTAATGTTATAATATTGAGCACTTAAGATAAAAAGAGTTTCTTCTTTCTTCTTTTTCTCACGGACCGCTAGACCCGAAATAAAACAACCTCTTTGTAATTTCTTAACTTATATATATATATATATATATATATATATATATATATATATATATATATATATATATATATAAAAAAACTAATTTGCTCCTCCACCAGTCTATCAAGAAACGACCAAAACATGATATATATATATATATATATATATATATATATATATATATATACTGGGTGATTCACGACCCACTGTACATACTTATGTGGTGTATAGGGTATCCCTAGAATATATCGAAATTGATATTTAAATTGATTAATTCGGCTTTATTACCAAGATACAGGGTGATTTTCGTATTTTGGTAAAAATTTGTTCACCCTGTATTTCCTAAACGGCTTAATCCATTTTTTAAAAATTTTGTACACAACCACTCTTGGTATATCACAACTTTTTGACGTTTGAAAGGTATCAAAGTTCCAGGGCCGTATCCAGCCAATTCACACAGGGCAGGGGGGCTAGTTTTGAGACACCCTGTACATCGGAATTAGGTATTTTTGAATTTTTTTCTTAAACTACATTCATTTGTGAACAATAATATGCCACCATCTTGAATGGCACACTAAAGGTTATGTACGAAATTTAAATCTTTAGATAGTACATACCCCTTTTTTTAGCGGTATCTGTATTGAAGCTTTTAACTAAGTATAAAATTATTTCAATGATTGACTTTAAAAAAAAATTAAACTATCTCTACTAATAAAACACAGCCTTGTCGAATTATTTTTTATTTTTAGTGGCCCAAAAATACCAAAATCTACCCTAACACAATAACGCTGTCTAACGGTATCTCTACATTTTTGTGCACGCTTTTGTGAATTGCAATTGAGCGTTGAATCATTTACATTTGAAGTTTTTGTCTAAATGCTTGACTTTTAAAAAAATTAAACTATCTCTACTAATAAACCAGTTAATTTCTGTTTGAGTCTTTTTCGCCTCATCTCTTATCTAATGCTCGAGATCGTGATCATTTATCGGCTACCGTAAAAATTTATCTTTTTTTATTTTTGTTATTGTATACAAATTACGTGTAAAAGCTTGTTTTTTTTTTAATTTTTTTTATTTACCTTTATTTTTTTCGTAACCTTAAAACCTACAAAAAAATTCAAATTCAATAAATTTTAATACCTAAAAATAATAAAGTAAGCCTTGGAATTTAGACAT